>BMAU01019020.1:277500-681509 GCA_019973935.1 Trichonephila clavipes | reverse complement strand
ATCACTTTAATGTATCATTTTGTAAATAATTTTCAATAGTTGTGACGTAATAAATTCCATATTTTAATTCACCAAGAATACGCAACCGTTATTCTTTCAAACGTTACAGTGTGTTGTGGTTAATGCCACCTGTCTGACGTAGTCAGAACAAGGTCCATGAAATTTATCGTGGCAAGGGGCTAGACTAACGCCTGTGGTTGGCCTAGGCCTTGAGTACCATACAGGTGACAGTACGATTTAGCTCAGTGAAATTCCCGAAGGGACGATAGATGGCGACACCACCTATCTCCACCTCCACAATTATGGCATGGAACTGAATAGGAGGGAAATATTCTCCAGTCCCCTGCACTTGATCAGCCTGTAAGATTTTCGGACCCACTGATTTTACGAGCACGTACTCCGTGTGTACTGGGAGGGTATTTGGTGGCATCGGGCATCGAACCCAGGCCTTCCGGTCTGGAGTCTGATGCTCTAACCACTAGGCTACATCACCTTTGGTATGACCACACATAAATTCAGCTTCCCAAAATTTCACTTTTGTAAATACTAGTGTGGGAGGGTTGCATGGAAAAGGCTTCTTGATTAGACCTAGGCCCACTTTGGACTGCTGAGCCACTGAAGAAGGAAAGAAATGATGATGACAGGTCCCTATTGACAGATTCCAACTCCTCTTTAATCTATGAGGGCAATCTATGTGTACCCTTAAAAAATAAGTACATAATGAAGCTCTGTACTTGTGATTTGTTCATTTTGGTGCATTCAACTCACAAAAATGAATGTGGAACAAAAAATTTGCTTTCAAAATGGCTGAAATAATGGTTGGGAGTTATCAAAGGATAACAAGTTTTCCTATTTGTTGATTCTTGCTGCCATTCCCATTTTGAGGTTGGAAACTAAATTTCAGACAGCTCTCTTATATGTATATATAATCATATCCTATATTTCCATAAATCTAAACAATATGTAGAAATATAACTAGTCTTAGGTCTAAGTAAAATGGCCACCATGTTTTCTGCATTTTTCGATGATCAATGACAAAGCAGTACATAAACATAATAAGATTTTATTGAACAACACAAGTCCATTTTGTTCCATGACTTTTTGCCATTGTTCTGACGTAAAATTCCTTATTTTTAATAAAAATCAGCAGGTTTATTTGTTACAAAATTATGAAGAGGCTCTTTAACAATTTCTAAAAAAAGTGAACTCCTGGCTGCTCAGGGAATGGACAACAACACAAGTCTAATGAACATGGGGGAGGGAAGGGGGTGACATGAACCATGCTAGTCATACTCAATTAGTAGTTGTTTCACCTTTATTTGCAATATAAGAATGAGTATTATCTTGCTGGAAGAAAACACTTCAATGTGATTAGCAATAGCTGCTTTTCTTTTACTTTGAAAATTCTCTACATATTCAAATTGATGGTAAAACAGCATTAATAATGGTTTTTTACTAAAGAAATTCATGTGTTGGAATATGATTTGAAAACAGCCCTTACTTGAACCATATAGAAAATCTGAGTCACCGTATAAATTTTTTTTACATGTTTCATTGATCAAATGAAGGATAACTAAAAAAAGTTATAGTTAGATGTTGTTACCATGGAAGAGGCCATAAAAATTTCTAGTGTTTGCCAACTCCATAAAGTGGTACTTTGATGTTATAGTAAAAAATAAATATCCTACTTAACACTAGAACATCGTACTATAATATTGTTTATGGTGTAACTTTTATAATATTAAAGCTAAATTTCTTAAGCACTAAAGGTATTTGAACTCAAGTTTTTTTTTTTTGTAATAAATGATATAAATGTTTATTACATATATGTGTAAAAGTCTTGATGTGTATAAATGTCTTTGCATGAATTAGTTATTTTCTATAAGTATTCAAAATATAAAATAAAATAAAGTGACTTCAGTTTTGTTTGCCACTGTTAATAATTAGACTTTTTTTTTTATTTGAGTGAGTTTTTTAAAACATTTTACCCCAGAGGGTTTCCTATTTCCTAGTTATCAATAATAAATTTAACCATTTAAACTTATAAATTATATATGTGTACATATTTTCCTTGACATTTTCAATTATAAATAGTAAAGAATATAGTAAAGAAAGGAAGAGAAAACCACATATATTTGTAGAAAATATTTACAACCGAGTATAATTTTTTTTTTCGCATTATGTACAAAAATTATATGCACATAGATTCAAATTTTGTGTTTTATGTTCAATTTTTATAATCTGTTTTAACAGAACTGGTGTTGAAAAAAATAAGTCCAATTTATGTCCAGTTATAAATGAACCACCCATTAATCAGAAGGAGTTTATTTGTAAATCGAGGAAATATGTAACGTAAATTGTCTGAGCATGAATAAAATTTTATAAATTTTTATGTGTGCTTAGAACTCAATTTATATTTAAAGGATAATAGTGAAAAGTATTTTAAACATCTTATGCCTAATTTTTTGAGATGTTAAATATCTTGTGTTAATTTTTTGTAATTTGTGTGCTCATAGGTTATTAGATGTTTTGAAAAATATAGCTGATGGCAATGAAGAGTTGGATATGGATCGCATGAGAACAGTGATTAAAAAGAAGAAATTGTATATTCTTAGTAGTGTAAGTACCTGAATTATTGCGTACAGTATTTTAATATTCGATATCTGTATAATTAGAAACATGGGTTATACAAAAGTAGAAGCTCTGAATAAACTTTTCAAATTAAGTTTGTGTTTTTATTTTCATTCAATCCTGGAGATAAATGAACTAGGAATGGATTATTTTTTTTAAATCAATTTCACTATTGCAAGATTCTACTGTGTTATTTGAAAGTGGTATTGTTTTGACTTCCTTTAAGTTCCTTTTCCCAAACTTTCAACCATATCTTTTATTGCTAAGAGCACTAAAGTTTCATCAATTATATGCAAATTTGGAATCAGATAACTAATCGGATATGAAGTGTACATAGGCTTTTTGCTGTTCATAGAGAATTCCAAAAGTTTTGTTTCTAATATTTTTAACGTCAAACTTTTTTTGAAAAAATTGAGATAATTTTTAAAATTAGAATACTTTGTTTCAATGTGTTGATGTAATTTACTTGGGCACATGCTTTTGCTTTCAAATACCTCATTACAAATAACACATTAAGATTTGGTATATTCTTCTTCATTCCATTTAAACTTTAATGCTAAGTGGTCAGAATCATACTTTCTTACTATTTTTCTTCATTTTGGTTTCCTTGAATTTAAGCTTGAAAGTTTGCTTTTATCTTGTAGGTAACATTTTTGTCATCCACTTATTTATAATGCAAGGGGGATAAAATACATTAAACTAAACTCAGTGGCGCAACAGCGCATCTGTTTTCATGACTTAGGGCATTGAAGTGCATGAGCAGATGTTATGATCAGGTGGTCAGTCTGATATGAAACTTACAGTGTTACCCAAGCAAGCTTGGTACTCATTTATCAACCCACTGTAGGGATGAAAAACTGAGTCGACCTTACCCAACCCGAGGTTTGAACTCCTGACCTATGGCATGAGAATGCAAAATGCTACCATTTGGTCACTAAGCGTCGATGGGATAAAATATGGAAGGAAAAAAACACTTAAGTAATATAAATGATAATGAATTGGTTCAAAATTAATGCGTACATAAACTAAAAGGTTCACGATACTGCATGAAGAACATAATTTTAAACAAAGCTGCGGATTGGAACAAAAGGTAAAACTACATTTTTGTGTCGTGCAACCTGGTTCTTTATACATGTTATTTGTATGTTCAAAAGAAGCTTGTTCTGTTTCTCCGTTCCTTGTCATTCTATATAAATTGCTGTTGAGTTGGGTTCAAATCTTGGTGCCTTTGAAGACCTGTCATGTAGAGATGCTGATACATATATGTTAAGGGTCAAAGTCCTCATGTTGGTTAGGTTTCGAAATTTAGACAGTAGGGTGCGATATTGATTAAAAAAAATGAAATCATCAGTTGCTTGTTGTTGTATTGTGTTGTTTTTCTGTTGTGTTGCTTTCCTGTGTCTTGATGAAGGTTTTAAGCCTAAATAATCTTTACAAATTGTGCAAAGATAAATATACATTCAAAATCTTACAACTCCCAATTTCAGAAACTGTGGTTTAGATGAACTATATCGTGTAAAGTAAATATTTTTAAATGATTTAAAAGTAAATTTAGTGCTGGTTTGAAGCAACAACAAAGAATTTAAAAAATTAAAATTAAAATAATTCTTATACTGTCAGATCTCTATATAACAAAATTGCTAAATCCCAAAAAAGTTCGTTATGTGGAAAATTTGTTAAATAGAGATATATGTTGAATATACCTTATACTCTTGGTTCCAGAAAAAAGTTCTTAAAATAGAGGAATTTGTAAAATGGAGGTTCGACTGTGTTTAAAAGTTGCATAAAATGTATTCTTTAAAAAGAAACAAGTTTGAATTACTTCAGATAGTAATTGGAATGTAAGACTTTGGTAAACAATCACAATTACAACAAAGATATTTTGAGGCTTGCTATAAAGTTGCTATATGATGCAGTAATCAAGATTAAAAAATACTGTTCTCTTAATAACTAAACTAAGGGGTTCAAAAGCCCATAAAGGCTGAGGCCTACTGTGCCCCTCTCAGTGTATGTGTCCTTGGGTGCTAAGGTACACATGAGCAGATGTTCCGGTCAATTGGACGTGGCCATACTTAATACTTAATGAAATATTATACTGTTTATGATGTAACTTAAAATAAAAATTTTAAGCTGAACATTTTAAATACTAAAGTTATCTGAATTTCTGATCAAATTCAGTTCGAAATGTATTTTTAAATGATGAATAAATATTCACATTAATCTTTAAGTAAGCCATGTTAAAAAGTATACAAAATTTAAAAGGTATTCATAATTTGGCCATTTTTTTTACAAATTTAGACTGAATTTTTAATGAGATCAAGACATACCCCCCCTATTCCAAATTAAAAGCTATTTAGAAATATTTAATAGTTTTATTGTTAAATATAGCTTTTTGAAGTTTATTGTGTAACTGTAGTGTGACATTAAGTGGGAGGGATAGGATTTAATTTTCTTTCACTGTTTTAAACTTAAATGGGGAAAGTATTTGAATAAAAATGAAAGAATTTAGTACTGTTTCATTTTTAAGAAAATTTACTTCATTTTTTTGAAAATGTATAGTAATTTTAATTATGTTTTTGAACTTTCTATTTCATTTAGATGGAAAATAATCCTCATGATCAAATTGCAAGTTTTTTGATTGGAGATTTCCTTTATGGTTCCACCTTTGAAGATGTAAGTAAATTTATAAAATGTATAATATAATAGTTAATATGTTTATCATACAAGTTAATTTATTTAATAAATTATTAATTTAAAATGTGGAAATAATTAAAACTAATTGAATAAAAATTAAGCATTTCTTTATATAGTTCTAATTTTTGAAATTTAATTCCAAATAGCACATTTGAAGGTAGTTATATATATGTAGGACTCGCTCATCACATTGTCTCCAGAACTATAAGACTGACAGGCATGTTTTTTTGTGTTTTTTGTTCTGCTGAGAACAGGTTTTGCGGAATTCTACTGTTAAGGATGAAGGGAATTCTGAGGGTGTAAAAGATAAATATACTTTTCTCTATATTAGAAGTTCAATTCCTATCCTTTTTAAATAAAGAGGTGAGGGCTATAAGAATGTTCTAGAATATAATCAAAAGCTTAATACTAGAACTTAGATATCAATAACTTAAAATACAATATATAGCCATACAACATCATGAAATATCCAGCGAAGAAGGTGGGTAACGGCTGGTATATGTAAGAATATCAATGTGGGTGGGTGTGGATTTAGAAATTTTCTATACAATCTATATTGATCATTAGTTTTCTTTTTATAAGGTGTCAGTCTTTTTAAAACAAATTGACTGGAGGCTATTTGTAGGTTATTTTCATTTATAAATTATATGGAAGTAGTTATATGGATTCCTAAATTCTTAATAGTAAATACTTTTGAAGTATCATAAAGGAAAATCTAATGCAAGTTATTTTTGAATGAGAGTATCTAATTCACAAAATCTAACACAAATAAAATTCTAATATTAAAAATTTTATTAAATATGTTTAAGTTACTGCAATAGATTTCATAATTCTGTGAGAAATTTTGTAGTATGTTTTATGAGAAAATGTGTGTTTATAGGGTAAATTTTTCTAATTTTAAGTCAGATTGACTTCTATTCTACAGGCATTAATACTTTCCCTAAAGTCTTTTTATATTAGTTTGTAAACATTTACTCTTGATATATGAACATTGGAGATCAGCTATTAATCATTTAACTTTTTCATCTTTGAAAAATGTGTATCTAAACTATCATACAAATTAAATGATGACGATTACGCTTGTCAAATATAGAGTTTGTGTAATATAGAATTCAGTTGTAATGGATTAACTTTTTGAATACTCACATTAATTTATTAAAAATAATATAATTTGCAAAAAAAACCAAAAAACATGACAATTCAATTTTTTACTTTAATTTGTTGTTGGTGAATGGTAATTGAGCAAAGCTTGGCACAAAGCATAATACAGTTTTGCAAGTTGAACACGATTTTCAACACTATTATCTTTACAAAATTTTTCTGCACAACTTTAAAACATTTATGTATTTCAAATTGCTTTGTTATGCTTTAATGAAGTCATTTTGAAAAAGAGTATTAGAAGTGCTGATTTTGTGAAGGAAATGGACAATTTATAAAAGTAGAGAAAGCCTGTGCAATGCCGGGTCATGCAGCTAGTTTTATCATAATAATAATTTTCACTTATTGTTTTGAAATATATTTTAGGAAATGTTACTTAATTAGGAGCTTTTTACTATTCTATTATGTTAAAAATATATCAACTTATTTTAATAACCTGTGTGGCAGTGCTTGGTATATCTCTAAATAAACAAAGCTGACACATGTATAAAAGTTCCTCTTTCTAGATAATTCTTTACTAATTAAATTTTTAATGGTTACTTGAATTTTTTGTTATTTAGTATTATTTATATAAGTTATATTAACATTATGTAAGATTTTTATAAAACCTTTTATAATAATTTTTTTTAGTTGAAGCACAGAGTTCAAGAGATTCCAACAATTGAAAAGTTCTTTCATGAACCACCACAATTTTGGCTGAACCTGTTAAAGCGATACATTATTGAAGGAAAATATGTGATTGTATGTATTGAAAATTATTTTAAAAAAATAAAAAGTTAGAACTTTGAATACATTTTTTTATGCGATGTAAAATATATTTTGTGCTAAGGAAATGGTTTTACATTAAATTTTTACAGAATATATTTTTTAAATTGTGTGTGACATTCATCATATTGTAAACTAATATTTATATTTTATTGCTAATTAAGGTGAAAATATTTTATGAGCAAATTATTTTTAAAATTTGCTCTATTATTTAAAAAAACTTTTATGGTAGGTGTAATTCAAAAATTATTTTTATTTTATTCAATTTATTTTTGTTCAAATAATTAATTCTCTTGTTTTTTTTAACATTGCATTTGTATTTATTAGTTCTTCTATTATACTTCTGGTGCTTAGGTAATGGGTATACCCAGCCCTGCCTTTTCTAAAACTCTTGCTTTGCAAGAAGAGGAGAGATTGGAAGAGCAACAAAAAAGACTTGGACCTAAGGGACTTGAAGAAAAAGCAAGAATCTTAAAAGAAGCAATTGCAGCTAGTGAGGTTAGAATATATTTCTTTTTCTTTCTCGCTCTCTGCTGTACAGTTGATTGGTTTTCAAGTTAATATATGGATCTGTAGATAAAATAAGTAAAATTTTTTAAAATTATTGTTTTTTGAGTTTCATGCTGAGAGTGTGCAGTTAGAAAATTGTCTGCTATAAATGCAGTTATAAACTCAAACTCAGTAGTGCAACAGCTCATGAGGGCCAGGGTCTACTGTGCCTATCTCGGTATATGTGACCATTGGGCGTTAAGATGCATGAGCCATTGTCTCGATCAGGAAATGTAGTTATACAGGAATAAAATATCTGCAGGGAGACTTTGAGCCTTGACAGCACTTAAATGCACTAGCAGTAAGTCTACATGCCATACACAAGTAAGTCTTTAATGGCATGAGGATTCAAACTTATGACTCAACAGAAACACCAAGCACAAGTTCGCAGCTATAACCACTTACATACTGTATATACCTGTCCACATGTGAAAAAATTTTCGAACAAAAATTATTTCTTAAAGTGAGTGATGAGAAAAACATAAAATTTTCAATATTTAAGCAAATCCCCCCTCTCGAAATGGAATTATTTTGTAGTGTTTCTATGAGAACCAATAATTTTTTATATGCCAGAAAACTTTTGTAAACTAGTTTTTAAATTGGTTTATAATTTAGTGTAGTATAAGTATAACCACTGAGGCATTTCCCAAGTGTTTCCTTTGAATGATGTTGAAAAAAGATCATGGTAGTTGTTGCTAAGAATGTTTGCAATGGCAAAGAACCAAAATTTGTCCTCACACAAAATTTCTCACAGGCAAATTTCGAATACCAAATGAAAGATTTACACATGTTCACCTGGATGTCGTCAATCTCCTGCTACCTTTTGAGGAATATCATTATTTGCATTAATCAATAGGTGTACATGATCATACCTTCACTAGATCAATCAGCTAATTCTATTGCTGAAACTTTAATCACTGGCTGCATTATTAGATTTGGAATATCCATGCTCCGAACTACGGAGATCAAGGTCAGGACTTTGAGAGAAGTATGTTCACAGCACTTCCAAAATTTCCTGGTTGTGATAAAACTCGAATAACTACCTATAAAACCCAGCTTCAAATGGAATAATTGAGATATTTCATAGACAACTTAAATTAGCTTTCAAATATGAATTAGATCAACGTTGGATTCAGCAGTTATATTTCTAGGTCTAAAGATAGTTTTTTCTGAACATATTGGTTCACATGGTGCTGAACTTATGCTTCAAACCTGTGCTTTCCCAGGTGGGTTTTTTTCCTGCTTTTTAGTGTTGCATATCAGTTAATAAATTTTTATTTCTTTGCAACCTTATTTCAGAGAAGCTTAATCCATTACAACTTATAATCATTCATCTTCAAAATTTTAAATATTTAAAGTTTCATAATTACATGTGTTTGTTCATTAGGACTGTGTACAATGTACTATACAACAGTCTGTCTTTGGTTTGAAAGAATAGTATTCCCAAGTACAACCTTCACCCTCTGCAGTTCCTTTCTCTGCTGTTTCAAGGAAAGGAATAACTCATTTGAGTAAAAGAATGAGATTTCTTTATAAGACATAAACTTTGGTATCCCTATCACTATAGGTTTTTGACAAGAGGGGATCTGGGGCTATTTTTGTAACCGCTAGCGTAAAATATGTAAATTTTGGTTTAAATGTCAGTACTGATGTACAAAAATAATGTGAGAAAACTATCTACTCACACCGCTTTCTCTATTCCTTTTTCATTTCAACTACTATTTTAGTTCCTCTTTCCAAATGTGTGCAAATGGTAATTACATGAAATAATCAATTGTTAATTGTATTTACTATAATTAAAGTTTATACTGTATCCAACATTTAAATAATTTTTTTATCAATGAATTTTTTTTATATATGGGAGGATTTAGATGTTTGCCTTTAATCTTATACTATATGATATTAATTTAAATTACATGTGTGAAGAAGCATTAAGTAAAATTATATATATATATATATATATATTTGCATTGTTTTTATTTATAGGTTAAACCACCTAAGGAGATGTTGAGTTCTATTGATGTGCCATCTGTAAAGTCAATTAAATTTCATCCCATTAAAAGAATATGCAATGTTTTTGAAACTGAAGACAACAATGTGGAATTTAACTTGAAAAAAATGCCTTGTCATTTCCAGATGGATGTGATTAACACTAATTTTGTTAGGGTACAGTATATTAATTTTTTTTATTGACTTCTATTTTGTTGTTTTTCTACCTCTTGATTTTGCGTGATCTTTTCACTTTTGAAGAAATTGTAGTTCTCAAGATTTTCTCTCTTCCATGTATATTAAAGATACTAGGGAAAAATGTTTCATATATTTTGTAGTAACTGTAATGATATAATTATATTAATCAATCTGAATATATCATATCAAGATTGATTTAGGTAATGTTTTCTCCTTTTACAGTAAAAGAAACTTTATTGAGGTAAGCAATAGAAATTCCAAAGTTAATTTTTTTTCCTTTCATTTTTCCTAACTAGTACTAAAGTATATTCAGTGGAAGAAGATTCTTCTATGCTGACCAACTCTATGTTAAAACAGCCTCTCTAGAAAAATGTTTAGAACAAAAGCATAAAATAAAATGAAAACGTAAAAGTCACAGCCATCAATCACTCACTCCTTGGTGTAAAAGTGACTATTAGTTAAGTTATAATGTTAAAGTTGTATTATATATGTAAGGTGCAGAGTATTATCAGGTTGTGCTTGCTATTTTGTACAACGAAATTATAAACGTGAGGATATTGTCTTATTTTGTTGCATGTCAAATATTCACACTGGAGTAGCATGGATTGCCTGCATGTGATTATTATTACAGCTTCCTTTGGCACTGAAGCATAGAGACGCACAACAACAGTGGTGTACTCAGGAATACAGGAGTGGCACCAGATTATTTTTTCAGATGAGTCCTGGTTTGGAGATGCAGCTTTGTAATGAACGTGTCTATTTCTGGAGACACCAAGGAGGTGCATGATCTGCTAACAGTTTATATTGTCATACACGCCCTGCACCCAGTGTCATGGTACGAGTAGCTATTGGATACACAACAGGAACACTTCTTGTTCAAATCATGGGTAATCTGAACAGCTTGTGTTGCGTTTCTCTGTTCTTAAGACCAGAGGAATTGAAGACATCTTTTAACAATCTAATACAAGATTCCATGTTGCTGTTATGTCCTTACCTATCTTGACATAGAAGGTGTTTGACTGCTGCCCTGACCAGCACATTCTCCAAATCTTTCCCATTGAAAACATTTGGTCATTAGTACCTGAAAAATTGGGCTGCTACCACTACACTTGATGAAGTGGAGCATAGATTTCATGTAACATAGAATGATGTACCCACGTGTATCATACTAGCTCAGTTCAACTTGATGCCTTACTGGCTTGAAGCAATTTTAGCTGCTAGAGGCAGCAGTTGTGTGTGTACTAAATTTTAGACCCTGTATATTCTTAAATTTTCTACAAATTTAATCATGTTTTCTTCCTACATGATATACAATAAGTAAAGATTTGTTATTTGCTTTCTTTTCTGGGGTCACAGTTTTAATGATCAACCATATATATGTGATATATAGTGGAACAAAATGAATGTTGAAAATGAATATGATTTCACCATTTGCTGAAATTAAACTGGAAATAATGTTCATAGTTATCATATAACTGTGATTTTTGGATACTAAATTTGATTACATTTCATTACTAATGGCAATTTTGCCAATGTGTTTGCTAGGTGAATATGATAAAACAAAACATATTTATTTTCTTGATTGAATGTTTACATTAATGTATGTATTTTAAAGGGAATGATTTTAGTAAATGTTTTATTTATTGGTATTTCATTTATAGAGTAGTATTTTATTTAGAAGATGAAGATTAATGTTTTAATTAGAATTTCTGGCTATAACTGAATTTTCCACAGTAATAAGATTTTTTATACGTTTAATTTAAATTTAAATTTATCATTTTTTTGTGTTAATTTTAAATATTTTATATCTAAATTTGAATTGAAATGGTAAGATTTTTTCTGAATGTGTTTTATTTAAAATATTTAAATTAATGTATTAATTGTATTGAAATTATAAACTATACTTAATAAATTGAGTTGTCAATTTATTAAATATATTTTCCTTCTATAATCATTAAAAATGTGAAATGTATATTATTTTTGATTATTTGATTAATTTTTTAAAACAATTTTTATTTTGTTTTCATCTTAGCTTTTGTATCTTTATGCCTTTTCTTTTTTTAACCCTCTTTTCTTCTACATTCTTTATTCTATCATTTCTTACATTTTAATTCTAGATCTATGTTTTGATGGATACTAGTCACCTGTCACAAGAGTTGCGAATGTTCTTGCCTTTATATGTGGAATTGCTTGATGAAAGTGCTATCAAGAGGAATGGAGGTGAACTTTTTTTTAAAAATTTGTTTAAAAAAATGTATGATCATATGATTTTTTTTAGTATTGTGGGAGAACTTAGGTCAGTTGATTAATTTTTGACATGGAAAAAAATTCCAAATTGTTTTCTGACTTTTTAAAAAAAGTGTGTAGAACATCCACTGTAAAAAGAGGATTATCTTTATTTTTTAGCTTTTTTTTAATACTAAGTTCCACATAATTTGCAATAAACTTTATTTGTAGAAACATGCAAATTTGCACATTACTCTTTAATATCAAGATGGAGCTCTAAAAGATGTCTTGTTCTATAAATTTCTAAAACTCTGTATTATGTATGATACATTAGCTGTATATACTGCTACATAGCATCAGAATTATGCGAAATAAGTTGTGCTTCAGACTGATAATGCAACAAGGCCTAAATATTCTACCTTCCATCATTGGACATAAGTTTATCAATAGTTATCCCCTCAGGGGCTCACCTTCTTTAGGTGAGTACGGGTGTCACAATCCTGAGGTACCCTAGTGATCTTTTCCTATTCCCAAGGGGTTTACTATCTTTGGTAAATACAGGTCTCACGAACCTGGGGTACCCTAGTGATCCTTCTCTATTTTCGACCCTCTTTCTTGTCATTCAATTTATCCTTTCTTTCTTTTCCTGTCTAGATCACAGATTTTCACAAATGTTTGGCGCAGTATAGCCAGATTTGGCTCTTGCGCCATAAAATCTGACATTCATTCATTATCAATAGTTATTACTTTGTTACCGTTATTTTGATTTTATTAATGTTACTTGAAGCTTTTTTGTGTGTGTGAAATTTGTTATTTGTTTTTATTTAACCGTATTTATAAACAAAAATGAATAAAATAGAATAAAAACAAATAATTTTTTAATTAAACTGTTTGTACTTCAGAACCATTTGGAAACATGAAAAATGCTTAAAAATCTTTTTCATTAGTTTTATCAATGCATCTATATTTAAATTATAAAACAGCTTACAAAGTGGAAGGAACTATTTTTTTTCAATAATGATGTTTGTAATTGATTGTGTAAGTAAAAAATATTTAATGTTAAATAAAAAACTAAAGATTCTCTTTTAATTATTTAATATTTTCTTATAAAGAAATTAAGAATTTCACTATGGAAAATCTTTAATCTTTACTCATACTTTGACAAAATGGATATCTATAATAATTCAGAAAAAGTAAATTATGATAGTAATAAATTAATTTCCCTAAAGAATTTTCTCATTATTAATGCTATTATTTTCCTTGTAACTGATTTCTTGTAGAATGTGAATTTTGAATTTTATAAAATTTTGTTAAAATACTTCTGACTTGGTTTAAAAAATGTGTCTATTGATGTTTTGAGCATTTGACTGAACAAGATTTCCTACTCTAACGTTTAGACTTTTTTTACTCTAATTAATGGATAGTTATTCTCCCATTTCTTAAAACACAAAATATCAAAAATGTAAATATTGTAAAAAATGAGAATAACTAAATATATATTTCTGTGAAAAAAATGAATATCAGTATTGTAAAATTATTACAATCGGATTCAACATTTTAAAGCTTTTTTAAAAGCAAAATTCTGATATTTTTGGAAGTAATTGTAATATTTAAATGAAATTTAAAATTAATCCAATAACTTTGTTAATTTGAGCTTTTAACTATAATAGAGAAATATTGCAAGGTTAAATGTATATAATGTACATATAACCTTGTAATGAGAGCTGTGAAAGCATTTATGGTTACCTCATTTTATAATTTTTTCTGGCTAGTACATATTATTACATTAAAAAACATTGAATGAGAATTGATATGGTATAATTTTATATAAAAACTATTGCATTTTTTTTATAAAATGTCTCATTTTTAATGGTTAGTTTCAAAAAGCACTAAACATTCTTTTTGACATATGTATGTTTTGTCTTATTTTGAAAATTGCATCCTTATAGAATGTCTTTTTATTGATTAATTATTTTATAAGGACATTTTGTTTCTTTGTAGAGATTGTGCCGTACCAAGAAATTGTAAAGCAATTAGCTGAAGATACTATTGGTATAACTGCTAATTTAGGATTAAATTATAGTCGTTTCTTTTGCGGAAAGTATGCACAAGTGATTTGTGTTGAACTAATGGTAAGTATTTGAAAAGTGAAAGAAAATGAAGGGTTTTAAATAAGAACTATGATTTATTTTTTGAATAGTATACTATATAAAATATTAATATAAAATAAATGATTGTTTTTGTTGTGCATGTATGAACTTCAGAAATGCTTTTTTTTGCTTATCATTTAAGATTTATGCATAATTTTATTTTTTCCTTAATGCTCATTAAAATGTAACTTTTCAGTTTCTTTTGGTAATTTGTTTGATGTCTCACCATTTTTTTTTTTTTTTTTTTTTTTTGTAATTTTGCCATCTTTTGTATTACATATGCTATTTTGTAGACTGTATGAATATATGAGAGGAAGTCAAAAATTAGCTATACTTTCATTATATCAAGCTATCGCCTCATACCATCTCACACACTTGTTAAATTAGTTTGGCTGTAGACATAGGTGGGGAATATTTTCACAATCACATCATTTGTCTGTCAGCTATTCCTACATACACGTTCATTTCCTCTATGAGTTTGCATCAAATTAGGGTAGTGAACAATGAACTGATTTTCATGATTAGAGGATGTAAAAGGAAGCTGAAATTCATCAAAGATACTTTTTTTCAGTACAGGGATATTACCTTGTCTCAAAATAGTGTTACTTTATGGATTGAAGAGTTTAAAAGTGGCCGTACAAGTGTTATGCTAAAAAGGAATGGTGGCTAGGAAAGTCACCACAGATAAATATTGCATCTTTAAATATCAGTCATGGTTCTGCCTGTTATTTGATTCAAACGTAGACACTCAGGATGTTGTGTGTATTTTCATGACCAACCAAAAACCTTTTTCCTTGAAGGCATACAAAACTCTTGGTTTCCTAGAAGTAGTGTATTGGTTATAGAGAGAAGACAAGATTAAAAAATGTCACTGTTTTATACCTACTTTTGTTTACATAAATTGAAGAACAAAATTTATTGGGGATTTTACCTCATATGCTATTTTAGTTACAGTTAACAAACTTTTTTTATGTTTGTACTTAAGCAAAGTAGCTAAAAATACTTGGAAAATCATATACTGGGATGACATAAATAGAAAAAAATGGATAATGATTGTAATTTATTGACAAATAAGGATAGTTTTATTATATCTTTCATTTTTGATTTTTGTTTTTCCTACAATAATTGATTTTTGTAATTATTTCCTTGTATTGCTATTAGAAGTATTTAATTAAAACTATGTAAAATTGTTTTTAAAATAAAACCATTGCAGAGAGAATTTGTATAAATTTCTTTCCTATGCATATTCAGGTCATTTTACATGCTAAAGATGGTTTTATGTTTTATTATTAAAACTTATATATGCATATTAATGCACACTGTTCATTTTATAATTTTCATTTATAATATGTATTATATATGTATTATTTATGGTATGTATTATTATCAGAATAAAATAGTAGTTGTTAATAATTCATAAGAAATAATTGAGGACTGATTATATAGCATTTTTTGATTATCTCTTAAATATTAAAATCTTTTTGTCAAAGTAATAGAATTCATACCTTCTTTTTTATATTAGGTAGAAGAAGAAAAATATGAAAAATCTGTTGATTGGATTCGGGAAATATTATATCAAATAGTTTTTGAACCAGCAAGGATAAAATCTTCAGCAAATAAAATGTATGCTGACTTAGCAACTTTGAAGCGAAAAGGAAGATCTGTATTAAAAACAATAATTAAAAGTCTGTTATATGTACCTGAAAGCAATAATTGGACTGCAAATATGCTAAGGCAGTCTCAGTTTTTGTCCAAGTTACTTAAGACACTTGAATCAAATCCTAATGAAGTAAGTACATGGAGAGAGGAAAAGGAGTTGTGTGATGTTTTTTTGTACTAAGTATATGTTAGGAGTAGATTGAATGTAATATTTTTAGAGAGTGATGACAATTGAAATTAATTAATTTTCATTTCTTTTTAAATATAATTAAGGAGTAAAAAAATTGGTATGTTTAAAAGTTCTTTAAAATTTTCACCAGATGCTATTTTTTAATGTTAGCTAAAAGAGATGTATGTGTTTTTAAGAAAATATAATAAGTATGAGCAAACTTTTATGACAATATCAAATGCTTAAAAAATGGATTGCGATATCTGATATTAACTTTCATTCTTCCAACCCCTCAGGGGCCTCATCTTCCTTTGATTACGTGTGTCACAATCCCGAGGTGCCCTAGTGACTTTTTCCCAAAGGGGTTTACTGTCTTTGGTAAACACAGGTGTCATGACCCTGTGGTTCTGTAGAGATCCTTCTTTCTATTTTTGACCCTCTTCTCATTTAATTTTCCTTTTTCTTTTTCACATCTAGACAATAGACAATTACTTTGAAATGTACCTGTATACAATTATTGATTAATTTGTTTTTATTAGAGATTACTCATTTTTTGTTAATATGCTATTTTTGTATTGTGTTAAATTAGTTTAATCTTTTCTTAATTTTTTCAACTAATTGTTTTGAAATTTGTATTATTACTTATTTATTTTTGACTAACACTGTTGGATTACCAAAGCTGCATGTTTGCCATGTGCGATGTTGTGTAAGGAAGAAAATGGTGTCCTAGGGATACCTTTTGCATTCCATTTGGCCCACGCTTCGCTGTAGATGGGAGGCTGGAGGGAGTGCTCCTGTCAATCGATTAGTGATAAGTCTCTTCAGAGTCCCCAGAGAGACATTGCTGTAGGGCTAGTGCTGCAGATAAGGGATGTCAGGTTTACCCATTGAATCCTCACCCTGATGCTGAAGTGCTATATCCTGGGTGCATTCCAGGTAAGTGCTGAGCCTGACTGATGTCAGTTGACCAATGCACTACTTCCCTTATGGTGGATGGAGGCACACCAGAAGGAAGTTCTCTTCACACTTATGGATCCAGGTCAGCTGTGCCCAGGTAAAGGCCTTGTTTTACCCACTTTCACTATAGATCAGATTGCAGCACATTTGAGATTTTTAGTTGTTTCTTTACCTAACAACGAAATGTCTTAAAAGTCGCCATTTGCTAACCATGAAGCTTTAATAGGAACAGATGGTGAACTAAATCTATAAAACGTTTAAGGTTCGAGGATCTACTTATTGAAACTCTGTCTGCTTTACAAACAAAGTTCTTTTTTCTTGCAAAAACCTTTCTCAATTCTCCTGTAACGATAAGTGTACATAAAAAACTCTCAACTCCTGCAGTAATGTCATTTCTGAACCTGACTTGTTGAGCTCTCCTGAATTAGAAATACTTGAAGGACTCTCTGATTCTCCGTCAGATTCAAGTCAGACGAATAACAATAAAAAAAGATTCAACCTGTTCCAACAAAACATTTAATTCTAACTTCCTGTAACCCGGAACTACCAACAGCAATCCAAGCTAGTTATTTAAACTGCAAAATATGCCCATACATTTTGAATCCTCTGCACTGCTTCAAGTGTTTGAAGTTCGGAGGGACTCACCTTCTTTAGGAGAGTATGGGTGTCACAATCCAGAGGTACCCTAGTGATCTTTTCCTATTCCCAAGGGGTTTACTATCTTTGGTAAATACGGGTCTCACGAACCTGGGGTACCCTAGTGATCCTTCTCTATTTTCGACCCTCCTTGTCATTAAATTTATCCTTTCTTTTCCCGTCTAGATCACAGATTTTCACAAATGTTTGGCGCAGTATAGCCAGATTTGGCTCTTGCGCCATAAAATCTGACATTCATTCATTCAGTCTGAGGTTCGGGCATTCACAAACAGTCTGCCATGGGTAATTGATGTGCGCTAGATGTGCATCTGTTGGTCATTCTTCCACAGATTGCAGTCTGGAGCAGAAATGCATTAATTGTTAACAACCTCATTCCTCTGATACAAAACTATGCCCTAAGTGAAAAACCGAAAAAGAAATCCAAGCAATTAAACTAATAAAAATGTATCATACGTAGAAGCCCGAAAATTAATAGCTCCACAGTTATTCTAGACTTTCGCCCAGGTTGCCAAACCCTCAACTGCAACCACTACAACCCAAACAGATGCAAATATTACAAAGATAAAATACCTACCTGTACAATTACTGCTCTAATATCCCTACCAAAGCCAAATGTATCTTCCTCAATTCCTTCAGTTTTCACATCCTTGTCTTTCACTCAAGCACACCTCTTATCTTCCATATCTTCAATAGAACCTACAATGTCGGGAGTCTCAGCCATCTATTACTGTATTTAATTCCCCTGTTCATTCATCGTTAAAAGATCAAGTAACCGTTATCAAATCAAGAAAAAAAATTTCCATCTAGGCTTATCTCCTTACCAACTAAAAAAAAGCCATCTTTTCCTGCACCTAATACATCCATCCTGACATGCGATAATCAAATTCCCGAATATCTGCTACAACTCGAGCTTTGAAACAAAATGCGAAAAATCATTCAAAAAGACAAATCAACAAGTAACCCTAATATTGAAATAAAAATGGTGCCCCACACAAACCGAAGAAAAGTTCTCCAATACAGGATACATCAGACGAAAAAATGTTTGAATATGATGTGGAGGAATGCGTTTTAAACGAAATACCGTTGTCACATGTTAAATACTTCTCACCTTATAACAACCCACTTGTATAACAAATGGTAGAAAGTAATTTTTTTAGTTTTATAACTTTTTTCAAACTTATATTTTAAACAATTTTTTTTTTCAATTTCTCTATGTGTCTTATTTCATTTTTCATTTATCTGTCTTAATCTTGTCTGACTTTGAGGAGTGTTCCCCACCAAAAATTTTATGTTTTTATCTTATGAATTAGATTTTTATATTTTATTTGATACTTTACTTAATGCTACTGTAAATGTATTTTGTCAACATTTTAAGATAAAATTGGATCTTCTACCATTAAACCCAACAATCACACACCACACATACTTACACTTCATTCTTTCAAAAATTTTGGATAATCTACAGAACCATATTTTACTAATTCATAAAAAAAACTTCCTTAAATAAGTTTTTAGCAAATGGTATTTTGTTTTTTAGGTTGTTGAAAAATTAAATGCTATCAAAGAAAGTGTAACAAAGCCAGAAACAATGATTGTTCACCTTGCTGCTAATTTAGACAATCTTAAACAAAAAGGGGAACCAGAGTTACCTTGGATGCAAAACTTTTTGCCTCCTACCATCCAACCTGCAGTTATGAAGTATGTATCTTTTTCTTATAAAAAAATATAAATTTTAAAATTATGCAGCACATTAACTATTTGCTGTGAGTGGATATTGCATGTAAAAGTTATCTTATACTACAATGTAAGTCCACTGTACCAGTGTCTAAGTTAATGTCACAAGTTAAAATTGTCATCAGCCTATTAATATTGTTCCAATCATTGCCTCTAATTTTTTAGAAATCAATTTATATTAATAGTATTTCTTTTTGTAATCATCACTTTGATGCTTTTTTTTTGAACATGTTCATTTATAAGATTTTATTGAGTATGATTTAAACTTTTTGCTTGTGTTAAAATGAAAATTTTATTATTGAAAACAAAAATAATCTCCAGTAACAATAATAATTGTATTAATAAATGAAAGTAATTTTTTTTTATAATTTTGTTATATTGAACACATATTATGTAATCATTGGTATCATTGCTTTTTCATACCTAAGCAGAAATTTATCAATATTAAGATTCTCTGTTTTGAAAAGATTTTAGCATCCTGGTTATGGATAATGGATAATAAGGAAACAAATCTTTGAACTACTTTGTACAACATTAATTTAATCAAATCTATAGTAATAGTTTTTCTTTGTAAGATACATAATTTTTGTGAAGCTATTGGTTAGAAAATTTCAACCTGCTTTGCTTCCTACCATTTTTCTTTAAAAAGGTGAAAGTTAAAATAGGAATGAATCTCTCTCTAACGTCTGTTTACATTTGTTATATCTTCAATCTAGACTAAATTATTTTTTCTTCCAGAAATATTGTCTTATTACTATCTTGTTTTCTCACATTTCTTATTTTAAATTTCATGTTAAACAAAAAAATTGAGCATTTTTTAAAGTTAAAGTTCTTGAATATCTTCTCTAGCTCTCCTTTTAAAAAATGCTTTGAATTATTGAAACCTGAAACTGAAGATGGTCCTCTTGGATTAATTGTTGGTATTGGATCTGTGGAAACTTCACATCTTCTGAAGTGTGCTCCTTGTGTCACTTCATATACTGATCCTGATTACGCTCCACTCCTGGTTCTTGTTCAGTATCTTACACAGCTGGAGGTATATTAAGAATGAAATTTTATTTTCACATTAGTCTTGTTCCTTTTTTTAAAAAAATAATGTTTAAGTTAAAATTAGGTGTTAAGTGCTATTTGAAATGTCAAGTTATTCTATTTAAATTTAAATTCAAGTAGTTCATGGCATTTAAAATAATTGCATTAAAGCCTTAATTATTTTTATAAATACTAAAAAAAAAATGTGGGTGCAGGCTATAGTGTATATTTTTTAATAGTTTATAAAATATAATCTTTTATGTAAAATGAATCATTTAGTTTATTATGGAGATTTATCAAAAATATAATAGCTATGCTGTTTTATTCCTCTCTGGTAAGGAAAACATATGGAAAATTAAATTTGATATATATATATATATATATATATATATATATATATATATATATATATATATATATATATATATATATATTTGGCTATTGTATATACTCTTTTACTTTTCTATTTATCAATGTTTTTTAACTCTTTGATTTCATATTCAAGAATGGCTTTACTTCTTTTTATTATTATTGTATTTTATGGCTTTTAGTGCATTAATTTTACTTATATATTTTTATTCTTTTTTTAGTGTATTCCAGTTTTTTAGCTTTATTTTTTACTTATATATTTTTTATATTTTTTTAAATTTTTTTTTATTTATGTAATATGTTCTATCATGTAATACATATTTGTTTGTATTAATTTTTGGTATTTTGAGGTGTTGATGGTTATGTCTACTTAGCAATGCACTCATTTCTCCTTAACAATTATCTACTTTATGATTTTGGTACAATTTGTATTAGCGACTGGCAATTAGGTTAGTTTATAGCTGATTTTTGCTCGGTGGTGTACTGATTAGGTAAGTACAGCATCGTTATAACATTACCTATTTGTATCCTTCTGTTTTTTTGTGTGGTTGTTGGCTGTCTTTAGAGCCTTTTTTTAGCTGTAGTTTTAGTTTTGAGCATAGCTTTCTCTTAATTTTAAGAGCTTTTTCATCAAGTTTGTTTTGATTAAAAATTAACTTGTTTCTGCTTTGCTGTTTTTTTTTGTGTGGTGGATGGCTGTCTTTTGAGCCTTTTCTTGGCTTTGGTTTTAGTTTTGAGCATAGCTTTCTCTTAATTTTAAGAGTACTTTCAAGTTTTTTTTTTTAAAATTAACTTGTTTCACACTCACTTTGACTCTGTATCAATTTCTGGATTAATTACAGAAATCTCTATTTATTTTGACTTTTATGAGCTTACTTTCAAGTTTGTTTTTTATAAATTAACTTGTTCTGTTTTGCTTTGGTACACTCTTTTGATTGGGTATCTACTTCTGTATTTTACAGAAATATATCTATTTTGACTTGTTATTAGGATGAGGGAATTTCATAACTCTCCCCCCTCTTTCTCCAATAACAATTTTGGAAAGGATCTGAGTTCTGTTAAAGAACTACATCTTCGTAATAGTAATTCTAATATTAAAATATTCAAGACTAGAATTTTTTGGAACAAAAAATTCATTAATGGCCATCATAATCATTATAAACAAAACTTGTTAGATTCTAATAATCACATTTCTCAAAATATTAATAAATGTTACACTAAGAGTCCTGCTATACATGGAATTATTGATAATTTATCTTCTTATAATTTTGATAACTCTCAATCTTATAATAGTCTTAAGTTAAAATTCAGTAAATGTAGAGATAGTAGATGTAAGACATGTACTATGTTAAATATGGTTCAATATGATTGTGATTCTAAATTTAACCTTTGTAAAACCTTTAATTGTATTTATATATATATATATTTTAAATTGTAAAGTATGTCAATATATATATATAGGACAGACCTCCAATACTATTAACTTAAGGATTAATCAGCATAGACATGATGTTAAATTCTTTAATAATTCCAATAATTCTAATAAAATTGAACTTAGACACTTTTATATGCATGATTTCAAAAATGTTGAACTGTCTATCACATTAAAATTTCTCCAATTACTAAGCACAGATTATGGTGGGAAAATCACTTTATTAGGAGTTTTAATACAATCTATCCATATGTGGCCTTAATGTTTTGTATTTTGCTAAAAATACTCTGCAAATAATGTTACAGAATAATAATAAAGAATTTTTTTTATAATGCCAATAAATTTAACAATACTTCTAAAAGAAAATCTAGAAGTTATAAGAACTAAAAGAAAAAATAGAGATAAAAATTCATTAAATGACAATATTAGAGTTCTTATTGATGATTTTGAAAAAAACTTTAATATCAAGAAGATCAAATACTTCATGTTTGGTCTTAATAAACATGAAATTGCATTGTTATATGAATCCTTAAATAATGATTCCTTAAAGGTTTGTCATGCAGTACACATTATTAAAGACATTCTTAACTATCTAGTTAATAAATTCAATATTAATGTTGAGAAAATTAATGAACCTATTACAGAGTACTGCACTTTATTATTCATGAATAAAACTTTTGACAAAATTAACTTTTCTAGTGTATTTAACAGACATTTGTCTCTTTTTCCAGTTAGAAAGGTTGTTGTAAAGAAAGCTTTTAAATATAACAAAACGATGGGCAGATTTATCTTTAATTACAACAATAGTTCGCCCCCTATTAATATAGAAGATTGTATATGTAAAAACTATAATGATTTTATTGATGGTCATCATAAACATGTAGTTACTGGCAACTTAGATATAATCAATGATAATATTTTAAAAGATATAATGAGTAAAGGCATTAATTTTAGATTAAATGTTTCTAATAACAACAATACTGTTAAAAAACAAATTTTTAAAGATATAGATAATTTTATTACAAAATCTGCAATTAAATTTGGACTACCTATTGAGGCATTTGAAGAGTATAAGTACAATATTTTAAAAGACCTTATGAATTTTAGCTACCATTCTCAATATGAAACTACTTTTAAAGATATAAAACAGAAAATTTATGAACTACAAAAGAATTTTATCATAGTTTACATTGATAAAGTACCTGGTAACTATGCTGTGATTTGTAAGTATTTTTATTATATTCTTTATGATCACTTTCTTAATAATGGTTTTTTTAAAAAATTAGATTTGTCACATAATGAAATTAGTAATCGTATTATTGCTATTTATAAAAAATTAGGTTATTGTATTCCTAAAATTAAGTATCCATATATTTTTTTAACTCCAAAATTCCATAAAAGTCCGGTTAAATTTAGAACTGTGACAAATGGTTTTAGAACATATATTACTACTGCAGGCAAATTACTTCATAATATTATACAAAACTTTATTAATCAGCAATGTAATAAAGCTATAATTAAAAATAGTAAAGAGATTATAGATTTTTTTAATGATAAAAATATTTATTCAGTTCATAGTTATGACTTTGAAGATCTTTTCAATTCCATTGATTTATATGATATTATTAAAGTAATTTTAGAAAACCACAGTATGTATAACCTTAATATTAATTTTAACAAATTTAAAACTCTCATAGATTTTGTCTTAAAAGAAAATATATCAGTTTTTTTTAATGGTTCTTTATATAAACAAGAGAAAGGACTCCCACAAGGAGGCCCAGCTAGTAATAGTTTGGCTAATCTTTATTTACATTTTTATGAATATAGTTATGTTATTAATAATGACTACTACATTTTTAGATATATTGATGATTTAATTATTTTTGGTAAAAATGATCATTTAAATCCTATTATTAATTTTTATCCGTCCTATTTAAACTTAGTTAAAATTAATAATAATCCAATCAAAACAAATTACCTAGATGTATCACTGTATATTAAGGATTTGAAACTACATACTAATATTTATGATAAAAGAGATGCTTTTAATTTTAATATCATCAAAGTGCCTTACTGGAATTCTAATTTATCAATATCTATATATAGAAATATTATTTTTAACTATATTTATCGCAATATAAAGTATTAGTTAGCGATAAAGATAATATTTTTTTAAATCTTAAAAAAAATTTTAATCACTGTATTGAACATGGATACCCTGCTAATTTTCTTTGTAATTATATTTATAATGGTTTTTTATGATACAATTTGTATGAATGTAATTATTTACTGTTATTATGTTTTGTAATGTTTTTTTAAATTTAGACAATATTTAATTTATCCTACAATTATTAAATAGATGGCGCCACATGCTTTTTTTTAAAAAAATTTTTAATATATATATTTTTCTGAGTTTCTTTATATTTTACGCTAATATTATGATTTTTATTTTTATTTTTATGATTTTTTAAAAGTATATATATTTCTTATTATCGTATCGCATTTAACTTTATGCGGTTCTGCTCTCCCTATTTGGCGGGAATACGATACTGCACTCTTGGCCATCGTTATAAATCCGTTTTAGTAGGTTATATTTATGTTCATATGTTCTTTAGTTTAATGATTTAATATTTAAATTCTATACATATATAACTCTTTCCTTTCCTCTTGGTACATAGTATGACAAATTACAGGTGAAGGTTGGCGCCGCAAAACTTGTTTAAACCTGCAATCCTGGTTCCTAAGGCCAGGAATTTGTCTTTATACTATGTGCCTCCTTCCTACTTTTAGTTATCTTAGGTATATAACTGTATGATTATTTTTATATTTTTGTTTATGTATATGTATATGATTATATATTGAAAAAATTCTTTTATATTGGATTATATATATATATATATATATATATATATATATATATATATATATATATATATTAAGAGAATGACAAAATTATAATTTGTGTATATATTATAAAATTTGTGTTGTAATGTATATATTATCTTAAAAATTTCAAATTAAGTTCATTCAAATTTTATTATTTCAAGGGTCCAATGTGGCGTCAGATTCGAGGACTTGGGTTAGCATACTACTATGATATATTTTTAGATCCTGATACTGGCTTAATTTATTTCCTTCTGGGAAATTCCATCCAGCTTTTTTCAGCTTATACCGAGGCTTTGAAAATTGTTGTAAGTTCAGCATTTTTAAAATTTATTTTTAAATTGCTATTGCTATCTTGTTATTAATATAAATCTTGTTTCTTACTCTATGACAAATTTAAATTAATTTTACTTTTTGACTGAAATTATGAGGAAAAGACTTGCTATTATCATGAAATAGTTTTGTTTTGTTTACCATTTTATTTTCTAAATATTTTTGTGGTGTTGTATAGTTACAATAACATTTTCTTGGGTAGGGGGATAGAAATATTTAGTACTAGCTGGTATACCCGTTCTTTGCATGGGTGAACTGAAAAATTAAACAACACAGATTGAAGGATAAAGAAGTTTTTAATGAGTTAACTTTACTGGAATTGCAAATTAAATAAAAAAAGCTTTTTGCATATCTCAGCTAAACAAAAAAAAAAAAAAAAAAAACACACCTTTGTTAAATTTTAAGTATGTAGATCTAATAGCTGATAAAAAGGATTTTTTAAAAAAAATTTATAACTCCCCGTAACATTCTTGAGGGTGGATTTTTAAAAATACCTCCTTAAGCTGATCTCTGCTTAGCGAAAGTAACACATTGTTAACAGTTTTGTGTAATGAACGCTTAAAATAGCATAAATAATTTATATCTAAAAGTGTAATACATTAATATTACTTTCTGTTGTATTTATTTTATGTTAAAATTGTAATATTCGCAAGCAACGCTGTTTCTTAAATTATAATGGCGATTCAATGAAAAATGTAGCGAAATGTTAACGATAGAGTCAAGTTGGCAAATAACTAGCTACTTTCATAGTTCGAGCTTTATTAGAGCTTTGTAAGACCCACTGTATAGGGGAGCGATGCATGTTAATACTTAATCCACCGCATTATGATTTACTGCAGTTTTTTTCGTACAATATATTTATTTTGGATCACTACATTGAAAATTAAGGGATATACATAAAAAAAATACTCCACTTTGGGAAATTTAATCCGTTAGAGCTAATAAATTAAAAATACAGGGTGTTTCATACTGAATGGTACAAAAAGAATAGCTCAGTGTGACTGCCGTAATGGATTTATTCAGCCGAAACAAATTTATTCTACAACTACAATTATACAAGTTTTATTTGGCAACAGGGACAAATTATCGAATGATGAACTCGCCGCTAAAGGCGCTGTTAAACAAAATGTCGTCCATGCCGGAGAAAGTGTACTGCGTTTTCGAATAAGCCGAAACCTTCTCGGTAGCTGTTGTGCAAAGACATTTTCGCACAAAATTTTGCAAAGAATCATCGCATCGGCATAACATAAGCAGGTGGGTCAAGCAATTCCAGGATACCGGTTGCTTATGCAAGAACAAAAGCCCAGGTCCAAAAAGAAACGAAACAAGACGTGGTTGAAAAATTTCTTGATTCATTTTTACGCAGTCCCTTAAAATCAACGCGATGTGCAGAACTGACTGTCCCTCACACAATGGTGTGGCGTGTTTTACGGAAGCGTCTCCAATTCAAGCCGTACAGATATCAAATGTTTCAGGCTTTAAAACCTACTGACAAACTGTTGCGTAAGAATTTCTGTGTGAAATTTCAAGAAAAGCTTGACATGAATGGTTTCAAGAACACACTGGTGTTTACCGATGAAGCCACGTTCTACTTATGTGGCAAAGTTAATCGCCATAATTTGTGATTTTGGGGCACAGAAAATGTCCATGTAACATCAGAACATCAGCGTGATTCTCCCAAGGTGAACGTTTTTTGCGCTTTATATCAAACGGTTGCGTTTTTAGTCCATTTTTCTTTGCTGAAAAATTGATTAATGGGGTCATTTACCAAGACATGCTCTCTGAGTGGTTGCTCCCCCAGCTGGAAGAAACTTCCTGATTTCATTTTGCAGCAAGATAGTGCTCCCCCACATTAGAATAAAAAACGTATGTGAGTTCCTGAACAAACGTCTACCCCATCGCTGGATTGGCTGTGCTGGACCACAGGATTTGATATGTCTTCATTGGCTGCCAAAATCACCAGATCTAACACCCTGTAATTATTTCTCTGGGGTTTCGTGACAGACAAGGTGTTTGTGCATCCACTTCCTTAGGACTTAGAGGAACTGAAGCAGTGGATAACTGCAGTGTTGAGCTCCATCACAGGGGATATGCTATCACGAGTGTGACAGGAGCTAAATTACCGTGTAGACATTTGTTGTGTCACCAGAAGGGCACATATTGAACACCCGTAGAAACTTAAATAAATGTAGTTTTGAGGTAAATTTCAATTTTCTAAATATATTAATTACAACGTTCACACTAATGTTTTGTTTTTGTACTATTCAATATGAAACACCCTGTATTCCACTGTAAAATTAATTATATACAGCGTTCACTTAAAATAAATAGTCAAATTGTTTTCTAAGGTCTTCATTAACATATAAAAACGTAAGACACTTAAATTTTGGCATAAACTATTTTTTCAGGACAAAAATAATAATCTTTGCAAACTGCTGAAAAACGCAATATGTGCTACAAAACTATTCGCCTTCCCCGCTAAAATACTCATCATACAACCCGTGCTACCATATATCTTGGAAGAGTGGATTTTAAAGAATATTCCTGCTAAGTATTGGTAGAATATTCCTTCTAAGTTGGTGTGGTGTGGTAGTTAGGAGAAGGGGGTGCCAGCTCAGGTGTCATCTGCGTCACTTGACCATGGTTCAAAATTATGTGGTCCGTTGCCAAAAGCCCTCGTGTAGCTGAACAGTGCGACATTAATATTCACTCACTCACTCCAAAAAATACAGTACAGTAGTTATAATTACTTTTATACTTAAAAATGCAATATCCGTCTATTCAATTAAAATTAAAGCATTATAATTAACTACTAACCACAAACAAATTTTGAAAATTTGTCCAAATGATGTAGTGTGAAAGAAAGTTTATATACTTTAAGTACCAGAACCGATAAAAGCATTTATTTTGAAAAAAGATCAATTTCTTACTACTAAATGTGCATAATAAAATCATAAAAAAAACATTCAAATAAAGAGAGATTTATAACCTCTCCCTTCAAAACTTAGTTTTATTCTGAAATAAAAAAAATTAAGGATTATGCTGATCACAGGAATTAATTAGAAGCGAGCGCCTTGCATAGCCAAAACAAAAAGGGTTTCTTCACAAACAAAAGATAGATATATGCTGTTGTGGGCTTTTTTGCAGCGCATGCCAGAATTGCTTGCAGATGGCAAAATTTTTTCCTACTTACTTGACAAATATTGTTATATTTTGGACACTTCACACAATATCTTTATAAATTATAGCTTATGCTATAAATTATAGCCTATGTGCTATTCTGATGTATAAGCTATATTACTGTAAAGTTTCATTAAAATCCATTCCGTTGTTTTTGCATGAAAGACCGCCAAACATCCTTACAAGCTTTCGCATTTATAATATATATCTAGATATTTAATTCATAATTTCATTAATATTTCTAGCATAAAATACTCAATACACAATAGTCAATTTCTATTGTGAATATCATCCAGTTATTGATTTTGAATGTTATTTAGTATCTATCTATCTATCTATCTATCTATCTATCTATATATATATATATAATATCACAAATAATATCTATAAGAGTAAATTAAAAAAAAAAACCTCAAATTTTCGTAAATTACTGGTTTTTACAAGATATCTAATTTCATGATTGTGAAAAATTGTAAATTAAAAGACTTTTTGTTATAGGAAGCACATTTGAATGGGAAAGCCAAATGGGAAAAGGAATTCCTTGAATCAGGCTCAAGCAGTCTAGTGTTTGATATTATTGAGAAAATAAAAACTGTAGCTAATGTGACAGAAGAATCTTTGAAAGCTTATTTCTCCAACATTGATATGAAATACACTAAAGAGCTGCTTGAAAAAATATCACAGGTTACCCATAGTGACATGGAGCGTGTTGGCCAGAAATATTTGAAACCACTTTTTGAAGAAAGTGTTTCAAAATGTTCTATCTGCTGTCATCCTAGTAAAGTTAATGATCTAATTGAAAGTTTCAAAAAGTGAGTCTTTTATTGATTAGTTAGATTTAAAAAAAATTATCGGACTGCAGTAACATTGCTGAATAACAATTTAAGTATTGTTGAATTTCATGTATGAATTTCACAATGACGTGGAGTAATTGTTGCATGCCAGAGTTAAAATTAGGTTTGAAAGTACTCATATGACATTTGAATGGTAGGAGAATGAAATATTATTTTGAATATTATCCTCAACATTTTAGAATATGTATTCTGATAGTATCTAGTGTTACTTTTATTAAAAATTGATTAATATTGAATGAAGTTTTAAACATTTAGAAAAAGGACTTAAAATTAATTTTATCTACCCCCACCTAATTTTTAAATTTTCACTGTATATGTATGAATTATTTATAATGTTTTCTAGTATATGTATACAGCATGTAAAAAATTTTCAGAGTAATTTTTTGATTGTTAATCTTTTTCAAGTATGATTTGAGACAAGATGCTATATGCAGTAAAGTCTGCTGTATAATGCACACTTTTAACACAGAAAATTAGATTGAAAGTTACTGGTACTCGTTATACACTAGATATATGACTTATAGCTTTAAAAATGAAAATAAAAAAATTATGAAAAAGATTAGACTCCAGATAAATATTGAAATACTCTTTATATTTAAAAAAAATGGCACACCTTATAAATTTTAAACATTTGTAGTTCTATGGAAGTATACTATTTTTTCAAAAACTTGGGATAATACCTTGTACAAATGACTTTGAAACATAACAGTATTTATTGCATATGGCATTTCAGGTTTCTTATAAAAAAAAGGGGGTGTATGTTATATGGCAATTATATTTGAAAATTAAAAAATGCAGCTTGAAAGTGTTGGTGTGCATTATATGTCGGATTTACGGTACTTGATTTTAGAGTTGGTCTAAATCATAAACAAGATGAATGTTTTTTCACTACAAATATTGCATGATTTATACCACAATTCAAAAAGGCAGTGAAAATCTGTTTGAAAATTTAATAATGTGATAAAGGAATAATGAGCTTGAGAGTTGAATAATGTCTATCATTAAAGACTGCCTTATGAAATATTGACTATTTCATTTCAATCTATGTAGAAATATAAAAACAGATATGTAGTTTTAGGTTGTCATCCTTAATGTATCATTTTATTGGAGATCCATTATTTCTTAAGTAGGTATGTTGGGAAATCCATTGTTTCTTTAGAAGGTATAGAGTAATGTGTTAGCTGAATAAAAGCAATCAACAAATTGCATATTTTGTTGTTAGTACATTTGGCAAATACATACATATTTACAACTGTTATATGTCAAGCATATGATCTTTTACGTTTAGTGATGATTATATTCGATGTTTTTAGTTTTTTTGCTAGTTTCAAATATATTTGTATTTGGATTAATTATATTGAATATGTCAATGAATATAGTCAATCCAAAATGCAAGTCAGATGTATCAGAATAGGCAGTGGAATTTAAAACTGTATGCATTTCTCTCTTTCAAGATAATAGCTTTAGTTTTAATTCTTTTTGGACATTTTAAAGCAAGTAGGAATTGGATTTTCTTCTGAAGTCACAATTTTGAGTTATAAAAATTATTTTATTCTGTGCAAATTAACAATTATAAACTTTTTTTATAAGATGCATGTAAAATGTTTGCTTTAATAATAAAAGCTGTAAATATTGATATTTCATGCATTTTATCTGAAAATTTTGGTGTTTTATAAGTATAATTACTGTGATTCGTGTTTGAAATTTTACTAATCTATCTATTTTATTTTCTAGATTATCACGCAACCTGACTGTATTGCCATCCTTGGATGATGAATTGGTCACAAAATATTAACATAATATTTAAATCTAATGAATTAAATTTGTTTGATTTTATATTTATTATAAAAATAAAGACCGAGTCTTTAATCCTTTTGAATTCGTCTTTATTTGATTTTTGTCTAAAATGTATTAAATAGTATTTTGTATTTCTTTTATATATCCTAATAGCGGTACATACTACATTTTTTATAATACATTATCTTACATATTTTTAGCACACATATGTATGAATTTTGGCAAATAATTCAGAATGACTGGAAATGAAAGATAATTTATGGGCACATTATTCTATGAAAATTGATGAAGCTATTGTCTTATGCAAAAATTTTAATCATATTTATAGATGGGAAGCTTAATACATGATTTATAATTTGCATTAAAAAATTTGGATATTGTATTAATTTGAATTGAAAAGTAATGAAAACATTGTTCGCGTGATACATTTTTATTGAATTGCTGTTGGTATAAAATAAGTTATCTTTTTTTGCAATTATAAAATTTACTAAAGAAATTGATTTTGATGTTCTTTAAATAATGTTCATGTCCAAAGATTTCATCTTTAAATATTTGAAGTATGCTATTGAAGCTTATAACAATTTTTTATGGTATAGGAAAGTTGATTAATTCCAGTAGATTTACTGTTTCTTTTAATTCATCAAAGATCAGGGAAGGAAATGTTAACTTCTATTATGTTTTTATTGAAAACAAATTTTAGTTATGTAATGCTTCTGTAATAATTCAAACAATTTATTAGTGGCTCATTTCAGTGGAACAAATAACTCTTATCTGAGTGCAGAATTTTCTTATATACCTTCTGTTCATAGCAATGGCTAAATCAGCCATTTGCTTTCAGTGTAAATTTTCAATTTTAGGCATATGAAATAAAAAACAAACAAAAAAAAAAGACCAAAGTAAATTTTTTCAGGTCTTGTATCTTTTTATGTAATGTACTTTATATCAGTATTTCTGAAACTAGGGGACATGACCCTAACTTGCAGCTGGGGTCACCAAAAATTTTAGGATTTTTTTATATACACTGTGCCTTAAATAAGTTTTAAGACTGTGTCCATAAAAAGAAATAGATACAAGAAATTAATTCCTGTTTTGGTTTTTTTATTCAGAATAGGACCCACCGGCTTCAATGCACTTGTTATAGCGATTTATTAAGGAATCAAACACCTGTTGTAAATCACTTTGTTGGAATGGCCTGCTAAGCATGTGTTGGATCTACTTGTAAGGTCAAAATATCCTCAAAATAACAACAATGAGGGAACAATGAGAACAGTGAGTTTTGGGAACAATGAGTAGTCACAGAGTGCTAAATCAAGTGAATACGATGGATGGTTCAACATACAGATATTATTTTTTGCCAAAAATCGACAAACAACAAGGGAGGTGTGACTGGTTCATTGTTGTGGAACAAACACCAACTATTTTCAATCTGATATTCTGGACGAATGCGATAAATTCTGACCATCAAACGCTTAAAAACAGATAAGTAGTACTGACCTGTAATTGTTTGTCCAATTGGAACAAATTCTTTGCAAATTCTTCTCAAATACCCCAAGCATTGAAGAATGTAATAAGCATTGTTTTGATTTGGTATGGAATTTTCCTTGTTTTTTTGGCTTGCAATGAATTTTCTGACTTCCATTCCCCACTTTGTCATTTTGTTTCAGGGTCATATTGGAAGCACCAGTTTTCATCACCTCTAACGTGGACTTCAAGAAGTTTGGATCGTTTTCAGCAGCTGAAATGATGTTTCTTGCAATGTGCACTTCTCATTGCTTTTTGTTCAGAGGGTAAAGTGTGTGGAACAAATATAGCACACACTTTTGTTTTGCCCAAATCTTCATGCAGGATGGTTCAAATTGTTTCGTTGTTGATGTTTAAAGAATCTGCCATTATTCTTAATGGCGCACAACAATTGTTTGCCATGAAATTTCGTACTTTCTCAATAATTTCAGGTGTTATAGATGAAATTGGTCTTCCACTTTGCTGATCATCTTCTACTGCATCTCTTCCATCTAAAAACGTTTGATCTACTTAAACAACAGTCACCGTAAACTTCTTTCGTGAGTTGGTATGTTTCAGAAACACTTTTACCAAACTTTGCATTAAAATTGATAACAGTTCTTTTCTGTATCTTAAGAAATCAACATGGAAAAAATTTACTTCTGCAAGGAACGCTTGTCTTCTCACAGCTATTTAACCAAATGCCATCAACTTGTTTGCAATGTGTGTCAGCAGACCATGGATATTATGACGCATGCGCATTTACACTCATGACGCCCATACAGCTGTGCTCTGGGACCAATCTTGAAACTTATTTGCTGCATTGTGTGTTTTTTTACGTAAAAATAAATCTTCTTTTATGTTGAAATCAAAATTTGATGCTTTTATTAAAAAATGTTACTTTGCTGCCCTTCCGGTTTAGCGGTTAGTGATGCTGACTGCTGTGCTGTTGGTTTGAATCCCGGAGAAGACATGGGTGTTTGTAAATGTATAGTGCTTTTGCGGCAGAGGGGTACTCTGAATAGCTGCTGAGCCGCCAGTCCTCTTGTGAGGTTGGTGCAAGGGGAAGAGAAGCCCCTGACCACCTCCAGGTGGTACCTCCTTCAAAATTCGTATGGAACCAAGCCAAATTGTACTGTCACCTGCATGGTGCTCAAAGCTATGGCGAATGACAGGCATATGTTTTACCTCCTTGCCATGATGAATTTTGTGGGCCTCGACCCGACACTGTCAGACAGGTGGCATTAGAAACAACAATGTTACGTTACTTAGAACCGTGGTGGAAAAAGAGTTGTTAGAAAAGTTTGTCTCAATGGAAATTTTTATATGAAAATATTGAAAAAGTATAAAAAAAGATGAGTTGTTAAAAGTAATAAACAAATGTCTTTGATGTCGTAAGAACCTTAAGAAATATTTCCTTGTGAATGTTAGTGCAAAAGGATTTATATAAATTGTAAAACCACTCAAAATTGCTGTTGAAAATATCACTCATTTGCCACTAAAATCACAACTTGTTGAGCTATCAACATATTTGAGGTTACTATTGATTTTAATACGTAGTCCTTAGAAAGTTTTTGGCTAGGGGATGTAGAAAAATTTCAAACTATTTTTGAAACTGCAATATGAAACCTTTTGCCTTTTTCTGCAACTTTTTAATTTGAGATGATATTTCCGTGTGTTTAACAACTCTAAAATCAAAGTATCGATCAATTTAAAAAAATATTAAGAAAGTACTTCTTTTGGTGGTGTATCATATTATTCCAAAATTTAATAACATAATTAAAAATAATCAAGTGCATCCTTCCCATTGATACTTAAATCTTGTATCTGTCATTTATAAAATGTGATGTCAGAAGTGAACTCAAGATGACTGTACTTATTATAAACAAAATATAGTTTATGTATAATTTGTCATGTAATTACATTTTATAATGTTTTATTTTTATTTTGTTACTTAGTTAAAATTTCTATATCATTATATTCAAAGTAAAAACTTACTGCCAATGTTTATTACTGCAAAACAATAGAATACTATAAATAAAATCTATATAGAAGTACCCAAGCATGAGTAATCTGCACAATGCTTATGGGGTCGCCACCCCGAAAAGTTTTTTTAAGAGTCCCTGTTTTATATCAATGTAATAGCTTCACAGTTCTATTGTGACCACAATAGCCTAGTGATCAAGGTAATGGACTTAAGGCAGACCTGCCATGAGTTTGAGCTTATACTGCTGAAGACTTGCCATGCAAAGGAAGCCAATGCATGTTAAATATGTTGAGTCTCAAACGTCTTCCCGTTGGTGTAGTGTAGAAATTAGGAGGGGGTGCCAGCTCAATTGTCATCATTGTTCATTGACCATGGTTCAAAATTACGAGGTCCATCACCAACAGCCTTCGTGCAGCTTTATTATGCAACATAAAAAAACTCACTCGCACCTCCATTATATGTTTCTTTAATTAGAATCATAAGTATCATTTTAGTATTTGTTTAAATTGGCATTTTGCTATAGATACAACATTTGCTTTCCAAACAATTTAATGGCACTTTTCCATTAATATACAGTCCTCTCAAACGGACTAAATATCACAATATCGAATTTATTTTGTAAACACTCTTAATCTATCAATAATGAAATTCAAAATGACAATGATGAAAATTTCACTATTTCCTACTTATGTTGATTATATGGTTTTGAAGTAATTTGCAGATTTTTTGCAAAATAAAGTTTTTTATATAGTCCTTTCCATTAAAGAGTTGGATAGTTTCTACATAGAGCTCTCATTCATCTGGACTTAAGGATTTAAGACATTTGCCATCTGCTTTGACTATTACAATTGGGCACATAAGCAATGTATTCAACTTAAGATTGTGTATATTATTCATAATTATCTTTGACATCTTTCTAGTTGGTAATGAAATTACATATCTTGATGTTAGGAGTGAAAATGGTAGTTTGGATGTCGGTTTTCACATTAAATATTTTTGACTGAAAAATTTGTTCAGTGTGTGAAACAAGTGATAATAATCATCAAATCTAGGAATGGGAGGGTAAAGTAAAATCTCTCAACAAAAAAAAAAAGAAAAATAATTCAAGATGTGTGCTTATGTCCACACGATAGAAGTGAAAACTTCCAATTTATTCTGGGGCAAGAGAATCCAATTGTTCGGATGTACTACGATTTCTTTTACGACATTTTCACATGCCTGTGTTAAGTAGTTCTCTTTTTCGCGCCCAATCTTTGGTAGATTTGTTTATTTAAAGTATATACAATTTAAAACTCAATTAGTCTAATTATTTAAAAATATTTATATGTAAATTACTTATATAGATATTCATATAATATATATGTTTATATGGTACAAACATATTATTCCAACAATGTCAACATTCAAGGATTTCTCATGTGTCGTACTCATTGAATTGACAACCTTGTGCTTCCTTTCATATAATGTCGCCAGTACAGTTGCAATAATACGTAAATACCATTTCTATAACTCCCAAATACTATGTAAGGCTAGGAAAATTTATGCACTGAGAGGCATTCACTTTTCTTAAAATTATCTAAGCAAACAAAAGGAGAGGAATCGTACTTTTTTCACAATTAATGCTTTTATTTTCTCGTAATCTCTTGGTTGTCATCCCTAATCGCCTTTTAACTTCATTAAAATTTCGTATTTTAATTCTTTTGGCACATTCTTGTGCTTAAATGCTCTTTCTGCTGAATCAAAATATAGATCTCATGTTTCTTTTCTTCTAATCTTCAATCTCCTAAACTGAACTGAACTCTGTGGCTCAACAGCTCATAAGGTACAAGGCCTACTGTACCTATCTCAGTTTACATGACCTTAAACGCTGGGGTGCATGTGCAGATGTTTCGGTCAAGTGGATCAATCCGCAAGATAAATTCTTAAGCTTTCAAAATCTCCTACATTCGAATAATATATTTTTTTACCAATTATTTTTGCTTACTTTTCTCTTGTTCACTCGCTGGAGTTGAGTGGAAGTGGGCTGCATGACAGTAATATTAAAATAAAAATAAAACTTCACAGGAATAAGTGTGCATGAAATTTTTACTTAAAAAAACACACACCTAGTGAGTTTTCAGTTCAAAACTAAGCACGCGTCGCCGACCCGAGCACGATTGCCTACTGTAGCTGAATATATTCGATTTGCGTAATGCACCCAAACCTGACGCTTAATTTAGATTCATTCTTATGCAAAACGTACCTAAAGATGTTACTTAAAAACACACCCCTCCTATTATTTTTTTAATAAGGAATAGCTGCATGAAACCTTGCATTGTAAAATAGGATAATACTGTACCGACCGACAGTGCTGGTCTTTTCGCGACCAATGTAGATAACAGCGTGTCTTACTGAAAGTAGTAGAAGGCTAGGTGGCAGGACCTTCCAGTGAATTATTTCTTGTGCATTTCACTAAAGATTCAATGAAATGGGATGTAATTCTGATTTCTACTTTAATGTAGGCGATTCAGAGGGCCGATAGTCTGTTGACGCTTTATGTTCCAATGCATAACCAATTTTTCTTGCCGCAATTTATTTCAAGAATGTCTCGTATTTGGTACTTGAAAGCAAGGAAACGTAAGCCTATATAATTCCTATATCATTGATCTGTAGCAAGCTGATGTAAAAAATCAATGCTCAAATTTTCTGGTAACTTAATCTTGATGTTTTTTGACTGTTGTCTGGCAAACATCGACGATTTCAACTAATTCTGGCATTGTTAGATTTGGATTGTTTCTTATCTCTTAGTAAAGAGCGTCTTCTCCAAGAAGCGTGATTTCTTCAGTTTCCTTCTCCTTCCTAAAATTTCTGAAGCTATCGATGTCATGTTCTACAATCAATTGTATGCTTCTCATAAACTTGAGGTATATTTTGAAACACTACAATTGCCTTTATTTACTTCATGCAACAGTGTCTCGTATATGCCTTATCACTTGCCATGTTATATTATCTCGGATGTTTTTACCAAATTCTCTACTATCAGAGCCTCCTTGCATTTATATGCTGAGTGTCTAGGCGTTTCATTGGCCGATGATTCCTGTCATTATAACATCAAGTGCAACGTCAATTCAACTGGAGATCTGTATCTGCAAAAAACAGGAAGAACTGTTGCACACATCTAGTAGCTGCATCTCAAAAAGAAGAGTCAGATTATAATGTATGGACTAAAATTTAAGAGTTATTGCTTGATTAAAAGTATAAAGGACAGTACACGTAAAATGTAAATTCGACCAAACTAAAAATTTACATCACTGTACATTCATCTTAGTTTTTTAAAGATGCAACAAGAAATAATTGTGAAAATTTTTTCACATTGCGCTAATCTTTGTTAGAGATGGTTATGATGATTATGAAATTAAAATATTTTACACCAAAATTTACCATACTTAATTAACCAAATTTACAGAGAGTGAATATTAGAAACTCCAGTACCGTAATTTGCATACAGGGATGTGTAGAATATCAAAATTACTTAAATATATGTATTTAATATTTTCTACTTTTTATGAATAACTGTAATCTCCTAATATCTTATGGGAACTACTTTTACCTGACGAAGTGCGAAAATTTGATGTGACATTTATTCAACTCATGAAAAAATAGTCAGCCACATGCTGTCAATGTTTGCGATCCAATATTTAATCACAATTTTCATCACCCCTCCTCCACGTCCAAACAATAATAATGTATTGAATTCACTAGTACTATGACGCTAAAGCTACGATACGACTTTAACTTTTTAAGTGTCACCGGCGTAGTTAGATGTCTCGCTCAGCCAAAGCGTTAATTACCTCGGACGTATAAATAAGTTTTCCCGAAGTACGATCTTTTCTGTGCACTGTTATCGATAAAATTATTCCGAAAGCTTTGGAATGCAATTAAAGGGATCTTGTTTGTGAAAGATTTACTCCTTTCAGAGGATTTGCCTATTTATATTCCTTTTCTCCCCCTTCTCCCTAATACCTCACACACGCGTGCTTAGGAGGAAAACGGAGGCATTGGGGGAGCGAATCGTGTAGCTTTTAATCGGCAGTTAAGGCATTAATTATAAACCTTACGAATTTATCAAGTGTTAATTTTTGTATCTAATTGTATAGGACGCGAGCCCATGGATCACTGGCAACTGGTTCTTAACTTAGTATTGTTAAATTTATTATAAAATACATTGTGCAGTACCGATTAAGTTATAAGTGTATTATATCAGTGTAAATTTGTATTTTTATTTTTTATTAAGTCGGAATGTATTTCTTTCGTTTACTTTCTGCAAATTAATAATTTTTTTAAATAACCTTTTGTCTTATCAATATGCTCCTGCCCCCCTCATAGAATTATCACGTCTCTTGAGGGCGGACAACCCACAGTTTGAGAAACCCTGCTCTACAGGCATTCATAATTAGGAAAATGTCGCCAAGGATTTTTTGTACTAAATGACCTTTCGATCACGTACCATATATGTTCGATGGGACTCGTGTTCTGGAATTGTGCAGAATGTTCCTGAAACCCATCTTGAATGGTCGGCGACGAGGCACATTATTATCCTGGAAAATCCCACCATTGTTTGAGTACATGGAATCCATAAATAGTCTCTAGGTAGTTGAACCCGTCTGATAGAGAGCTGATGCATGTAAATTTGTGGAGGCTCTAAATTCTAATGGTATGAGGATTGAGTTTTGAGAGTGGGTTACTTGTGCTTATATAGGTGCCCTGCTGATGACTAGACCGGGACCCAAGGTAAGTAGCTGAATATAACCATACCCTGTCAATTCGATCTGATCATCTGAATTCGATTCAGTTTGATCAGAGAACCTAGTCTATACCATCTAAAGACAGACCAAACCAATAGGGAGCCATCCTTATTTTGCACAATGCCTTAATGGCAACTAATGTCCATAGTCTTTAGGGTATGCATAACATTTGATCCATGCTGTCAACTCTTGCCTACTGGAATTGCGACTCATTTGAGCTAGACGCGTTTTTCTGATCATCTAAACTTTCGACCGATATGTTTACGAGCCCGTCGAAGGCGCTGCAGCCGATGGCTTATCGGATTAGCACTCGATTTGGTCTTAAGCTGCTGTGTTCCTAAAATACCAAATTTCACTGGATTGTCTTCATTGACATGTCTATTATACATCTCACAAAGATTGTTGCTGCTATTTAACACAGTGCTGCTCGTCTGGTAATTCTGACTGTATTATCTTAATCATTCAGTAGACGTGGTCTGCTATTGCAATGCCCGTGGTGGGAAGTAATACTTAAAATTATATATTCTGGACATTGTTGATCTAGAGATGTTAAATTTAGTCACAATCACCGAAATGGAATATTCCATGCGCTTAACTGCAAATAGGATTCCACATTCCAGGTTGTGGTATCCCTTCCGTTGGGGATACCCTCTCTCCACTATCCTCGCGACCTACACCTAAGGGAATGAAGGACCACTAAACTCAGTCATAAAAAAAATCAGTTTATTCTGATCTTAATTTGTATATAATACAACAACAATACTTGTCTCACTTCACTTAGCGCTCAGAGCTTCACTTAGCGATCCTCGCGATTGCTAACCTTCCAATATATATGATTCCTAATTTGCATAAACACGCTCTCTTCTTGGGTTAGTTGGAAAGAATTGCCATTCAGGCCCCAAAGAAATAATCCCAAGAGGACAATTAGTGAAAATACCAATAAAGCTCCGTCACAAGGTTTGTCTATTCTTTTCATGCGACCATAATCATGTCAGAAATCTTTTCAAATTAATCATTGGAGTACACGTGTGTGAAATCTCTCTGCTCATTTATACATTTCCAACATGATAATATTGTTATTTACTTATACTGGATATTTGTATATTTCGATCAGATGATTTTAGGCATTTCAACACATACACACACACACTAATAATAAATCATAGAAATGGACAGATTAAATATCCTTTTAGTCAGTTAAAATTTAAATTCTAAAATAGAGGATCAAGAACGCAAAACCAATGTATGAAAAAAATATTGACCAAAATGGATAACTAATGTATTTTCGAAAACTCGCAGGCTTCGGACAGTGAAGTTGAGTTGAACTTGCTTTATGGAATCCTAGCCTTCCCATTTAGCTGAAAATTGATACACAATGAAGAATATAAACCATGATTGAAAATAACTTAAGCCTAAAATCTTCTCGTATAAACAAACTGTAAGCTATTAGAAAAATAAAACTATTTTGAATGAATGTTATATAAATGGAAATATAAACAAAAAGAATACAATTATATAAATAGAAAGCAATATTAAATTTAAAAATTTACCGAAAGCTGAGCGGAATAGACCGCCGAAAGTGTTTAATAAACACTACACAAGGAGCTTAGAACCTTGCTCAGAGATATTATTCCTCATGACAGTTTGGTGAAATCGGGCATTGAACCGATAAACCTCTGAACAGGAATGTTCTGCAGCATTGATCAATTATATTATAATGACATTGATATATTTTAATATCTATTTTTTAATCAGATTGTTTTGTTATTTTTTCTCATTTAAAATAAATATTTTATCAAGTTTTGTAATATAAAAATTATTGGTGTCTATGTAAAATTTTATTTTAAAAAATATGTGTAAAGACAACAAGGAAGAACAATTTGAACGTTAATGAAACAAATTTTAATAATATACATAAGCAGTTTACAAACGATTTTGGACGATTAGTTCCGAGCCATTTTCGTTAAAGTTGCTTATTTCATATCGTGGAGTGAATTTTCCTGAATATATATATATATATATATATATATATATATATATATATATATATATATATAAGAAAAACTTTTTGAGGTATCTAGAGAAACAATAAAAATAAATGAAAAAAAAAATATTGTCTCTTAATTTTACTTGTCGGTATATTTTACGGCCTCTTTAAAGCTAATAAATTAGAGTGGCTTAAACTATATGAAAATCTATCTAGAGATGTGTATATCCTGGAAGAGCTTTTAAAATAGAACTGATTTTTTTTCTCATTGGAGTCTTGCCGTTTACTGCTTTAATTCGTTGCAAATCTCTTCCTTATGTGAAAATAGCGGTGAAAAAAAAGAAACCTGAAAGGTTCCGGCGTCATCCTCACTCTTAAAATGTGAGAGAGAAAGAGAGAAAAAAAGATCTTTTGCTGAAGTTGCAAATTGTTGAGAGCTCCTGCTGCTGCAATCTGGCGTTGCCACCTTGTCATTGTAAATTATGTTAAAAAATGCGCGGCGCTTCCAAAATAAGAAATAAAAAGCCCGACGCGAGTTCTATTCGCCGAAATGGTTCTCGCAACACGTCAGATTATTTTCTTTTGCATAATAAGAACTTCGTGGAAATCATTTTTCATTCTTCTGAAGGCTGTTTAAAGAGCATTGCCAGACTCAAAATTTGTTCCAGTCTTAGTTCCGTACCAGTCCTTTCGATCTCAGAGTGGAGTTGGAAAAATTTAAAGTAGGAATATCAAAGATATATAGTCTAAAAACGAGATTAGTGTATAATTGTTATACAAAATGGCATAAAGTAAAGTTACTATTTTTAAAAAAGAATTTAAAAGTATTAAAAAAATAACTATTTTCATTCTGATTGTTCTTTTATTTGTTGTATGCCAAGTGGTAAACTCATAGAATAGAAGGTATCTTCAGAATATTTAGAGTTCCGTATAAAATTAAGCTATCTTGCAAATAGATTTATCTGTTGATTATATAAATAACTTAATCGGAGGAACAAGTCGAGAGATTTTGACAGTGAGAGAGAGAATTAATAAAAAAAGAAAAAAAATACTATTTGTACTATTTGATGTAAAATTACATATTTTAATTAAACTTCATAACCATAACAGTAATATGAGAATACAGATACTGGTTGCCAGATACATATAAGTAAAATTACATAATGAACAGTAATACACGTAATTAATGTACTGTTTCCAGTTTAAATATAAAGTAAAGGACGATTACTTATAAATGTTTAGCTGATAGTAAAAGGATTTCTTTGCATTTCTAAATTTAAATGTATTTTATGCGTTTCAAGTAACTTCTTTTTGCGATTCCATAAAATTTAATCTGTTTAGATTGTGGTTTATCAATTTGTATACAAAAGCTTTTTTTTATATATTCTGAAGATTTATAAGCATTAATAAAGACTGTTAATGCATACGTCTCTCTAATTTTATGTACTTAAAACAGGTTTCATCTCCCAGTTGAAAGAAAGAAACAATATTCATTGTTAACATTTTTCATCAAGGTTGCTTGCAAGATGCATAGAATTTTAAAATGTTCAGTTTGAAAATTTTTGTGAGAATATTCAAATTAACTTATTCAGGTGTCTACTTATTTTATGTTATCAATATCGAAATTTAATTAATTGCGACTTTGAACTTCTTTGCAGGCCAAGATAAATATTTTTGTGCCCCTTTTCTTGTACATGAACTTTTACTTCAAAATCCAAAAGCCTTCAACATGTATAGAAAACTTAAGTAATTTAGAGAATGTTCTAAAATTAGACAATTTTTAACCAATAATAATCCTACATAATTTTTACTCATTTGAAGCTTAGAATAATAGATGAAATCAAATTAAACTTTAAAAAACAACGATAGTTTTAAGTGAAAGGGAAATCGTATACAAATGAATATGTAAGATGACTTTACTAACATACACGAACGCATTTCTTTGTTATTTCATGTTTTGATTTCTCCCTGTATACGATTCATTATTCACTAAATTCTTATTTCCTTCCATTCTGCTATGGAATGTGCGTATATATTGTTATAAATCCATTGTTAAAACCTGGTTACGTAAGGATGATCCAGATTTAGGTGTAGCCTGTAGCCCAGTGTTTCTCAAACTGTGGTGCGCTCCTTCCTAGGGAGTGTGATAATCCTACGGGGGCGATCATATCAAAAAATGAAAATAAAATATTATTTAAAATTTTTTTTAATTTACTGAAATGAAGCAAAGCAAAATACATTCGGATCTAATAAAAAATAAAATATACACATTTACACTGATATACTATATTTATAAATGTACCAGCACTTGACAATGTATTTATTAATTTATTTACCGATACTAAGTTAAGAACAAGTTTAATAATAACAAATGACGTGTTCATGGGCTTATCAAATACAAAATTGTAAACAATATTTAATACTTCTCTTGATAAGTTGTACCTTTTATAATTAAAGTCTTACTGTAGATTTAGCGTCAAAGTACAGTATTACTGCATTCAATATATTGTTATTGTAAAAAGGGGGGCGATGAAAATTATGGTTGAAATACTGAGAGTATGAGGAGCACTGCTTTGGCTTAATGGATATTTTTCACACGATATTCTATTAAACTAATAGAATCAAGCTATTTTGGTACAGTTTTGTTGATCAGACAGTTTTAAATAGATTTATATAGCTAATATTCATCAAGTACAACTTTTTTTCTTGGACAATATTCAAGATTGACTACCTTGCCATCAAGAAAAGGGTAGACAACATTCCGGAAATTTGTTTCCAAAGCGGACATGCTCGAATCTCTCCACGTCGTGTAGTCGGTCGTCTGCAATTTGTCGCTGCCTTCCCCCCTCCGGTCCTGGGCATAATCAGTGCGTAATGGGCCCTAGATCTGGCCTAATTGCGCCCGGGTCCTGAGTCCCGAGACAGATTTAGGCCGCATCTGCCTTCATTAGTCCGCTAATTGACGGGCCGCGCACGATTTGTGGGGCCATAAAGTGCGACGCCGTCACCCCTGCGCCTTATTTACTTACCTCCGCCGAAATCGTCTGATTCGGGAAGAGGAGGGGGAGGGTAAGAGAAAAAGAATGCCGCCACAAGCCGCTGTGTTTGTTTGGAGCACCGGGCGACAGTTTCGCGGAATGAAATGGAATGGAATGGAATAAAAATCAAAGAGGAGAAGAGGTTCCTTGATGGACGAGTGTGAACATTTTCTCTTATAGAAGAAGGAAGTGAAATGAAAAAAAAAGGTCTATTTGGGTACTGAAGAAGTTTTAAGATGTTTTGGATCTCTGTGAGTGTTTATATATAGGTACAATGTTACTCTCACATGATAGAAATGGAAGATTTTGATTGCAGTAATTCATTAGCAAACTATTATCTTTGCTTTTTAACAGAATTCATTCGTCAAGTCACGTGACGTGCTCGAATATAACTTCATCTGCGTTACTGTAGTTAAAGAGAAGCAATACAAGGCAGTATCAAAATAAATAAAATCTTTATGTTGTGTCCTTTTTGAACTTTTTAAAAATGTTTTTGCAAAATCTTGATTTGTCTCCTCTCCTAATATTAAAAAAAGGGAAAACTTAGCATGGGAGGGCTTTAACCATATTAAAAAATATCTTTCTTAAATTTCATACTATTTTAGTTGTTAGTATATCCATGCTCTTTTTTACTCTCACGGGGGAGGAAAGGGGGGATACATTGAAAAAGACATTTTGTTACGATCTCGAAAATACGTTTTAATAAGTTGAGAATGTAAAATAGTGTGTGTGTGTATTCTTATTTTCTTGTTCGTTGTGTTTTCATATTGCGAGAAACACTAGAGCAGAAGTGGAAATCTTTTATGGATCAACGTGCCATTTTTTTAAAGAAATGTTTAATGAGGTATAGACGTGCTGTCAAATAATTTTGACTTGTGATTATTTGGAAAATTATAAAACTAAATACTAAAAAAACTCAGAACTCCATTCACTACGAAAAAATACATTTTGCACTGTATAGAAGTAAATGTTTAAGTTATACGTGTAATTCAAATTATAAGGTAACATTAGCGCGACTTTTGATGTTGCAGATTAGATGGCAAATAACTTATTATAGGAATATAAGATATTACTTTTAGTAGAATGCACGCTGAATTGTAGTCATCCGTAAAATCATTTCTAAACGAGCTTTAATAGTATTCATCTCTAAAAATTATGATTCGCAGGCATAGATACAGGAAACTGCGCTTATAACCGCATGAGTCAGCTTCTTCAAACACTTAAATGTGTCTGGAATCAAATTCCATGTTTCCAAAACTTTCATTACTGGAATTTTTACTATAGATCAATTCCAACTTTTCCCCTGTTTCAACAAATTTTTGAGTCCTTATTGAACTGTTAAATTCTAACCAGTAGAACTGGGACAAGTTTAGTTTATCAAATAAAGTCACATCAGGGTACATAATATACTTCTGCGTTTCCGATAATTATTTGAACTGAAAATATCTCGCCGAAAATTCCTTGATTGAAAAATCAATTACGGAAATAAACTTTTCTACAACTTTTTCTTCGTCTGGTTTCTCATGTATATCATCTGGTTTTTTGGTATTTGTTTCAAGTTTGAGAAAAGTTCTTGTAGTTTCCTGTAATAACATCGTTTATGAAGACATGCAATTTAGCGTCAAAAACATGAATCAGAACCCCCCATGAGGATTACTTCATAGTGAACTTTGTTATTTTGGACTAAAATGCAAACTATTTTGATCAGTGGCATACCCAGAATATTGTGTCGCGTGCTATTGATGGCACGCGTGCCACTGGTTTGCCATCCCTGCACTAAAGGGGATTGAAAGTTGTGTTTTTTCAGAATTTCAAAACTTACCTATGCGAAAAAGATATTCTTTGGTATAAAGATGAAAGGGAAAAAATAAAGTTTAAAAAATTAATTTTTATTTTAAGTACTGCCACAAGGGTCTAGGTATTTGCAATCTAGGTATTTGATTATATACACGGTAATACCATGAGCTCTCTTTTACGCGATAGGTGGGATAGAGTGTTAACCACGTACGTCAAATTCGCGTAAGTCGGGGTATGATTTCTCTCGCATATGAATACATGTAAATTATTTTTATTTAGGCCCGGGGATGAAAGAAAATAATAATTAAGAAAGAGGTTTATTAAAATCTCAAAACACATACGAAGCGGTAAGTCGAAGTTATTTTGATGTAGAAGCATTGGCGTAGCTATTTCTGAACGGACCCTGTATCTAAAGGCCTTGGGGGCCCTCTTTTGAGGCCTCTTAACCTTTAGTGGTTTTTAACTTACTTTTGGGGCCCCTTAAGATGGGGACCCCATATCATGATACGGCAGAGAAGGCGGTAGCTACGCCCCTGTGTAGAAGGTTTCATAAAATCTAACAAAGTAGTCTACCGACTCAAAGATTTTTTTTTATCCCGCAAAATATCCTCGTTGCCTGCTAATAATTTTTTTATTCCTTGTTTTGTTGCATATATTTTTCTGTCATGCTTCTATAATATTTCTGGCGAGTAGTAATGATACTGTAAGACGTGGCGAGTGGATGGTATTATTGTAGTATTGACGAGGCAGCCTCTCGTAAGTTAATCCAGTTTATTGCACATCTTGAAATACATAAGTATATTAAACATAAAGCGTTCCGACATTACAAGAAGTAGGCAAGAAGAGACACAAAACTCATAACAAAAAAACTACGACACTATGCACTGCAGTCGACTACATGTTGAAAGCAAAGACAGAAGAGATTAATTTCCAGAAACCTCGGTTTATATAGGACGCTCAAATCACATGATCTGAATGGGTGGACAGATGTAGTTCAAGATAATCTCGTTAGGCTAAGGGGGTACTCAACCTTTTTTCCCACCAGGCCGCATACATATGGCAGATATTTCACGCGGAACGCAACATGGGAATTAATTAAAAAAACATTATAAGACCAAGGCAATACTGGACACTTAAAATGTGGAAAATTGATCAAAATATTAAAACTAATTTTTGGATTTTATAATATACTATATTAATCTCTTCAAACACACTTAAACATTTTTTGGTTTTATGATTTCTTTACAGAGTTATGGGATAGTTTCGGCTCCCTTTAATTCATAACCAAGCCCCTAATTTACGTTCTATTGTCATACGAACAAAGCTGCCATGCCGTTTGATAGTTTGATTTTTTTTTCTTTTGACAAAGTCTCTCTTATTTTTATTTCAAATATTAATTTATCAAGTACAGAATGACAGCAAAGAGGAGTTTTGATTGATTTACAGACTGAAATCAGTATTATTTGTTTATAATTAAAAAAAACTCCGTTTTACCCATAAAGTAATTACTATTCCAAATCAGTTCGCTACTTCACTGTAATTTGTTATTACTAACAGTTACAGTTACAAACAGAAAAAAAAGCTCTTTCCATTCGTATCCGTACGACATCGACAGTAAAATTAGTAGATCAGATTGCTTGATTGATAGAATTTCCCACTATATTTTTAATACATTGTTCTTAAATAATTGATTTTTTTAGTTCAATGAGTCAAGAGCGGGCTACTTAGAAAAGTCCCGTGGTCCTCATGTGACCCGCGGGCTGCAGGATGAGTGTCACTGCGTTAGGTGGATAGCTAGGATATTAATTAAACGTGGGTCCTGAAGGAATGAACCATAGATTAATATAAAGCTATTAGCGATTAAATGATTGGGAATTATTACAAATATATATATATATATATATATATATATATATATATATATATATATATATATATATATATATATATGCTCATCACATTCAGGTCTATATTTTCTAAAATTTATAACCCTTTTTTTTTCAATTACACTGGGGCTTTCTATCAAATACTCAACCGTCATTCGATTTTTTGACTGAACTGGGTCTAAAGACTCAGACTTCTTCAATGTTTTGCTTTTGCTCATGCATTTCTATGAGCCCATCAGTTGTCACCTTCTGATTATGGGCATCCAGCAGTTCTTGAATGTCATCACTATGCACTTTTAAATTTATTTACCTGGGAAGATTGGCAAAAATTCTTAAATCAAATAAACAATTTCCCCAATTTGTACCACTTCAAGCAAAAGACGAATCGACGAGGTTTGAAAATCGCGTAAGTCGGGGTGGCGTAAGTTGAGGTATATATATATATATATATATATATATATATATATATATATATATATATATATATATATATATATACTGGTGTGCAAAAATTAAGGACGAGACGGTTTTTTCAATATAACTTTGTACAAAAGCTTTCCAAATCAACACATTTAATACCGTAAGATCCCCAATACGTAAGGACATGTGTAATGTAAGCAACACTTACTAAAAGAGAAATCAGAGGGATAAAAAGAAGCTCGATTGAAAAAAGTAGCATGGAGCGAAATGCGACTGAAGGCCGAAACATCCCTGTGATGGGTATCCAGCAAGAAACATCCGGTCTTTAGTAGGGGATATGATCTCCCCGGACTGCTAGGCAGGTTTCACAGTTTCTGCCCATGCTGAGAATGAGGGTGTCAATGAGTTGTTGAGGCATTGCTGCCCATTCGTCTTGCAGCGCCAATTGAAGCTCCCGAATCGTTACTGGTGGTAAGGTACGAGCTGCCAAGCGTCTGCCTAGAAAATCCCATACATGCTCGATGGGATTGAGATCAGGAGATCGTGCCGGCCAATCCATACGTTCATATCCTCACTCTCTAAGAGCTGTTCGGCAGCTACTGTGCGATGACAGGGTGCATTGTCGTCCATGAAAAGGAACTGCAGACCCATAGCGCCTCTAAAAAGACGCACATATGGAAGAAGAATCTCGTTACAATAACGGGTCCCGTTGACTGAACCAGCGTCGAAGATGTGAAGGTCTGTACGACTACCAAGCATGATGCCTCCCCAAACGAGAACACCGCGACCTCCATACCTGTCCCTTTCAATGATGTTCGAGGGATGATTGCGGCTTCCCCGCTCTCTCCAGATGAGTATGCGATGAGAATCGCTACTCAAACTGAATCTGCTCTCATCTGTAAAGAGTACTCGTCCCCATTCATTGTCTCTCCAATTCCGGTGTTCCCGGCACCACAGAGAACGCCTTCTCCGATGGGCAGGCGTTAAGTAATGGTTTCCTAGAGCAGCGGTGCCGTTCTTTCGCGGTCGTAACATCACGATGGATGACGTCTTAGAAAAGACGGCTGTCTGTTAACGTTGATCGAGTGGTTTCCTAGGATAGCGGTCTGCTGTACTTACGTCCGTAGCTGTAAACAATCTTAAAATGGATGATTTAGATGTAGCGAACATATCTTTTTTATATTTTACCTATATATTGAACATATTTTTTTTATATTGTACCTATATATTGAACATATTTTTTTAATATTTTATACACATTTTTTATATAGTAGAACCTGTTTTTGTGCAGTCCTTTTCTATGCGGTATACGAATTTCAACACCTTTGCCACCACTGTAATGTGTGTGTTTTCGATCATTTCACATAAGAGTATGTACACATCAAGATGCATTGTTCATTTTTTATGAATTTTCTCCTGATTGCACGTTCAATTGTTTTCTCTCAATGTACTAGAAGCGTATGTTTGGTTGAAGATGAAACTTTCAATAATTTGTGTGTGATAGATAGATGATAGATTTGAATTTCAAAAAGAGCTTTAATCATGCATATCTGGTAATCATGAAGTTTGCAAAAACTTATCACTTAAAGGCGTCGAAAAATAAATCGATTGAAATTGTATCTTCAAGTGACGAAAGCAATTTTTAACTAATTACTGTGTTGTACATACTTTACATATATTGTTATTTTATTATATCAATAAATGAAATCAAAGAATTTTGATTATTTGTTGCATTAGTTCATTGAAATTAAAGAATTACAAAAACCATATATTATTTCTAAGTAATTCCAAGGATTAATTTTCATAAAATTCTTTTTCTCAAAAGTAAACATTTGGAAAAGTTTAAAAGAATCTGTAAAATTTCCAAAACTTCTAGTCAAATCCCACATATAACACATTATACTAATACTAATATTTTTGTATTGAATTGGGTAAACAGTTAACTGACTTCAAATGCTTTTATAATACAAAAAGACAATATGCTCCAAATAAGTGTTGCATATAGTTGTAAAGAAAATACAATCATGACATGATTTAATAGTTTTATTCATATATTTGTTTTTCACAGTTTAAATTTTTACAGATTAAAAATTAATTTAAAACTGAACAACAAAAAAATACAAATGAAAAAAATACAATTTTGATAAGTGAATTATAAGTTAAGTTATAAGTTACTTCCTTTATTTACATTAAAATAAGGGAATTTAATTTAAACACTGAACAACAACAAAAAAAAAATGAAAAAAATACAATTTTGATAAATGAATTATAAGTTAAGTTATAAGTTACTTCCTTTATTTACATTAAAATAAGAGAATTTAATTTAAACACTGAACAAAAAAAAATATTCAATTTTGATATTTGCAACTTAGACAAAAAATTCCGAAACATTGGCTTCATCCTCTTCAGGAATCCAGAAAATATTGGAACTCATTTTTTTTGCCACCGCTATCGAGAAAACGTTCAACAAACTGTTGCTGCCGCTATGACGATCATAACGACCTGCAACTCCACATTCCGTTCCCATCCACCGCTCTCTAGGAAACCACGCCTATCTATTTACACAGGCGACGTTTTAGTGACGTCATCCACCGTAATGTTACGGACATTAAAGAACGGCACCGCTGCTCTAGGAAACCATAGCTTTAAAGGTACACACCGTACAGTGCGTCGTGCAAACAGACCACCACCGTGCAGTCTTCTGGCCACGGTAAAACGCGATATCGGTCGTCCAGTCGCCTGTGTCGTGTGTCTAGCGATTTCTCCCGCTGTCTGCCGCCTGTTTCTTCCGGCCTGTAAGACAATGTACCGGTCATCTGCGGGTGTGGTTCCTCGTGGACGACCACTACTGAACCCCCGGATAGCTGTTCCTGTAGTTTGAAATTGTCTCCAAAGTCGTGAAACGATGCTGTGAGCAATTCCGAACTCTGCAGCCACGCTTGTCACACTGCGGCCTTCCTCCAACTTCCCAATGATTCGACCTCGGGTAAAAGCATCCAGATGTCGTCTAACAGATTGATTATTCGCCATTTCTCGCTGAGGCAGCAACTCGATGTGATTTTAACTGCTATACGGCGTGCAATCTCTTTGCCAGAAATACTGATCTTACACCGACAACATGCTTTATACTACTCAGACACTCCCCCATTACGTCTACCTGCATATCTGCGCATGTGCTACCGTACATCACCTTACTTAATCTCCTGATTGGTCTTTCTGTCCGCTCTGCCTCTTCGTTCAGCTGATATGCTAATTTTTCGACTTCGTTCTTAATTTTTGCACACCAGTGTATATATCTGTAATATATATATATATATGAAATGCCTCTGGAACAATTCCGTTGAGTGGTAAGTATATTTTAAGACGTGGCGAGTGGTTGATTAAATAATGGAGAACCAATGGTCGGGCGTGGCCGGTGGTGTGATTTTCTATGTTACGTGGAGCATGGTCTAATACGATAGTATCGAAGAGGAACTCATGGAAATCGAAATTCCTTTTTATTCACATCCAGAAACACATAAAGATCCAGTAGAGACGGCATTACACATACAAGAAGCAAACATGGACGGCACAACACAGACAAAGACACACAGAGAGCGCGCTGCGGCCGCTACATGACCACAGAGAAATGATCGAAGAAGAGAGAGATTACACAAGGTTTCGGCTTTTATAGTACAAGTACTTATGACGTAATAACAGCTCTGATTGGATAGAATGGACGGGATTGGGATGTCTGATGCAATAAGAGTATTCGATTAAGATTAAAATCAGGGTGTTAGTGTAGAACCAAATAATTAAAAGATTATTTCAATATTATTAAAAGAGTTAATTAAAAGAATGCTAGAGGGAATTATTACATATATATATATATATATATATATATATATATATATATATATATATATATATATATATATATTACAGAAATCGAATACTGTGAGGGAAAGGAGTAGGGAGTTACTGTGGCGTGTAGAAGAAAAAAAAAATCCCGTTTTCGAGCCATTAAACGTACAATAATGAAATGCGGAAATTGATTCGACTCTCAAAGGGGGTCACGGCGCTTATTGATTAAATATTTTCCATTTTTGAACTATTAGATTTAGACTTTAAATTTGGAAGGCTAATTTATTTTGTTAAGTAAAGATCCGCTCTAAAAACGGGTTTTGCGGAAATCCACTTTGGGAGAAGGGGGGAGGGTTATGGGAGCGTTATTCTTTTTTTACATTAGTTTTAGAAATTATTATTTAGAAGACTTTTTTTTAAATCTGGAGGGGAGAATTATAAGAATGTTTTTCATCACAATTGAACGCTTAATGCTAGTACTTATATATCAATAATTTATATATATATTCATGCAACGTCATGAAATACCTAGCGAAGCGGGAAGGCAACGGCTCTAATATAATAATATAAATGAATGTTTACATATCATAAAAAGGAAAAACAGTTCAGCATCGGAAAATCTTGTTGTTTTTACTTAAGCCACCTGATCGACAGTAACATCAGATCAAGGCCCTCGAAATCCCTCGTGGTTGAGGGCTAGATTTTTATGTCTGTCGTTAATCTTAGCTTTGAGCACCATGCAGGTGATACAATGATTTTGCTCAGTTCTACTCCAATTTTGAGGGAAAAACCCTGGGTGTGGTCAGAGGCCTCCCACCTCTCTTCCCCTTCCACTAACATTACGAGAGAATTTGTGGCTCGATGACTATTTAGAGTGTCCCCCCTGCCACAAAGATACTATGCATTTGCAAACATCCATGCCTTCTCCGGGATTCGAAACCCAGGCCCTACGGCACCACAGTCAACTTCACTACCCACAATACCGGATGGGCGGTCGGAAGATTGTGATATGTGCAAGACTTTAAGGGGTCGCGGAGACTAATGTTATTTTTAAGTGTTAAACACACAAGGGAATTCAAATAACATCTGTACAATTTAAATAAAATTTATAATTTTAACATGCAGTTAGAAGATTCTGATAAGTGTTTACCTAATCCCGTTGGATCTAACATAATTTTTTGTTCCTCCCCTATTCTTTCAATTTAATGTGAGTAAGTGTTAATTAACGTCTCACTAAAATCAACACGAGGGCTATTGGCGACGACCTTCATATCTTAGAACCTCGGTCAAGTGACGAGGATATATTCCATTAAGCAAAAGTGTGCCATTGCCCATCCGGTATAATAGTTAGCGACGATGACTGCTGTGCCGTTGGGCCTGGGTTCAAATCCCGGAGAAGACATGGGTGTTTGTCAATATATAGTGCCTTCGCGGCATGGGGGTACTTTAAATAGCCGTCGAGCTGCAAGTCCTCTCGTGAGGTTTGTGGAAGAAAAGAGGTGGGAGGCTCCCGATCACCCCCAGGGTGTTCTACCACAAAATTGGGGAGAAAATGAGCTAAATCGTTCTGTCACCTGTATGGTGTTGAAATCTACGGTTAACAACAGGCGACACTTAGCCCTTTGCCATGATTAATTTCGTGGGCCTTGGTCTGGCATTTGCCGATAAGGTGGCATTAGTAAAAACAACAGAAGTGTGACTGACTATGAGTAAGACCCGTGACCTTTTGAGCCTTTTACAGTTTGGATGTTGTTGCTAATTCGAATATAATCGGGTTGGTTTGCTATTTGAAATAGAAAAATTAAAATTACTGACTAAATTTATATTTAAGCAAAATAAAGCGATTTGTTTTTTAGTTTATTCTTCCGTGTTTTGTTCATATGGAAATCTTGGACTGTACGAACTAATGAAAAAAATTTTAGTCTTCATAAATAAATATGTGAAGGTCTTTTCGTTCTGAAAGCAGCCCATATGCAGAGAAAGCAGCACTGTAAGATATTTAGCAATAAATATTCGTAAAATACAGTGGACTCCAAAAGTGTTCGTACACTTGCAATTTCTTATAAAATTTAATGTATTTGATTAATAAAAAAATAATAAATCGGAATTGTAATTTTTTTTATGATATCTTCAACTTGTCTTTTATGGAATTATATAATCAATTCATTAAAAATAAAATAATAATTATTTTTTAAAATTAATAATAAAAAAGCTACTAAAAATTACGCCACAAAAGTCTTCGTACACTTAACAAAAATCTCAGCATAGCTTTAAATATTGTATTTCTTTCTTATTTTAGTACTTAGTAGGATATCTTTCAGTGTCCACAACAACTTTTAAGCGTCTTGGTATAGCTTTAATTATGTATTTATGTGTCATGTTTTTTTTAAAAATCAAATTCTCACCAAATATGTTATGGGCTAAATAAAGTGATTGAGAAGATATTTCAGAATTTGGGGATAGTTAGAGATACCAGCACCCTACATTGAAAGCAATACGCTTGGCGTCATTATCTTGTTAAAAAATGACGTCGTCTCCAATATCCAAATTTTGGGCGAATAATTTAAAAAATAGTTTTTTAAAATATTTAAATAGAGTTCATGATTCACAATATCCTAAAAAAATACCAAATTACCTAATCCTGAAACCGATTTACATACTCACGCTGGAACAGTAGCGCACACAGAAGTTTTCCAAGGGGGTGGGGTCCAGGGTCGAAAATCCACCATTCTTGTATCATGCTCCTTTTGATTTTGTCAATTTTTGGGAACAAAAAATAGTAAAAAAATAATTATTGAATAAATAATTAGTATTAATTAATAAAATTAATCTAATTAAAAACAAATATTTAATTAAATTTTACGTATTATATACTTAAAATTATTATCAATCGGGAAAAAAATCAAGTTCTTTGGGGGGTCCGGACCCCTAGGACACCCCCCTTGTGTGCGCTAGAACACTTCCACCTCCATGGTTCACTGTGATCCAACTATTCTTGGGATTAAGTTTTAGAAAATTCATCATTGACAGCAAATTGATTGGGATGACAGAAAATTCAATAGTTTTGGTTCCGATAGGCGTATAATAGTTTGTAAATGAAAAAATAAGGATATTAATCTTGTGACGAATCTGTACGGAACCTTTCCACTAATCTTCTTAGGCGTCTTTTTGGGGAATATGAATTCGCGTATATTTCCAACCAACTCCAAAAGGATGAACGGGATATGCAAAGTAGATAAGGTATTTAAGTCGAGCGTTGTGCTAGCAAGATAGATGTGGAAGGCTATTGAGCCAGCAACTTTAATCTCAATCTCAATCTTAGAGGATTCCAGGATATTGAGATAGTGAAGAAGTATTACTGCTATTCTACGGAAGTATCAGAAAGCTGATATAGCCAGCGGTAAATATAATTTACGTACGCTTAAAATAAGCGTTAGTTTAGTCGAATTAGTTAAAGTTAATGAAAGTTAAGAATTCGAGTACGTGTATTTCTCGGACCTCCTATTTAAGTAAACCTTACTTGATCTTGAGCGTACTTATTAATTAGTTTCGTAATTTAATTTAATATAAAAGGTAAATCCCTTTATTTGACGTAACATAAAAGTATTATATGTTATTAGAGAGTTTTTTTGAAACTTGAAATAATAAATAATTATTATTATTATACAAAATGGCTCTTGGTGGTTCTTTGCCTCAAATTAATCTTGGTTTCCAGGGTGAGACCCAGGGGGGTCTCCACAATCTCATGGATTTATGCGGAACAAGAACACCTCCACTTCCATGCTTCAGCATGGATATGGAGGTTCTTGCGTAAGGCTGTAAATCGACTTCAGGTCTAGGTAGTTTGGTACTTTTTGGAAATATTGTGAATCATGAACTGTATTTAAATATTTTAAAGAGAAATTTTAAATTATCTGCCCAAAACTTGGATATTTGGGCCGATTTCATTTTTTAACAGGGTAAAGACACCAAACGCATTGCTCTCAATGTACGCCACTGATGTCTCTTTCTCTTTCCCCAAATTCTAAAAAACCCTCCTCAATCACTTTATTTAGCCCAGTAAAACATATCTGGCGAGAATTTGATTTTAAAAAAAAGAAAACATGACGTATAAATACATAATGTGAAGTTAAAAGAACAGTTACAGAAGCACGGAGGAAAATTTATGCAGAAATTACAAAAAAACTAATTAAATCTATATCAAGACGTTAAAAAGTTGCTGTGAACACTAAAAGATATCGTACTAAGAACTAAATTAAGAAAGAAATACAATATTTAAAAAGCTATGTTGAGATTTTTGTTAAGGTATCCGACTACGTTCGGAACCATGATTTTAAAAAAGCGCATAAATGGATAATTTTAATGATATTTAGTGTCACTTAGATTAGAATACATGTATAAAATTGTTTTAAGGACATTTTGACAAAAACAATTATTTTAATACAATATTTTGGCAAAAAATTAACTTAGAATAATCTTTTTTCAAAATGTTCCCTTTTTATAAAAATGCTTCTAAAATAATAAAATATTTCGCTTATGTAAAGACTTCTCCAGAGAGTCTGAACTATGATTTTTGAAAAATTTACATTATTTTCAGACTTACCACCAATTGAAATAATTATCGGCGTTTTTATTTCTTAAAATTGCTCCCCTCTGTTGTCATAAAATATGGATAGACTCACTTCTCAGTTATATATATTTCAAAAATTCTAGTTTAGCCTCTGTACAGAGGTGTGGGCTATATACAGGCAAAATATTATAATAGAAACATTTTTCATAAAAGGAGAATATTTTGAAAATGGGTCATTCTATGTTAATTTTTTCTCAAAATATTGTACTTAAATAATTTTTTATTGAATAATATTCTTAAAAGAATGTTATATACTGTAAACTTGTGGTATACTGTGATCGTGTTCGCATTGTGAATTGAAAATAATTGCAGACAGGATTTGGTCCCACGGTTTATTCCACACCTTCTATGGGACATTTCTTAAAATCAAGAATATATTGAGATGTTACAAGATTACGATACATCGTTCAGCCGTGTCTACTTTTCACGACCCCTCGTTTTCTTTGCCACCTCTCTCTCTCTCCCCCGTTCCGACCATTTTCTCCTCCGTCGTTGCCAGATCCTTTTCTCTATATCGTCTCTCGTTCAACCTGTTGCCAGGTGCAGGCAGCGGTTCCTTACACGCCCCACCTAAGAGTAAAATTTGCCCCTTGTGGCTGATTTTACCATATCAGACACCAGGAACAGAAAATTCACAAACCGTGACACAGAAAATCCACAAACAGAAAACACAATAATTGCAACAGTCAAAAGTCTTGATGATTGTTCTAGTGAAAGTTCCTTAATACAAACACATGAAATAATATTAATAGTTCACCCAATTGAAATAAGTGACTATGTTCCCAGAAAGATCTAAACTGTAATGGGATTGCAAACAGAAACATAGAAAACACATTATACAAAAAAAAAAAAAAAAAAAAAAACACTAAATATATACATTACAGTTTTTATCTTAATCTAGACAATGTTTATTTCATTAACTCATGAATGAATGCTCAATGAGTTCACTAAATCCATATTAAGTACACAGTAAAAACTTTCCTACGGCTCTAATTTGCCTTTGGCCGGTATGATTTCCGACCCAACCCATCTCACCCATCCTAATACAAAGTTAATTTGTTTTACACGATTTTTCCAAATTTGCATCAGAATGTCTATATCGACTATTCGAGATACAATGAACTGCTCTAACATTCTTAAAACCTGAGCCGTTAAATTACATCCATAAGAAGTGTATTCAATCTTAAACCTCACTTTTTTAGTCATGCAAATTCCAAACGACATAAAGCATGCGGCATAATTCTTCGTGAGAGAACGACAAAAATACCACTTCCACAAATCCAGTACCGTGACCCACGATGCTGCGCTATTCTTTTCTACAAAACCTTCCCTTTTCAACAAAAAGATAAATCCCGGTTCTCGAAAATATCTTTAACAAAGCTTCACGGGTTACCTTCGCACTGAGACTAGTCACCGGCCTAGCCTCGCCCCACCCAGTGTGCTGATCAACCAGACATAAAATATATGTATGTCCCTTTGAGCTTGGCGGATCAATTGGACCTATATCAGATCCATATTCACCACCTGAAATGGCAATTCAGACCTTGCCACAGGTGTAATGGGTGATCGGTCTTTAATCCTAACCGACCGAGTGAGCTGACACTCTTTACATGATTCACAAAATTTCTTCACATCGGCCCTCAGACCCTCCCAAAAGAAAGAATACTTGATTCGTTCAATCGTCTTCTTGGGCCCCATGTGACTACTGAACACTGAAGTATGCGCTAGTCTCAACACCTCAGTTCTTCTGCACTTCGAATTACCAGTTGCCCAATACTCTCCCCGAGTATTTTATCTCTATGAAATAGATACCCATCTACTTCATAGTAGTTTCCGTTGCCTTCCTTAGCATGCTTCCAAACCAATGCTAACTCGGCACAACACTCCTGTTCGGAACGAAAACTATCAGCCACCATGCTTCCTTTATCCATCTCAGCGGTCACCTCCTCATCCTTAGTACCCAATGTTCCCACTTCATTCCGACATGAAGTAATATTCCTTTGAGAATCCTCAATGTGCTCCTGTGCTTTCTCTGGCAGAATACCCAATGAAACCTCGGTTTCATCTACATTTCCTGAGTCAACCCTCAGGTCCTGAGAGCTTTGAGCCAGTGAATTCTCTTCACTCTGGGCTCCTCCCAACATATCCAAAACCTCTGGTGGAAGCAACACGTCTTCTACCAAAACTTCTGCCAAAGCACATAACACTTGCTGGTGCACCACATTAACCTGGCCACCGGTAGCAAGACCAATTGGAACATATACTAAAGGACATTTAACCGCTGGACCGAAAATACATTTCAAATAAATCGTGGAAGCTCCTTCAACCGATATTCCAGGAACTAAGTCTTTCTTGATAACAGTAATTTCCGTACCAGAATCCAATAACGCATGGACTAACTTCCCATCTACACTGATAGATGTTTTCACTAATTTACTTAATTTGTCTTCAATAGCCCGTCTAGGAGTGACTTTACCTAGCAAATCAACTCTAGCAGCTACCGTCCCATCTACCAATTCCGTCCCTTCTGTTGACACCTTATTCTCATTAAGTCTTTTATTATCTACCTCTTTGTTTTTCGGACAATCCCGCTTAAAATGTTTATCTGATCCGCAGGTGAAACAAGCGAATTTTTAATTTCAGTTACTTGACCTTTATCAAAGTTTTTCCTAGAAGAAAAATTATCTGACTTTTTTCTCCCCAAATGGCTGTTTACCCCAACTACCATTAAAACTTCTCCTTTCACTATCATTCCATTTAGCTCTCAGGTTCATCGTAGGGTTTCCTTTGGAAGCATAAAATATATCACATTGTTTGCCCAAGTTCCTGGGTTTGTACCATTCTTCCCCTTGGAGCACACCAATATGGGTCGCCGTCTCAGAATCCAACATTTCAAACATTTTATCTGCTACGATCAGTTGATTAACTGACTCAAAATCATTCGCACCTCTTAACTTACAGTAGTATAACCACATCGATGTTAAACGGGACGCGAACTGAGAGAAAGTTTCGTCAGAGTTACGTTTGGCCTTTCTAAAATTTTCTAAACATATTTTTGGGGTGAGGGTTCATACTTCTTGAGCACAACCTGTTTTAAAGATTCGTAATCTTTTAATTCTTCTTCGCCTAGGTTAACTAATAAGTTTGACACTTTGTCTCCTAACATGCATAACAAAACCTTCGGTTTTAACTCGTCGCTAACCATTTCACTAGCGAAAGCCTTTTCAAGACTAGAAAAGAAATATTCCCACCCGTCTGATTTATTGGGTACTAATGCGACGCCTGGTTAACTTAAATTGATTTAATTTATTCTTATTATCCATTTTATAATACCCAGGTTCTAAATTAACATTTGGCGTCACACTATAGCTTAAGATTAGACATTAATCATTAAAGACAAATAAAACGGACACTAAATTAAAAAGCCTTCTTTAAATTACACTTAATTTATTTACAAAACATTTAAATTACGTTAATTACTAAAGATATACATTATCACTTAACTGAATTAGGATCTGAGAGAGAGAGAACATGGTGTGCCATCTCGGGAGTCTCCAACCTCGGCAATTTGTCAAAGGGTCGTCAGACCAAAATCGGTGATAAAATTTGTGTCAGAGAGTGACTAAATTCGTCGTGCAAGCGCTTATATTTCGCGGCGGTTTACCCCTGTATTCTGGAGAGGATTCTTTTTCGAAACACAATCAGCTTTTCTGATTGGTCTGAAGTCAGCGGAGGGATATCTTCCCGGGGTCCATGACTCCCCCAAAACGCGGGAAAATCCCATATCATGATGTATTTATGGGTACATTGCCTTCTTCCAGGCGTGGGAAATGCGTCACCCTTTTCGGTGGGGTGAGAGGCCCTCCCAGAAATTCCTCTGCTTGTAAACAACAACAGGGCCGATATACAAATTACTGTTGTAATCCTTATGGAAAGGCGGCCCCCATCACTCCTCCCCTCTCTCAGATTAACAAAACCAAAATGAATAATAATAAAAAATTTCAGTAAGCAAACGAAATACAGAATTGGCCTAGCGTCGGCAAATGTCTATGTCAAGAACAAAATTTGTAGACTCCGGGTTCACGATCAGCTGTCCACGTCTTATGAGGGTTCTGTCCATGTTCATCCATGATGTTGGCAGCTCCATCGTCGCTCGGATATTGCTAAAGAAATCTGCTAAACTGCAAAAAAAATAACAGAAACTTTGTCTCCCAGGGAAACCATATTAGTAATGAAACAACAGTTATGAGAAAAAAATTAAACTTGGCCCTTTGTGACCACCCTTGAAGACTCAAGCACCAATTTCCAACTCCTCTCACCGCTCATAAAATGAAAAATAAGAATGTTAAAAAAATACAATCAATTTCTGAAGTTCCTAACCTATTCCGTGAGGGAAAACCAAATGAACTATCAACAACTACAATGACGTTAATGTACGAAGAGGAGAAAAAAAAATTTTACTGAATGGATCACCCAAACAATTCACAAAACATCAGACACAAACTGACAAATAGAAATAATTAAACAATCACAAAGAATCGTGTGCCACTAAATAATAAAAAAATATTAAGACAAATAACACGTAAGAATACAAAATTGGCGTATGTAACAACTGCGCAACTAATAAAACAACACTTAGGAGTGTTGAACAAAATACATTGATAAGAAATAAACGCCAGTGAAAACATTTACATACAATTCAAGCGTGGCGCTCAGAAACAGACACTTCATAATCGTTTAACATCGAAATCTTGACACGACCAATGTGAAGTAAAAGTCCCAGACCATCAAAAAAAAAAAAAAAAAAACTAGCAGAACTCTTTACATACTCAAGCGTAAAAATTTCAATGGTTCACTAAGAGCATTGATAATATTTAATGAAAATAATTAAGTAAAAGTAAAAAAAAAAATTAGAGATTGAAACGATGAGTGTGCATAAGTGGAGAAAAAAAAATTTTGTAACTTCATAGAATGCTTGGTAGCCTAAGAAATTAAAAAAATTCACTAAAAGCATTGGTTACAAATAAAAGTTTAAAAAAAAAATTTAACGGAATTAATTCAGATTTGCAAATTAAAATTTTATAAATTAACTAATCGTATAAATGATAAAAAAAAATTTATAACCTGCAAGAATGCTGAGTAGCCTAAGGAATTTTAAAAGAAAAACTTCACTACGAGCATTGGTTACAAATAAAATTAAGAAAAAAAAAATGTTAATTTAGAACCTGGGTATTATAAAATGGATAATAAGAATAAATTAAATCAATTTAAGTTAACCAGGCGTCGCATTATAGCTTAAGATTAGACATTAATCATTAAAGACAAATAAAACGGACACTAAATTAAAAAGCCTTCTTTAAATTACACTTAATTTATTTACAAAACATTTAAATTACGTTAATTACTAAAGATATACATTATCACTTAACTGAATTAGGATCTGAGAGAGAGAAACATGGTGTGCCATCTCGGGAGTCTCCAACCTCGGCAATTTGTCAAAGGGTCGTCAGACCAAAATCGGTGATAAAATTTGTGTCAGAGAGTGACTAAATTGAACGATTGATTGAACGATTGATTTATGGGCGTCTGGACTGAATCTCAGTCCTCAATCCCTTATCTGGATAGCTGTGATGTTGGGCTTGGCGAAAGTGGAGTTCTACATTCTGCTTTGTGGCATGGCGGTGATTGGTTGGTCGATGGAATCAGGGAGGCGTGGCAAACGTGCTTCATCAGGATGGGTGATGTTCAAGTTAGTGACTAAATTCGTCGTGCAAGCGCTTATATTTCGCGGCGGTTTACCCTGTATTCTGGAGAGGATTCTTTTTCGAAACACAATCAGCTTTTCTGATTGGTCTGAAGTCAGCGGAGGGATATCTTCCCGGGGTCCATGACTCCCCCAAAACGCGGGAAAATCCCATATCATGATGTATTTATGGGTACATTGCCTTCTTCCAGGCGTGGGAAATGCGTCACCCTTTTCGGTGGGGTGAGAGGCCCTCCCAGAAATTCCTCTGCTTGTAAACAACAACAGGGCCGATATACAAATTACTGTTGTAATCCTTATGGAAAGGCGGCCCCCCATCAGTACCTTTACAGTTAAGAGCCTAACCATTTTAACTATTTCATCTAAATAGTTAAAACGTGAGGTTTGACCATTATTTTGAGTAGTACTCTGATTAGCGATCCTAGATAATTTCATTTCCAAGCGTAATTTTTCAATTGATAATTGTTCTTGTTGTTCTAGTTTTTGCTGCTGTTCTGTCTCTAACCTTTCGGTTGTAATAACTTCCAATAACTCTTTTTTGCCTCTTCCTCCTTGTAATATTTACTAGAGATTATTAAATTCCTTAAAACAATTTTAGACATAGACGGATCAGGTGACTCATCTAAGTCCCGCGCTAATTGAATTAAGTCAATTTTCTTATTTCTAATGAGAAATGCCATTTTTAATCAAGTTAAACCTAATGCCAAATTACCTTCTGACAAATTTAACTACAAACACTTAAATGACCTAGTACTATATATTTAACAAGCAAGAAAAATTCTACTCGTTTTTTTCTAAGAGTACTCAAATTCCAGAAACACAATACGAAATATGTTTACAATAAAACTTATATGAGACACAGTTATTTGTTACTAATCAGAACGCAGAACCTTTTTTCAAAATAAAAAAAAAAACACAATTAACAACATACTTTAGCTACATTACCATAGAATTATTTCTCAAATCATAAATCTACTCTTAGTTTCTTTTTTTTTTAATTAAAAGAAGAATCTTATGCAGGAAACAAAAAAACCAATATACATATACATCCTAAATTACGAGCAAAGGAAATAACCTCAGATTGCATTAAACTATCAACTAACTGACAAATTGCAAAACTTTTGCTTAAAATGAAAAACAATCCTTTAATATTAAAAAAAAAAAAACATGCCACATTCTGAGTCATAAATAACCTACAAAATCTCTTATTTACAACCTTTTAACAGGAAGTCTACTTGAAATACATATACATTTTTTTAATGGATATTTTTCACCCACTCAAACATACATTTTTCGCAACCATTATTTCAAGATAAATTAATCTAATTCTTTTTTTTAAATTCTGCAAACTGAATTGTTATGCAAAACACTTTCTATACCCAGATTTTAATTTTTGAGACAACTTCAAAACAGTAAAGAATGATGATAAAAAAGAAATTATAGTTTAACACTAGAACTCTAAATACCATATTTTACAACATTTAAAATGATACCCTATCATTTCCAGGTAAAATAAGTACACAATTTTCTTATTTCATCTACACAATAATCCAACAACATAGAATATTGCAATAAACCAATGAAATTTTCTTTTTTCAGATATATCTGCTTTTTCTATTTTATTTTTAAAAAAACAAATTAAATATGACTGCATCCCATTACTCTTTTAAATATTCACACAATATTTTAACTTAGGGGAATAATAGCCACTTACCTCGACATGAACGCTGTTTCTGTACTTGAACACTTTTCAGATCACGGCTCCATTCATCAGAAAATGAAGAAAAATACAACATCTGTTCGTTCATAGCCCAACTCGGCAGATGATGGTAAAACTCCATATGAAGAAGGTCTTGTTTTTTTTCACTTGAAACTGCTGCAGGGCGATTCCCGGGATGCACGTGGTCATCAACTTGAAGATACACTGCAGGATTCTATTTCCTTGTTAAAAATTTCCTTTCAAACCGAATGTCCACTAGAACCTTGTTCACAATTATGTAGCACGAACACCGATCAATTTGAAAAATTTTATTCATTTAAATTCTGCTCCATTGCATCGCACTTCTGACACCAGTGTAAACTTGTGGGTTCTTTTCTGATCGTGTTCGCATTGTGAATTGAAAATAATTGCAGACAGGATTTGGTCCCACTGTTTATTCCACACCTTCTATGGGACGTTTCTTAAAATCAAGAATATATTGAGATGTTACAAGATTACGATACATCGTTCAGCCGTGTCTACTTTTCACGACCCCTCGTTTTCTTTGCCACCGCTCTCTCTCTCTCCCCCGTTCCGACCTTTTTCTCCTCCGTCGTTGCCAGATCCTTTTCTCTATATCGTCTCTCGTTCGACCTGTTGCCAGGTGCAGGCAGCGGTTCCTTAAATATACATTTTCTAATCTAAGTGACACTAAATATACCTTAAGTTTACGAAGATTTTAGTGGCGTAATTTTTTAGTAGCCTTTTGATTATTAATGTTTAAAAATAACAGTTATACTACTTTAAAAAATTGATTATGTTATTTTCTTAAGAACAAGTTGTGGATATCAAAAAAATTAGAATTCTGATATATTATTTTTTATTAGTCGAAAGTATTAAATTTTATAGGAAATTACAAATGCACGAACACTTTTGTGGTCCCCTGTATTGGCCACACACGGTGTGGTAATTTTTTTTACTACGTATATTACACACGTGATTGTGTACATGGACTTATAAAAAATATATTTAATAAAATATACTTAATTGCATCTAATTAATTATATCACTGTATTATATATTTCATCTGGATTATATTTCTTTCATATTCCATTTTAATTTAATTTTTAAGATATATAACTATTTATGAATATTTTAAAATTTTTCAAGGAAGTTTTTTTATTATGTTATAACTCTTTCAATATATGAAATATTTTACTTGAAAGGAAGTGTAAAGAAAATTATTTGAAATATTTTCTGCTCAAGGTAAATTCTAAAAAAAAATAATGCATTTTAAATGTAATTGTACAAAACAAATATCACATTGAATTTTTAAATATAATTTTTAGTTTTAATATTCTCTATCCATATTTTTAACAGTAATTAAACCAAACCTCAAATTCATTTCAAGGAATATCAAGAGAATAAACAAATTGGAAGAATCACCGATCCATTCCTGAAATCGGTTGAATAAAACTGGTTTTTCGTTTCGATTCCTTGAAAACTTCAAAACTTCATTGTAAGTAACTTAAAATTTTCCCTTTCCTTACATTTTCTTTTTATTTTTAAAAAGAATCCTTTAACATTATCGATGGATTCATTCGTAGAACTAATACCAATTTAATCTTCTATTTGAATATTTATATACAAAAAAACGTCGAAGGCAGAAAATTTTCCTGCAAGACAAATTGGAAAAGTCGAACTCGTTAAAACTTCCATTATTTAGAAAACTTCAAGCGAGAAAGTTCCACATGCGAGTAGAAGAAAGAAATCTCGCCATTTTATATTCGCCATTCATAAATCGTTTGCTCTTTTCGAATTGCAAGGTTTCTGCTACGAACCATTTAAAATGATTTTTGGCTGTGAATCTTTTCAACTTTTCTCTCTCACGGACTGTACCACTTTTATTTCAGAAAATTAAAACCAAAAAATACAAACTGAGAGCGGTTATTCTTAAAAGCTATTAGGAAAGTCATTCCGGCTCTTCATATTCTCGCTCTTTTATGACGGATTAATAGCAAACAGAAGAAACAAGTGAAATGAAAAGAGGAAGAGCGCTATTACCTTAATTGGAATGGGTCCCGGTGTGTCCCAAGTGTGCATAAACGCCGTTAAGAGAACTATCCAGGGGTAAAAAAGGGGCGAAATGTTGTCATACGAGAATTAATGGTTTCAAAGAAATGAAAGTTAGTCAAAAGTATCGATAGATAATCGATACTTGAAAATCGATTAACGAAATGTACGAAAATGTCTGGAATATTTTTAACACCGGAAACGCATACGGCAAGGTACCTGAAATTTTAATGTCATGATAGAATATTACATAAAAAAAACTACAAAAGAATCCATGATTTTGCTATATTTACGATCAATGTCGTTTTTAATTGCACGTCAAAAAGTAAACATTCATCTTCATACTATTTAAAAACTCAAGAAATGAGGAATGGCGATTTCTTGATAATTTATCTTTTACAAAAGAATAAAAACGTAATGAATCATGTAAAAAGTTCTGATAGAATGATATTTTATTTACCAATATGGAGGCATAGTTATGAAATTTTAAAACATTTCAGCATCAGTGATATTCAGTATTCTCTTATGTCTGTGAAACACATAATAAAATTTTTTAGAGACTCAAAATCAATCATTTTTTAGTTTATTTTCAAATTAAATACTAAGCTTGACTGAAATTATTTTATTTTACTAATGATAAAATCATTCCAGATTAAGAATTTCTTTCTTTCATTTTTTTTATACACTCTGTCGCAAAAAAATATATGCACCCAGAAGAAATCAAGCTACAATCACGAAACTCGGCAAGAATGTAGTCTGGTAAGAGATATGCAAATGATTAAAATTTCGAAGCCAATGAGACAAGGCTAAGTGTGCTATGCGCATATTAGTTGCGCAACTGGGAGAGTTTAAAAGCATGAGTACGAGCGCCGTACGGCTATCCAAACGAATCTGATGACTTTGATAGACGATATTGAGACTTAGGATGCCTCTAAGACGTAACCGGCGGCAGTACGAGCAGCTGACGGACTTTGATAGGGGCCGTATAATAGGCCTCAGAGAAGCAGGTTGGTCGAATAGACGTATCGGCCGCCACCTCGGTCGGAGCGATATGGTAGTTGCTCGGTGTTGGCAACAGTGGATCACAGAAGGTAGAGTGTACCGTCGCGGGAGGGTCAGGACGTCCCAGGAACACAAATGATCGCGAGGATCGTGCAATCAGAAGAGTGGCCACTTCGGCACCAACAACGTCGCTAGCATCGATTCAACGCCACTTACCTCCTTCCAGACATCCAGTGCCATCAAAAGAAAACCATAAGGAGACGACTGACCGAAGTTGGCTTGAGGAGCCGACGTCCGCTAAGACGCTTACCACTGACCCCACATCATAGGCAGTGTCGACTGGATTTTTGCCGACCTCGGCAACTTGGAGTGTGACAGACTGGAGACGTGTCATCTTCAGTGATGAATCCCGATTCAGTCTCAGTGATGATGACCACCGCACACGTGTCTGGAGGCGCACCGGCCAGCGGTCCGATCCGGCATTTATTGTCGAGCGGCATACAGCAATTTCACAAGGTGTGACAGTGTGGGGAGCAATTTCTTGGGACACACGATCATCTTTAGTGGTCCTTCAAGGCACTTTGACAGCTCGCAGATACGTGGACGATATTTTAACGCCGATTGTGCTACTCATGCTATCAAGTCGCCCAGGTGCCATTTATCAACAGGATAATGCTCGTCCACATACTGCGCGACTCTCCCAACAATGTCTTCAAGGATATGACGTCCTACCATGGCCTGCCAGGTCACCAGATCTTTCGCCAATAGAGCATGTCTGGACGCGCTGGGAAGGCAACTGCAGCCAGGGAAATTGCGAGATACAGGAGAATTAACTGCGCAGATGCAAAGACTATGGCAGGATCTTCCACAGGGGGTCATAAGTGATCTAATTGAATCGATGCCACGCCGAATTTCGGCCTGTATAGCTGCCAGAGGTGGCTTTACTACTTACTGATTTTTAACCTTTTGCAAGCTGTAACCGCTTAATAAAATGATATTTTGTTCTGAATTTTTAATCATTTGTTTATTTTCATATACACTACATGCATACCAAATTTCGTGAATGTAGCTCAATTTCTTCTGGGTGCATATATTTTTTTTGCGACAGAGTGTGATTAGGAACAGTGTCAAAGATTTGGTGAAATCGATGTTTAGATATTGTTTCCTTTTGCAATCAGACAAAACTAAAAACAAGAATTCTATAAAATATGACAATCAAATGGCATCTATGCTAATTAAAGAATATTTTGGAACACACAGAGTAATCTTTTTTCTATGCTACATGGAATTTGCAGCAAACTGGAGGTCCCGGGTGTGGGAGGGTTCGAGAAAGAAGCAGACATGATCTTAGAATAACTAATTTTATTCAACCTTTAATCTGGGCCGCGGGTAGCCTAGTGGTAAAGCATCGGACTCCAGTGAGTGAATATTAACGTCGCACTTCTCAGCTACACGAGGGCTTTTGGCGACGGACCACGTAATTTTAAACCATGGTCAAGTGACGCTGACGACACTTGAGCTGGCACCCTCTCTCCTAACTACCACACCACACCATGGGAAGACGTTTCAGCTCTCGACAGATTTAGCATGCTTCGCTGCCCCACACGGTGGGTCTTTAGTGGTACTGAGTTCGAACTCGTGACAAAGCCAGCCACGATCCGATACTTATATCACTCGACTACCGTGGCCGCATCGGACTCCAGACCGGAAGGCCTAGTTTTGATGCTCGATGCCACCAAATACCCTCCGAGTACACACGGAGTACGTGCTCGCTAAATCAGTGGGTTCGAAAGTCTTGTGGTTGGCTCACAGCAGAAATCTCGGGTCAGGGGGCTGGAGAATATTTCCCTCCCCTCCATTTTCATGTTTAAATTGTAGGGGTGGAGATAGGTGGTGTCGCCATCTGTCGTGTAAAAAGTCCAACTTGTCTCAGGCTTTGTCAGCTTTCATTCCTTCTCCCCGGAAAGGACACGACAACAGCATTCAACCTTTAATACTTAACGAAATGCACTTTCATAACTTAACTTTGGGATAAATAAGAAATCTTAATCCCCAAAATCAGATAATTAAATTATCAAAACTACTTATCTTGATTAAAGTTCCTTGAAAGAATCTTTCTTGAAGTCTGATAGTATGGTCAGTTTCAAGTTTGGTTACTTATTCCTTTCCTGACGACTTCTCCGTCAAATATTAATCTTAGGATACGCGACTGCCAGTCGCTGTCTACTAACTCTTGGAACTCAGCTCAACGATAAACGCTTAACCATTATCTCGCATACTCAACGGCTGGCACTTAAATAGTAGTTCCTTCCTTCCTCAGTGGCACGACAGCCCAGGGTGGGCCTTGGCCTTCTCAAGAAGCCTTTTCCAGGCCAGCCTTCTTCTTGCTAGTGTTCTCCAGTTCCTAATTCTCAAAACTAGGATATCATTTTCTAGGCCATCAATCCATCTAAGATTTGGTCTGCCCTTTCTTCGTGTGCCAATTGGTTAAGCATTGAAGACTTTTTTAGTGGTGGGGTCTTCGTTCATTCTGATAACGTGACCTGCCCATTTAATTCGTTGTATTTTGAGGTAGTTAACAATGTCAGATTCTTTAAGTGATTGATGTTCTAAATTTGATCTTCTTCGCCATGTTCCATTTTTCTGAATTCTCCCCAAAATGAATTTTAAAATCTTCCTTTCGTAGATACTTATCATGTTCTCATATGTTCGAGACATGACCAAGTTTCACATGCATAATACTGATTAAATAGTAGTTACATTTGCATAAATCAAGTCATCTCTACAGAAAGAAAAACTAAGACTGCAGTTAAAGAATATTAGTAGAAGATCCGAGTAGAACCCACTACAAATTCAGTACTTTGAAAATTGTTTCTGAAATTAGAATTTTATTTTTCTAAAGATTCAGTGAATTTTATCAATATAATTGAGAATAGCTCAAGCGTAACCCCTTAACCTGCGCATAACTGGCCAAACTGTGCTCAAACGAGATAATTCGTGCGTAGTCCTATTTTATGCTGCTGTAATTTTCCCACTCGAAAATAAGCGATCACCGTCTCCAATAGTGAGACCGACTGCGATCCATCGTCATGATTTCATAAGTTTAGATAAAGTTTATAGTAAATTTAGGTAAGTACAGTCGGACTCCGATTTAAAGAACCCCTATTTAACGAATTTCACGCTTATACGAAGTTTTCTCTTTCCCTGATTAAAATGAAGGCTAAAACCCCTACTTAACGAATAAAACCCCCAGAATTAATAAATCATTTCAGAAAATGGAAATTTTTTCATTAGTTTGTATTAGAAAAAAATTGAACTTTTTTTTCAAGTGACATTCTTTGAACACGGAATAGAGAAGACTTCTTGAAAGCAGCAAATTTTAACGGGAAAAGGTAAATATAATTGTTATACTTTACAGGAGCAAATGAGTCATGAGTGTAACGTATCCTGTGAGTCTTGAATAGGACAGGAAATCCCAATGCGCAAAGCAGGGGATATTTTAAGATTTTAACGACTATGATACATTTCATGACGGACTGCTATCTGTGCAACTGAAGTTGAAGAAACTGTTTATCTGTCGGAGTGTGTCAAAATGAATAGTGATTCTAATACTGAAATTGATAAGGAAACTTAAATAAAAACGGCTACATTTTCTAATGTTTTATATTGTTAGAAAACTGTGAAAACATAACCCTCTCCCTATGCTGCAGGATGTAAATGATGCAATATTTTCTTCTCTGCATAAATTCGAAAAAGAACTCTTTCGAGTGAGGAATCAAAAAGATTGTCAAGCATCTATTAGATAGTATTTTAAAATTTCCAATTAACTGACACGTGTGTAATTGTTTTTAGCTGTTGAATAAAAAGTGCGTAGTTTCTAACCATAATAATTTTTTGTGTAGTTACTTATAAATTTTCGAAAATGTAAGTGCGAAAAATTGTATTTTGCTTAGACCTCGATAAAACGAATAATCCCGATTTAACGAACAAAATGTTCGGTCCTGATGAATTCGTTAAATCGAGGTTGATTGCATTATAAAAGAAGTATTTTATCATTTGTTAGATATCAACATTTAGAATGCTTATGTTTTGGTATGAAAAAATATGGAGATGGAAAAAACTTTCGATTTCAGAAGCAAATTATTAGAGAATGCCTCATAGAAAACTATCATTGCGATACAAATATAAAAAATCAGGTAGACCCAAATCTTCTTGAGTTTTATCACCAATAGAACATCCTTTTCCCAGTTTCGTGAAAAGAAAAAGCCCCCATAAGGGGCACTGCGCTGAGCGAAAGGGGGAGCAAAAGAAAAAGAAAAGAGTCGTTACATGTGTGTAATAATTGAAATGTTAAGCTATGAACTGCACCTTGCTTACAAATATATCAGACAAAGAAAATTTTGAATTATTTTTTTAAGATCAATACTAAAATTATTGTATCTCTGTTGAAAAAGTATAAATAAATAATTTTACTGATAAAAATATGTTTTCTTTTTCGAAACAGCAAATCGAAAAGAAAGATAAAAAATGCAATGTTTTATTGTTATCTGCAAAGTGGATCAAAGTCCAAAACTAAAATAAAAAATTGGGATTGATTTTATTTTTGACCAAATTAAGTTTCTAAAATCTATTTTCTTAAATTAAAAAAATTCGATTTTTTTGAAGGTTTTCTTCAAAATAAGTGTGCGTCAAGAGGTTAAAACCTTCAGTTTCATTGGCAAATCAATGCATAAATGTAATTACTTCTCTAATTATTACGATATTCATTTACGTATGTATTATGTTTGAATACTTACATAAAATTATTACTTTTTAAAAACATTTATTATATAGAGGCTGAGGAATTTTTAACTTTGGATGATTTATAATGATTTTCAGGTTGAAAAAAAATGTTTTAATAATAATGATTGATAAAGATAAAAATTACATGAAATACAATTTTCTTAAATTGAAAGATGTACGGGGAGAGAAAATTTTTCCCTGAAAATAATTTTTCTATACAACTGAAACTAAATTAAGGAATTTAAATGTTATTAAAATTTATTTTACTGCATGCCTCATACGATGAATCACGATCAAAGGGAACGTAAAGCTTTTCAACAACTTCAGATCGAGTTCTTCTATGCTGATTTAAATTTCATTCAAATTATTTGTTATTTTAGCTATGTATAAAATACCACTTAGTTTTTTTCGTTATGCTAAAATGACGGAGAGCAAATTTTCTATAAGAGTGAGCCAAGTTAACTTTTATGACGAGTCAAAAAGATTTTTACTATAAAAAAAAATGTAAATTATTTACAAAATTACTTTTTGCTGATTGAATGAATGTTGTTGGGGCTGTATATTTATTGTTTTTGAGATTGAAATATAAAAGTAAATAAATATAAATAAGAATTTAATGCTTATTTATTAAGGTGAGTTCATTTTTTGCACATGCAGTAATTTTTAAATGAATTTCTATATAAATTCTCTTGTTTTACATATAAAAGAAAAAAATATTTCAATTTCTGTGGCATAAGCAAAACATTTTAATTAACTTAACGTAATTTTCTTATTACAGTTTACAGTTCCATTTAAAATTATCGCAATGTTCTTGACATCTCATAATAACTTCATTATTTTTAATGATTTTTCAAAAAATTTTTGTTTTTTAATAAATAATAGCCAGTTTTTTTTTTTTTTGCATTTTCCCTTCTCAAATTTGAAAATATTTGTTGGAAAACAATTGAATTTTTTTAGAAATTTTTTCAATCATATTTAATGCAAAATAATTGTATCTAATGCTTGTGACAGAAATAATATACAAACTTGAAAACTTTAAATGAGTTACGAGATATAACTCATATGACTTTCAGCATTTTGTATTATGTTTACAAGGTATTTACACAGCAGGCCATAAAATAGTTCTATAAAAAACGTTTTATGTTCACGCATAACAACAATACATTTGCAATACCAAAGAGTTCAGAAATGATGTGATGGCCGTGGTAGTCTAGTAGCCAAGGTAGCGGATTCATCGTCGGCGTATTATGAGTTCGAGCCCAGTGCCGTTGGAGACCCACCGTGTAGGGGAGCAATGCACGTCAAATCTGTAGAGAGCTCAAACGTCCTCCCGTTGGTGTGGTAGTTAGGAGAGGGGGTGCCAGCTCAGGTGTCGTCCTCGTCACTTGACCATGGTTCAAAATTACGAGGTCTATCGCCAAAAGTCCTCGTGTAGCTGAACATTACACTATTAATATTCACTTATTCACTCAGAAATGATGTGATGATAATTACTTTAGTATTCATAGCTGAAAAACTCGTATAAAATTTTTTTGATCAAGACATTTTAAGTTTTAATTACTGTAAGCATGAAACATAGTTCTAGAAAAATCGATAAGAATTTGTTACATATACGAAGGCTATTACAATTCTCTACATATTTTTCCCTTTCTCTACTTAATCATTTAATGAAAAAAGTGTGAATAGTACATAGAGATTAGAAAAAATATTATTTTTGATATATTTTCCTTACGCTAAACTTTAGGCTACCTCTTAGAATTCAAACGCTAGTTTTTTAATCTTCATTCTTTGGAAAAAATCATATAATAATATTTTCATCATACGTATAATATTTTCGTTAGAAACAAAATAAAAATTGATTTTGAATATCTAAAAAGTGTTTCGTTAAAAATTCAAAATTTAATGAAAACGTGGAGCAGACCAGCGTGTTCGTGTACTGTTCGGAGTCGTACTAAAGAACTCAAAGGAGCCATGTGGATTGTATTACATTTTAAAGTATATTTATTGAATTGCGTTCAGGAGCGTGCATTGTTTGCGTCCTTTTCCTGCGTTAGCGTTGGGTCTTCTCCCCTCTTGACCCTGAGTGGGGTTACAATAGTAAATGATTACAGAGCCAAATATGCGTACAAATGGAATTTTCCGTCGCCAAGACACTTGACTACGGAACATATATATATATAACTTAAAAATACAGAATGTTGTAATAACCAAAATACCACAGTCAAAATTGATCTTCAACGGTTTGGAACCAGATCTTATCCCTATGTATTGAAAGCTAAATTATTTATTAAAATGTAGACAATTTTCTATACCCCTGCGCTTCAAATAACTTTCACTGACCAAGGTAGCCTAGTGGTTATAGTCATGAACTCGTGGTCGGCTTGCCATGAGTCGGCGGGACACTTAAGTCCCACCATGTAGAAAGGCTGATGAATGTTAAATCTATCGTGGTTCAAAGTCCTCCCGGTGACATGGTTAGAAGTTGGAAGAAGGGGAGGGGGTTGAGAGAGAGACAGAGCTTTGATGTCGTCCACGTCACTTGATCGAGGTTCAAAATTACCAGGTCCATCTCCAATATCCACCGAGTTGCTTTAGACCGCGATGTTAATAAACATTCACTCATGACTCAAATGACTTTTACTTAAAAGAGTATCCGACAACGTTCGGAACCATGATTTTTCAAATGCGTACAAATGAATATTTTTTTAATATCTAGGATTACACTTAGATTAAAATACACGTATGAAATTGTTTTAAGAATATTACTGTAATTAAAATTAATTTAAATGCAATATTTTGGCAAAAAAATGGAACATAGAATTATTTATTTTCCAAACATTCTTTTATGGAAAAAGCTTTCATAATAATAATATTTTGCCTATATATAGTTCAGACCTCTGTACAGAGCTTGAACTAAGTTTTTTGAAATATTGAATTTAGAAGTGAATTTATCCATATTTTAATACAGATAATATTTTAATACAGATCTCCAGAGTGGAGAAATTTTAATAGAAAAACAATGATAATTGTTTCAATTGGTAGTAACTTTGAAAATAATATGAATTTTTCAAAAGTCTTTGTTCAAGCCTTCTTTAGAAGTCTTAGCGACATATCAGCAATATATTATTATTATAGAAGCATTTTTCAAAAAAGGAGACTGTTTTGAAAAAAGACACTTCTCTAAGTTCATTTTTTGCCAAAATATTGCATTTAAATAATTTTTTTTATTGTAATAATATTCTTAAAACAATTTTATACGTGTATTTTAATCTAAGTGACATTAAATATTAAAAAAAAATATTCGTTTCTGTGTGCGCTTTCGCAAAATCACGGTTCAGAACGTAGACGGATACCTTAAACTATACAGTTTCCTGTCGCTAGAGCAGTGATTCCCAAAGGGGTCTATATAGAACCCAGGGGTCTATGACAACCTGCAAGGGGTCGACGTCAGCGAAAAATTAATTTAGGGATCCATGAGGTGTAAATGGGGGTCAACGATAGTGTCTCTCATAAAATTCCGATCATGCCTTTAATTTTAAAAGAAAATTTAATCAAGTGGAAACCAGATTTACGTATTTAAGAGATTTATTTACTAAATTTAATGAAGTTAATTTGTAATTACAAGGACCATCATTTAGGCGTTTCTTGCCAGAATCAAAATAAGGAGTATAATATAGGATGGCTCGAATTTTCCTAGTTTCTCAATTGGTCGCACACAATCTGCCAGAAAAAGGACGTTCTAACCTACGTTCAACATTTAAATACTCTTTATTTTGATTTCGAAACTAGGCTTGAAAAGGCTTTGACTATGGAAATACAACAGGGGGAAATTATTTAATATAGTCACATTAAAAGAAATAATAAATGTCACATTGCAAGTGGAACTGATCAGAATAGACACTAGGAAGATCTGAAAATAAAATTTGGAAACGGATATCCGCAATTTTGGAAGCACCAAAATGGATGAGGCACCAGGCTCATCCCTCCCATTAAAAACATTTGTTTGTAGCTCATTTATTTTAAGTAACAGTTATTTTATCTATTAATTAAATTTTAATTTAATTAACTAACATATGTTTCTTAAATTTTAAACACTACACTTCACTACAGTTAGAAATTTAAGTCTTTTAAATTAAGCATAGCTCTCTCTCTCAACCAGTACTCAAAAAGCCATTTAATTGATAAATTTGCCAAAATTCATTATTAGGTAAGTAAGGGTCTACCCCAAACCGAAAGACATGGCAAGGGGTCTATGAGACAAAAAAGTTTGGGAACCTCTGCGCTAGAATTTTCATTCAATCACCCCGAATGTTTAATATTCAAGTTCAAGGTGTTTGCGACTTTAAGTATCCAAGAGTTATGGCTTATTCTTACGGAATTACCCTTCAGAATGTAATAAACTGTTCATCCATGGATTGAAACCCCATCCGAGATTTTTCAGGTCTAGTCCGATCTGCCACACGGGCGTGGATCGTTCGGGAATTGCAGACGATAAACTTGTTACACTGACTTTCTTCGTAAAGATGCGGAAGCCTCAGCAAAAAGTGCAGTGCGTTTCTGGCTTGCCTAATAGACTTACCAGGACTCCTACAAAATGAATCACGCACACGATCAACAGTGTCTTCTACCACAAAAATTTAAGGATACTTGCCTGTTTGAGATACCAAAGTTACCGTCTCCTTTAAAGTTCTTTCCATTGTTGGATAGATTTTGATGTCGGAGGATCGACTTTTCATTCTGTTCGAACACTTCGCTGTACACGCGTGACTGATTTAAATTCCGTTAACCAAAGTATGCACTGCAACTTTTCACCTTTTTCTGGGGTGTCCAAATCTTTACTAATGAAGTCAGTGTAACAAGTTTATCGTCTGCGATGGCCGAACAATGCGCACACGTGCGGCCGATCGGACTAGACCCAAAAAATCTCGCAGGGTTTCCAATCCCCGGATGAACAGTTTATTACATTCTGAGGGGAAGTTCCGTTACAATAAGCCATAACTTTTGAGTACCTTAAGCCCAGACACCCTGTATATCAAAAAGTGAATTAATAAACGACTTTTATTAAAGAATAGAAAATTCTTCATAAATATTTCCTTTATCCCGAAATTCTTCCAAGGAAAATTTGGGAAGAAACAGCTAACACAAAGAGCAATTATTGTATAATAAAATGAAGAGGAATGGCCTACTAATTGAAGTACGGGCCAAGTTGATGAAAGCTGATTAAACTGACTTTTATTAACATGAAGAGGTAAATAAAAGAGAATTATGTGATTTGATTTGTTCTGCTGAGAAAGTACATTTTATGTGCACTTAAAAGAACATATATTTAACAAAGTTGTATTGATTAAGTTAAGTACTGTTCCACCCAATTTCTTCAGAAAATATTAATCAAATTGAGCAATGGAACTCCTAAAATTTACTTCCGATGCTTGCTTTTTATCATTTGTCTCTCAATGGAATGTTTTTCTAATATTCATCAGGTTAACATTTTATTTTATTTTTGTTCCTAAATCAAACCAATTAACTATTATCCAAGTGAATTGTAACAAAATGTATCGTTTTTCAGTATTCTCAAATTTATGAACACATAGTTATATATGTAAGAGTGTTTATTTATATACAGTGGGGGATCGGTTAACGAATACTTTCACGAAAGATTTTTGTGTTCGAATATATATATATATATATAAACGAACACATATTCGGATAACGAATACTTTAAAGAAAGAGTTTTTGTGTTTGGACAACGAACACATATTCGGAGGTGATCAGGGATGCACCCCTGAAATTATTGATGTAGTTTTGACAACTGCTAGAGATCTGGAATTGGAGGTGAACGAGGATGACATAGAAGAGCTATTAATGGGACATGAAGATGAACTAACGACAGAAGAACTCCAAGAAATTTTGAATGAAGAACACCAAGAGAAACACAACGAAATTGTCTCCTTCTGAACAAGAGGAAGACGAAAGAGGACCAATGCCGGCATCTGCCATTAAAGATCTTTTGAAAAAGTGGGAGGATGTCAGAGCAAAATGAACTTAGAATGGCACCCATACCAAGCTGATGTCAGTAGGTTCGGGGAACTTTACAACAATAATGCTATTAATTACTTCCGGAAAATCCTGAAAAAGATAGAAAAGCAATCGACATTGGACATGTTCTTCAACGCCCCATAAGCAAAAAGAGAATATGCAAGACTATATGTATATATTATTTTTTTAAAAACTTACTAAGAAATTATACATTTTTAAAATTTAATTTTTAGGGTTCCAGAACGAATTAATCGATTTCACATAGAAGTCTATGGTGAATCAATGATCGGTTAAACAAACACTCACTCGCTGAACATAGTGCTGCCGAAGAGAATAAAGTTTAGAACTCGATCCTCCAGCTGTGAAATTTCCTATTGTGTGTGTCTTAATATTTAAACTGAGGATTATTTTTCGGAGGGTGGAAGAGAAAATTCAATTTAAAAAAAGATTCGGGAATAAAAACAGAATTGTATGACATTAATTTGTGATTTGATTTCATTTCTAATAAGCGTCTAACTTCGAAGTTGAGCAAGGGCTAGTGGAGTCGGATTTCATAATTTTAAAGGTCGATTGACGAATATGACATCTTGTCTGGTACCTCTCTCCAAATTTCCGCACCACACTAACGTAAGGACTTTGAAACTGGACGATACCTCTTCACAGCGAATCTTCAATGGCACTAGAAGTCAGAACCAGGACTCGATAACGTTAACCACGAGACCAACGATCATGACCAATCACCTGCTGGAGCTACATAAGTTTGTGTACTCCGGTGCTTTCCGCGATAAATCTCATACATTGAAATATGAGTCAAAAGACAAAAACGAAATTCGAGCTGGAATTTCACTGTTCGTAATGCCATCGTGTGAGGATTTAAAACCAAGCAAATCTCCACCCACTATTTCACAAAAAAGTATTTATTAGGAATGAAATTTTGAACTTTATCGATCACGAAGCTCATATCAATCTGAGGAACCATTTGGATATCCCCACCCGCGAAGCATTGTGAACGAAGATTAAATGGTTTAAATTAAGAAAATGATTGGTCTATCAATTAATTGTTTTATTAACGCCGTACTTGGAAGCAACAGAAAGTTACTGGTCACGAATATTGATTTCTCACTGTTCAACTACACGAGGGCTTTTGGCGACGGACTTCGTCATTTTGAACCATGGTCAAGTGATGAAGACGACACCTGAGCTGGTATCACATCTCCTAACTACCACACCACACCAACGGGAGGACGTTTCAGCTCTCGACAGATTTAATGTGCATCGCTCCCCTACAGGGCGGGTCTTTAGGGGTAATGGGCTCGAACTCGTGACAAGCCAGCCACGATCCGATGCTTTGACCACTAGGCTACCGCGGCCACGAACCATTGTCAAAGACGTCACTAGAGCAATCAAATATAAATATACAAGGATATTTTAGAAAATGTGAAACAATTTGAAGAAAATTTTCAGCCTTTTGGAATTTTATTCATTATGTTAAATCATATTAAAAGAATTTGTGTTAATAAGGAGAAAAGAAGAGACTGGAAAATAAAATTTTTCAATTTCCTGCCACCATTTTAAAAGTTTTATTTAACACAGAAAACGAGAGAAAAAAAAGTTTTGAAAAAGAGAAACCACAGTCACCCGAGCAACCACGGTCTAATGACCACTAATCCGAACCAAATAACTCTTTAAATAAGACCTTTCTTCCCATAATTGGCGAGGACAAAATAAAAATCGCGCTTTCCACTGATTAACACGACGAAATGAGGGATGACTGGCGAGATTTTTTTTCCCCTCACATATTCAGGAAAGAAGTTTTCCCTTTTTACCTATTGGCGTGGGAATTTGTTCGCCAGGGTCATAAATCGCGCCGAGTGAATAGAGAAGCGCAACAGCGGTGTCGCCCAACCATTCATCATTGTGGAGCGTGATGAGCTTAAATGATTGTAAAAGGAGCGCCCTTTTTTTTTTTACTACTGGGAAGTGGGGTGGTCACTGTACAAATTTTCAGTCTAGAATTAGAGGGAGGGTATACAAATTTTAAGCTTTTGGTTGATCTTCATTCCCTGAATTCGTTAAAATGACATTGGTCTACAGCTCACCGAGGTTTATAGGTAACAGTTCCAGTAATTTAGAACAAAGATCACAAATGATAATGTCGAAACTGAGTAGATAAATAACTGGACTTTCATTCTACACTTTCTGCTGACAGGATCAATTTATTATACATCGACTCTCTTTGTTCGACTCAAAACTCTTTAGCACAAACAAGATTCATACTACGAAATCAGCTACTTCAAAAACTGAATTACATCAGCTTTAATCTATTTGATGTGAAAGTAACTAAATGTACATTGTTTCTTGATTAATAAGTGTGTCGAATGTAGGAATTTTATGTATCATAAACACACAAAACATTATTTTGTTAGTGTAATACTTTCAATTAAATTAGACGAAAGTAATATATGATACTAATTATTGAATGAGTGAATATTAACGTTGCACTGTTCAGCTACACGAGGGCTTTTGGCGACGGAGCACGTCATTTTGAACCATGGTCAAGTGACGTGGACGACACCTGAGCTGGTACCCCCTTTTCCTAACAACCACACCACACCAACGGGAGGACGTTTCAGCTCTCGAAAGATTTAACGTGCATCGCTGCCCTGCACGGTGGGTCTTAAGTAGTTCTGATCTCGAACTCGTGACAAGGCTATCCACGATCCGATACCTTGACCACTCGGCTACCGCGACTACGATACTAATCCTTACCCGCCCACTTCGCTGTATATTTACAATGTATGATTACGTGTTGCCTTTTTTGTTATTAATATCTAAACCTTAGCACTATACTTTCGATTGTATTGAAAAAATTCTTATCACCGTTTGCTTCTTGATTTAAAATGGACTGAACTTGATTTTTAAGACTGAAGCATAAGTTTTTCTTATGCACTCGTACACACCAGAGTCGATTTCACAAAACTTTTTTTTAGCAGATATCTACTCAGCAACGAGAAAAAAAAAATACGAAGAAGAAATACGCTGACCAAATTTCAAGTATATAAGTCTAATATTTCAAAAATGGGAATTTTTATTTACATTTCCCGCGTACCCCTTAGGGATACGATTTTCATAAGATTCGTTTTTGGTGGATCTTTATTTAACAAAAGAAACGTGCTTGCCAAATTTCAAATCTGTAGGTTTAAAAGTTCAAAAACGAAATATCTTTTTTTTATCTGTAACATCCCCTTGACCCCTTGCAACCTCCCCTGGGATTCGTTTTCCACAATTATTTAAGGGGAAATACATAAATTGTTGGGAGGGGATTTGATTACCGCTTATGATTTCATTTATTTCATTCAACGAAGAAATAATAAGATTTTATTGTAAATAAAAGTTAGAATTCTAAATGACTCATAAATATCTGTTTGAATATAATGGGCTAAATTCATGTGACGTCATAGTTACATGATAAATGCAATCATGTTTTCTACCAATCGGTTCATGTACTTTTTCTGTTGCAATTTTTGCTTTTTATAAAACCTTTTTTTAAAAAGTACATACTTATCAACAATAATAACGCAGATTGGTTAAGAAATGCACTTGGTTTAAAAAACACACACATAATTTTTTTCTTAATTTTTTAAGATTTTAATACTTGAGCAACTTTACCCACTGATTCATTTTGAATTTGATTCAATTTTTTATTTAAATTTCACAGATAGAACAACAAGTACATGTTTAACGCCAGTTTTGAAGTAAATGGAGAACACGGGATTGCACTTATCATGTGACAGTCGTGAAGTTTTCCCATTCACATGATGAAATGTAACTTTAACTGTCCTTTGTTCTTTACTTGTAATTTTGTTTGTAACCTAATGCAAAAAACATGATGTTTGCTCAAAATACCACAAACATCAAATTATTTAATTTGAAAAAAAATTTAATTCATGAAGAAAAATTAAAATATTATTCTTTCTACAAAAATTAAAGTACACACATGAGATTTGATTTAAATGTACGTTGAAATATGTGTAAAAAAATTCGATATGACGTTTTTTTTTGATAATTTGATGAATAGAATAATTTTTTTTATTAAAAATGCTTATTAAAAATTTCTTAAGATTTATATGATTCCTAAAAAAAAATCAATTATTTTTTAAAAAAATAAATAAATATTGTTTCGATAGAAAAATGCATAACAACTTTTGTTAAAGCAAAACAGTTAGAAAAAATATTGAAACAATTTGCATTATAGAGAAATAAAAGCACTCTAAACAAATATTTTTCGTTCTGAAATAAATTAGCTTAAAGCTTTTGTTTAAAGCTGTGATAGTGCAGGCTAATATAGATTAGGGTTAGCTGTTGTTAAGCATGAAAATTATCGTAATTCTGGATTTTTTTAAAATTCTTTAACATAATAGAAAACTATATAAAAAATAATTAAAGCTAGAAAATTATATTTTGAATTTTTGAGCGATTTTTGTCTATTGAATCGTACTGCGCCTCCCTAAGATTCAAATTTTTGCCATAGAATTTTAAAAAGTGTACTTAAAATTTGAATAAATCGTAATGTTTCTAATGTCAAGAAAATCGAATATATATATTTTTCGCTTTGATTATTATTACCCAATTATAAATTACAATCTTCACTGTAATGCCACTGAATTAGGGATAGCAAAGGTTATAAAATTGTGATTCAAGTGTAGACTGGAAACGAGTAGCATGGAGCGATGAATCTAGATTCCGGCATTTTAACGCCTACGGGAGGCTGAGAATATATCATCAGGCTCATGGAGCCATGGATCCTGCATGCTAGGTTGGAACTGTACAAGGGCATGATGGCTCAATCATGGTCTGGGGTGTTTTTGTGGCACTGCATGGGATCTTTTGAGCGTATACCAAACCCTCTTAATGCAATTCGATACTTAGAGTTGCTGGGTGATCACCTCCATCCACTTATGCCGTTCTGTTATCCGCACGGTTTCCAGCAAGGCAACTGTACCTCTTACAAGTCCCGGTTGGCTACTGGCTGGTTGGAGGATCAATCCTCTGACTTTTCTGTCATAAATTGACCACCCAGAAGCTCAGACTTAAATCCTATTGAGCATCTTTGGGATGTTTTGGAACAAGGATTGAAAGGCCATCATACAGCACCAACTAACCTTTCTGAATTATGGACAGCTCTAGCCAATATTTGGCAAGTTATTCCCGTGGAACGTTTCTAGAAACTTGTTGAATCTATGCCTCGTCGTGTGGTAGCCTTTATCAAGGCCAAAGAAGATCCAACTCGTTACTAGGTAGGTATCGCTAATTCAGGGGCATTTCATTGTATTTGGACAATGTGCTATCGTTGTAAGGTTACTATATTGAAATCATCAACAAATAATTATCAAAAAGTCAGTTAGTTGTCTTATATGCAACAATATTTTAATCCATTAACTTAACAATTGTTTTGTAAAAGATTGTCCAAATTATTATTATTTTTTTATTGCTGAATTTTAAACTTGATAATGAATATAGATTAATATTATAAATATTATATATATAATTTGGAATTGTATATTATCTATCATAATAGATTATGATCCTATATTATTATGAATTTAGATATAATGTCAAAATCAGTGGCGCACACAAGGGGGGGAGGAAGGTCCTGGGGGTTCGGACCCCCCAAAGCCCTTGATTTTTTTGCGATTGATTACGATTTTAAGTATATAGCACGAAAAATTTAATTAAGCATTTGTTATTAATGATTAATTTTATTTATCAATGCTAATTATTTATTCAATAATTACTTTTTTACTGTGTTTTATTCCCGAAAATCGACAAAATCAAAAGGAGCATGATACAAGAATAGTGAACTTTTGACCCCGGACCCCTCCCCCCCCATTGAAAAATTCCTGTGGGCGCTACTGGTCAAAATACTAAATATTCTCAGGCTTTTATGTAAAGGAGTTAAATGGGAGAATTGTTTAAGAAAGCCTAATTACGATGAAATAGTACTCGAGATAAATATGGAATCCTTACAGCTGTGGTAAAATTCTTGATAATTTAATTACATTTCAATTCTTTACAGAATTCTAGATGACATATAAATAGATATAATACATTAATATATTTATAAAATATTGCTTAATTTTTCTATGAATTTTACTTTCATCCAAAACGTATTATAATAAAAAAATTCATCAGCATCATATTTTTAAAAAATTAAGTTCCTTATAGGTGAAAGCAAGCATTTGAAAAGTGGTTAAATACAATTTATTAGCAGCTGAAATAATAGCGCTCTAAATGCTAATAAGAAGCGAAAAAATTCAAATTACAATGATGAACATGGCCACATATGAATTATAATATTCCGTCTTTCGTGGGTCTTTGTTGTAAATACAACAACGTTTTTACATGGCTTTTTGACCAACTATTTTTAATGATAAAAGATAAAGTAATTTTTAGATACTATACTAACCTCAAGTGCGGATGTGTAATGAGTTAAATACACAAATATGTAAAAATTATTTCACTCATTCATATTTTTTTAAAAAATAGAGCAGTTTCCCATTTAATCTATGCAAAAGAAATTATTAAAAACAAAAACAAAATATTTGATCATTATTATACTTTATTTTTTTTCACAATTGATGCTTTGAAATATTGTATTCCATTTCTTCATTTTTAAACTTGTACATCTTGGATTTCATTTGAATGTATAAATATTTGTTTTAAACTTTTCAACAAACTTAAATTATTTCATCGGAACATTTTTCTCTGGCAAGTGTTATTTCTCTCTTCCGATTTATAGAAATCGCCCTTGTTATAAAAAACTTATTTAAAAAAAATCTTTTTATCATATTTTGTCTATTATTCACAACACCTCAGGATCCACAAAAAAAAAAAAAAAAAAAAAAAAAAAAAAAAAAAAAAAAAAAAAAAGAAAAACTTAGAAAGTTTGTTGAATATATATAAAAAATGTATTGCTACAGAAAATTACAAAAGTATTTTTTGAAAATAATTACAATATTTATTTTAACTTGTATTATTAAAATTGTATTTAGAACATTATATACAGAATGAGCTGAAATAGCTCAATTTTTCATTAAAGGCGAAATATTGTAATCATCCTAAAAATTATTAATAATTTCTTTACATGCATCCCTTATATTGTGGCTCAGTAGTAGTAACATTTAATATTTGTTCATATTAGCTATTCAATCAAGTTTGTTCAACGAAAAACACTTAAATAAAAGATTTCTATAAATATTATTTCAGATATTTTATAACTTTTTAAGAACAAACAATACTTTCTTCAAAACTCTACGAATGTTCAAGTTTTTAAGAATCCTAATTCTTTCCATAAGAACGTTTTTTTTTATCTTGTAATTTAGAACTCATGGAAATTCTTCCTGATATTTGATGTACAAAAAGTTACGAAAGAAGTTTCCTTATGAGAAAAACCATTATTACAGTAAATTAGAATATATGCACTATCTACTAATAAATAATTGGACACCTGTCATAAAAGAAATAAACAAAATTTATTCATATTCAATAGTTGATAGAGCCTCTACCTGAGGCAATAACAGCCTTAACCCTCCGAGGCATGCTTTCCACAAATGTTTGGATGATGGACAGTGGTATTTTCTTCCACTCGGTTTGGAGAAGACATGCAAGTTCTTTCACCGATTTTGTGTGTGAACGATTGTTGCACTTCTCAATTCGGGGATCCAACTGATCGCAGAGGTTTTCTATAGGATTAAAGTCTGGAATTTGGGCAGACCAGTTCATTCGGTTCATCCTATGTCATCATAGCAAATCATGGTGGACCTCGCAACATGACAAGTGGCGTTGTAATCCTGGAAGTTTTTCTCTCTCTAATGGGGCTGCGTATTGGTATTTTTACCTTTGCAGGCCTAGTTCATTCCCCAGGAGCTGGTATCACTTTTTATTTCGGCACCACATAGGCAATACCAATTGCCTAATGTAATTTTGACGCCCAGTTTCCTCCCCAGAGGGAGGCACGTGAGTTCTGACGATACGAAATTGAACTTAAGAATTTAATTTCGCCGAGGACACCTTAGCCAAACGGGCACTCCAAGGGATTTTTTACATATCGCATAATCATACCACTTGACCGCTGTCGATTTTCTGCATCACGAAAATCCACCGCCTTGGGACGGGGTCGACCCCGCAACCTTGGGTGCAGAAGGCCAGGGACAAACCAAATACGCCATCCAGTCGGTGTAATACTGGAAGTAAAAATGATCCAACCCGTAAAATTGCCACAGCATAGGAACCACATTGTAGTCTATAATAGTGTAGTTTGAGTCGACGTTAAGCTTACCATGAATTGGTATCAAGTTTCCCAGTCCATACAACAAGAAACATCGGCAGACCAAAACTTCACACCCATCAAATTTTACTGTAAGCACAATGCCTTCTAGCAAAAGACATTCTCCAGGCATATACCAAATCTAGACTATGACACCCGACTGGTAGAGAATGAACCTTGATTCATCAATCGAGAACATGTTTCTACTCATTTACGGTCCAAATTCAAAGTGCCTTGTTTCACCTCAGCGGAGCAGAGCATTTGGATTTTGTAATCAAAGACTTATGGGCAACAGCATGAATATGGAAATCTAGCAAATGTGGATAGTATTTAATGAAGTTCCTTGGGGATAGTATTTATCAAAACAACAGTTCCGAACGCTTTTTGAAACTCCTGGAGTATGCGAGTCAACGGTTTCTTAGTTTCGTCAGTCTGCCGCGTCAAAGCACATTCTGATTATCAGCACTCAACTTCCACTTTTGTTGTTTTTACTAATGCCACTTGATCGGAAAAAGTCAGAACGAGGCCCACGAAATTCATCATGTCAAAGGGCTAAGTTGTACACCTGCCGTTATCCATAGTTTTGAGCACCATACAGGTGACAGTATGATTTGTATCGTTTCCACCCCAATTTTGAGGGAGAACACCCTGGGGGGAGGTCAAGGCCTCCCATCTCTCTTCCTCTTCCATCAAACACACGAGAGGACTTGCAGCTTGACGACTATTTTGAGTACCTTCATGCCGCAAAGGCAGTGTACATTAACAAACATACATGCTTTCTCCAGGATTCGAACCCACTATACCGGACCAGCGACTTCCACTTTTTAATCACAAAAGCCACTATCGATTTTAGAATGTTTAACTCACTAGATATGTCCATTGAGAATCGGCCATCCACATTTTTTAAATCCACTTTTCAAAATTTATATTTAAAAATTTGATTATAAATACATATTTATACACATAAAATGGGGGGCGGGTTGGTAAAATGCTCTACAATTGTATTTAAAAAAAACTTTTTTTACACTACTTACTTTTAACAAACAAATCAACATGGATGAAATTCGTTTATATTACCATTAAGTACATACACAATTATGCTTCTGCCATTCTGTACCTCATACTTTTCAACACACCGCAGATTAGTTAGTTTCTTCTTTTATTTAATTTTCTTAAATTATTTTACTGATTTTCATTTGCTTGTGAGCTTTCAACTCTCTCTTTTCTTATTTTATGAAGAAGTTCATATTCTTCTGTCCAGTAATATAGAGCAAAAAAAAAAGAGAAATATTTTGGCAGCTTAAAACGTATTCAACCTTTTAAAAGTTGAATATGCAATTCGAAAGCTAGATTCCATTTCGAATTATTTTCTTTTTCCCTTCTATAATTTCACATCCCCTAGAACAGGGATCGGTAAACCGTGGCTCGTAATCTACAGTTGCTCTTTGCTTAGACGGTTATGGCTCTTCACATTGCTGCTTCTATGTATCATTTAAAAAAAAGTTGTCTGCTAAAAAATTGTTCTTTTTTCTCTTGTTCCTTTATAATTGTCTATTGAAAAAATGCTCCTATATTTGTATTCAATTGCCCCTATATTTTGCATATATGTACATTCCAAAATTTAACTAGTTTAAGACAGTTACTTCTAAATTAAATTGCATTCCTTTAACAATTATTGAATTACTGAAATAATTAGAATTATTCTAAATCAGGAAAAGTTAGTCGGTGAAACTGCCACTATGGGACACACTCCTCACAGTGTGTGGGTCCTCACATGAATTCAGGAGCACTCGTGAATCACAAGAGATACCCAAAACCACAAACAGATGTGACAAAATGCATTCAGTATTTATGACAAACTTAACGATTAGTAAAAAGAATGTTTAAATAGGATGCACACATATACAAAAACAACCAAAATCAGTTTTAATATTCGTGCTAACAAGAAATTCTAGAATAAAGTTCTGAAGGTGTTATGGGTAAGAAGATTTTTCGTGTTACTTAAAAGCTCAATTCTCAAAATTTATCTATGATACTTTGGCAATGGTTGCCTACATTGAGTTACAGAAATAAAAAAATACCCCTTAGATACTTTTCAGTTTTTGATGGAATGGAATATGTTGCTTTGTATAAGACTTTATTTAAATATTATGAAAGATATTTATTGTAGCAAGATGGCAACCGTTACCACCTCCCTCTCCACCTAAGCACAATTATGCATATACAATAATACCCCGAACTTATGCGCTAGGTGTGACTAAGGGATAACCGCGTATGTCGAATTCACGTGAGTCGGGGTATAATTTCGCATTTGAATCCTGCAGGGCTATCCATAAATCAGAAGGAGTAAGAGAGGATGGAGATCTCTTCTGAACAGCACGTTGCAAGGCATCCAAGATATGCTTAATAATGTTCATGTCTGGGGATTTTGGTGGCCAGAGGAAGTGTCTAAATTCAAAAGAGTGCTCCTGGAGCCACTCTGTAGCAACTCTGGACGTGTGTGGGTGTCGCATTGTCCTGCTGAAATTCCCCAAGTCCGTTGGAATGCACAATAGACATGAATGGGTGTAAGAGATCAGGCAGGATGTTTACGTACCTGTCACCTGTTAGAGTCGTATCTAGACGTATCGGGAGTCCCATATCACGCCAACTGCAAACGACCCATACCATCACAGAGCCTCCACCAGCTTGAACAATCAGTCCTCTGTTGACATGTAGGGTCCATGGATTCATGAGGTTGTCTCCATATGCGTTCACATCCGTTAGCTCAATTTTATTAGAAACGAAACTCGTAAGACCAGGTAACGTGTTTCCAGCCATCGAAAGTCCTATGTCGGTGTTGACTTGCCCAGGCGAGGCGTAATGTCTTGTGTCGTGCAGTCAACAAGGGTACACGAGTGGACCTTCGGCTCCGAAAGCCCATATCGATGATGTTTTGTTGAATGGTTCGCACGGTGACACTTGTTGATGACCCAACATTAAAATCTGCAGCAAATTGTGGAAGGATTACACACGTCTGTCACGCTTAATGATTCTCGCCAGTCGTCGTTGGTCCCGTTCTTGCATGATCTTTTTACGGCTACAACGATGTCGTAGATTTGAATTTTTACCGGATTTCAGATATCCACGATACACTCGTGAAATATTCGTACGTGAAAATCAAAATTCCAGCTCTACCTCGGAGATGATATGTCCCATCTCTCGTGCGCCGACTATAGCACCACGTTCAAACTCACTTAAATCTTTATTACCTGCCATTGTAGCAGCAGTAACCTATCGAATGAGACTGGGCCGTTTAGACTTCTCTGGAAGCTGGAATCTTGGCAGACTCCTCCGTTCCATATCTGGCTATAGACTGGGCATGATACTGCAGTCGTTGTAAGTGGCAAATGAAGCAGGAACCAATGAGATGCGATCAGCCGGACTTGGGTTTCGGCGACTGGCAGTAGAAGGGTTGCTATTGGATAAGAGAGCTGTTCTAATTCAACTAACCCGACTTGGTAGAAAAAATTTAACTATTGAGATGTTGGCTATCAAGTGGAAATTAAAAGAGAGAATGGATTTAAAAAGAGAGAAATTTATAATAAATAACTCAAATAATAATAGAAGTTAATTTTACACTGCTGGACAATTGCTAAGGACGGATCACAAATTGCTATGTAGAAAACATTAAGTGAGACATGAGGCCTAGTAGGATAAAATATAGTTGCCACACTGTTCAGACATTAGAATAAAGAATATTTATTGTTCTGGAAAGTACACAAGTTGTGAAACATCTGAAAGAAAAAAATGTTCATTTGATCTGCGTACGGAGAAATGGAACAATGCATCTAAAAGTCAGCAGGCACCTTAAAGAAAGGTATCAGTACAGGATATGTCCACCGTGGAGTGTGATGCAACATTCAACACGTCGTACCATACTTTGCACAACATTATCCAGCAGCTGTTGAGGCAATTTATTCCATTCCTCTGTGAGTGCACGGATGAGGGTGTTCTTGTTTGTCGGAGGATAGTTTCGACCAGCAACTTGCCTCCCCAAAGCATCCCACAGATTTTCAATGGGGTTTAGATCTGGAGAACGCGCTGGCCATACGAGACGTTGAATACCCTCACTGTCTCAGACAATCCTGAACAGCGAGTGTTCGATGACATGTTGCGTTGCCGTCCATAAAAACAAATTTATCACCGACAGCACCACGGAAAAGACGAACATGAGGAAGTAGAACTTCATCCATGTATCGTTGGCCCGTCATAGTCCCATTCGCAACCACATGTAGGCGCGTGTGGCCATTGATCATGATGCCGGCCCACACCATGATACTGCATGTCGGATATTGGTCCTTTCCCGGATATTTTTGGACAATAAGCAGTACCACTCTCGCGCCAGATCAGTTGGCGTCTACAATCCGATGACAGACTGAACCTACTCTCATATGAGAATAGTACGCATGCCCAGTCCTGTTCAGTCCAATTGTGATGCTCACGACACCATTGCAAACGGGCAGTACGGTGCTGTCTGGTCAATGGGACACACACAACAGGTCTGCGTACGTATAGTCCTCCTCCCCTCAAACGTCTGGAAACAGTTTTTCGGGAGATCTGCTTTCTGAGGCAGCAAGAAACTGATTTGCCACCTGCTGAGCTGTGGTGCACCTGTTTCTTTTTGCTGATAGGACGATATATCTGTCTTCTGAAGGCGTCGTACTTCTAACACGACCTCCCCCGTGCCCGTCTACTACACATTCCAGTAGTTTTAAATGACTTCCACAGCCGTTAAACAACGCTGTGAGCGATGTAGAACTCCCTGGCAACATCTGTTATTTTTCGCCCTTCTTCGATCTTTCAAATAATTCGGCCACGCATAAAATCATCTATGTGATGTCGGAAAGACATGCCAAAAATTTTAAGTTCGTCAATTAAATCTTTCCTGCAAAACTTTGACTTGAAACAACAACTGTCCACACGCGTCAAAACCTTTAAAGCTCTTACGAACGCTATCACATGATGAACAGACGTGGAAAAAAGTTTGCATACTCATATTTCTTCTTACTAATATCCCGCACTTATTCTAATATTCCACATTTTGCTTCCTTTCATTTTGTGGTTGCTATGGATGATAGTGTTATCCGTCCTTAGCAATTGTCGAGCAGTGTATTAACTATCCATTAGGGATTCTAGTAAGAGGAGGGCTTCTTTTAAATCATCAGTGGCTTTAAGTTTTGGAAGAATTTCGATTAGCTTTGGAAATTGTTTTACGAGATTAGAAATGATTTTAAAGATGTCTATTAAGTTTTGGATATCACTGGCATTATTTTCCTTATCAAGGATAATCTGGGGTTGACTTTGTCTTCCCTTATTTTCATTATTAAGTGCACGGAAATTAATTATTTTTTGTGGAGTTGTGCCTGAGAGTGCGTCAGCGAAGGAAAACCCTTCAGTGGCGTTTTTACTTTCAAAATTTTTCTTTGCTTCGTTGTGAAAAACGGGAGTTCCTTTTTTTGGGTGGGGGAATTTCGGACATTTTGTGTAGCAGGCAGCATGACAATTAATGCAGAATGGGTTCTCCTGCCGTTCCTTGATTTTGCAGTCTTTGGTTAGGTGCTCTTCACCGCACTTTAAACAACGTGGCTTAATATGGCAATTCGCTGCAGTTATTACATCTAAAGCATTGAGTTATACCTCTAATGAAGTACCCCTCAACTCTTACTTGCATAAATCCTAAGAGGGTGAGGTCAAAAATTGGCAAATTAATATTATTTCTAGGAAGTGTTACGAGGAAAAATGGCAGTGGGTTTTTATTAACTTTGGAAATGAGTTGCTTACAACTGGCAACAGTGTAACCAATTTCTTCTAGGTATAACTGATTATCTGATGGTTTAGTGCATCCGGGGAGTTCTTTGATTACAACTTTTATAGGCTTAATTCCTTTTGGGGGAATGGCATAAAATTCAAATTCATTACTTTCCTCTAGAAAGTGCATTACATTCCTTTGTTCCCCAAAATCATTGGTAAAATTTCTAATATAGTCTCCTGAGTTTTTACTCGTAATTTCTGGAAATTTTTCATTAATTATTTTAAGCTGTTCGCGGTAATTTTTTTTAATCTTTAGCATGATAGGGGAGGGGAGCTTGGGTTTGGGAACAATAGTTTCATTTTCATTATTATTTTTGGCATTATTTTCAGTATTAAGCGAATGCTCTACACCTTGTTCTAAATTGTCAAAGTTGTTTTGAGTTAAAACAGGTTCTGGGGATTTAATAGAATTAGGTCTAATGGTTTTTTAGGGAAGACAAAGTCAACCTGGTTATCTTTTTGCTGTCTTTGCGTTTTTGAGCCTTGTTTTTTTAGTATTAGTTTTAAATTCCTCAGATTGAGAATTTTTCTTCGTATTAAAATTAACTGATTGTGCCAGAGCAGAGAAATGATCGGGGCAGTCGGGGTCGGTGCATGGAGGTAAATTTTGAAGCTCTCTTACCAATGTTTCTCTTTCATTTTTCTTCTTCTTCAGCAAAGTCTTATATCCATTAGAGAGTAGGGCCTCCTGGTGTGGGATTCTGTAAGTGGCTTTCGTACTTATTAATGTCTTTTTCAACAATCCAAATCCTTTTCATGACATTTTACAATGTCTGGCATTCCGATGTAAAAGTCGTAGAATTAGAAGTTCCGGAACAGGATGATCGAGATTTGTAAGAATATCCGGATTTTTCAGAATTCAAATCCATATATGAATCGCTCATTTTCGCAATCTTAGAGGCAACCCCCTTGACCATACAATCCCTGAAAAGGGCTCTCTCTCTGTCTTAAGTATCGTAAAAATCTTGAATCTAGCGTCTAGTGATCGAATATTTCCGAATGACTGTGCCAGGCACTCGTTGTCTTATATAGGCTTTGCCGACCGCAGCGCCTAGGGTTTCTTTCCCGGGAATTATGCTTCGTTCCCGGGATTTCCCGGGAATCGCACTGGGCTTCAATTATCTATGAGGTAGTTAATTTTGACTTGACTGTAGATTTCAACCTCGGACATCGTTAGCTGACCCTACTGTGACAATTTGCGATCATTCACCCCGAACTTCCTGAACGAAGGAATGTTCGTGGGGTAAGAGTGTAATATGAGAAATAAAGATTAACGCTTTCGTTGGATTGGTGAGAATTTTTCCAGCTAGCTGTGGGTAGGAGTATCTGTCCAAATCAATTTCTATCTCTGTATCAAGCTTCGTTAACAAGAAGTATTTGGTTTTTTAAAGTAATCACATTTCGTAGCAAATTAGCACTGTCTGATCGAAGTTTCAAGATCTTGATTTATGCGGATAACGTAAGTACCTAATACTTAAAACTATTATTTGTTTAATCATTTTTCAAAAAAAAAAATGTTCGGATACTTGTCTTTATTATGAGCTATTTAATTGAATGAGCAATTTGAAGAATGGAATGAGCCCACAAACTGTTGGGGGGAATATTTTTATAAACAATCTCGCGATATATTTCTTATTTTTCTAAACCTAAATTTCGAGTGAGATTTTTAATATTTGTTTATATTTATGTAACTACAATATAACAATTCCATAAACAAGAAATCGGTTGTACAAATAAAATACCTTAAATACAATAATTAAAATTTTTAACGCACATAATCGGCACTTCGGCAGCAAATGAGTTTTCACGTATTTATTAATATTTATCTCTTAGTAACAACCTTAATAATTAATAATTGATTCCCCTTAGACTGGTTAATTTTCAAAACGCCTATGAGTCAGTAAAGGAAGGTTAATTTTAGTAATTATTTTTCAAATGTGAATTTTTTTCCCCGAGATTTTTAATTTATAAAATCTTGAATTGTAACATTGTTTCCATGCCAACACAATTTTTTTCTTTAGTACAAATAAATAAATAAATTTTTAAAAAAACTTTTAATTTGGGGAAAGATTTTTTCCTCTGTGTATATGATAAAGTTGAAAATGAAAAATCGAGACAGTAACAGCATCTGCAAAATAAAGATAGTGTGACATTTATTTATTATAAAATAAGCAAATTCTTTTGTATTCGAATTTTTAATTATTTCTTTCTTCAGAATAATCATTTATTCCTTCGAAGTACTTTTTTCTGTAGATTTCGTTGCAAACTGCCTTTTTAAATTATTTATCAAAACATCTAGGGAATTTCATTGAGTAAAAAGGCAGATTTTTTAAAATTTCTGTTTGCCTCATAAAATGATACTAATTTTGCGGGGAGCATGAATGAAAATATATTTGATACACTATTTACTTTCTAAAAAAACCTTTATCAGGTTTATTGATAGTTACATTACATACACATTTTTAATACAAATTCAAACGTTTAAAAATCTGAAAATTAATCAGTCGAGGCTGAATTGAAAACTGAGGGAAAGAAACAGTCTTTCCAGAACAAAAACTGGAACTGATGATATAAATATATACTTAACTTTTGGCATATATTTATACTCCTATATTTGATTTGCTTCTTTAGATTTATAGTACTTTAGTATATATACACACACATACAGTCGGACCTCTATTTAACGAAGTCGCTAAAACCAGAAGAAAAGTTCATTATGTAGAAAATTTGTTAAATATCGATTCCTCTTTCAATATTTTTCTGTTCTAGGTTCCAGGAAAAAAATTGCAATATAGAAAGATTTGTAAAATGGTGGTCTGACTGCATATTATATATATATATATATATATATATATATATATATATATATATATATATATATATATATATATATAGATATATTTAATAGAACCGGAAACGAAAAATATTGTTTCAAGTTTTGTTCTGAACAAAAAATTATATTGTATTAATTAATTGTTCTGTTGATGTGACACATCCAAATATTTGAGATCTACTTATTTTTCTTACAATTTATATATTTCTTTCAGATATAAAAATTAAACATAACCATTTGAAATATGTCTGTCTCAATTACTAAGTCCTTTGTGTAGCAGTATTTCATAAAAAAAAAAATGAAGAAAGTGCAAAATGCGTGAAATGCAGCAATATTTTGAAGTGTAGAGGTTCGTCTACAAGTGGTTTGCTTCGGCATTTACAAATTCAGCATAATATATCGAAAGCAACTCAATCCGTTTCGTCAGGATCGCAAAATACTGAAATTACTAAGAGAAAAATTGATAGTGATAATGATATCAGATTACTTCTGAACAAAAGAAACCCTTATTATCATATTTTCTTAAAGAAAAAAAAAGAAACACTAGAGGAAATTGTAAGTAAACTTGTTTGTGTAGATGGATTCACGGTAAATGCAATAACAAAAAGTAATTTTATTAGGAAGTCCTTACATGATAAAGGTTATTCCTTTCCTCCAAACCCTAGTGATGTTATGAAGCTTGTATATAAACAATATAATGTGATTAAAGCTCGGGTTACTAATGAAATTTCATCAAAGTTAAACACAGGACTTCGTTGTAGCTTGACGCTCGATGAGTTTACATCGCTTAAAAATAGACGATATTTGAACATAAACAGGGTGAAATCTTTAATTTAGGAATGATAAGAATTAGTGGATCCTTTTCAGAAGAAAATTGTGTTAAAGCGGTTGAGACTAAACTACAGGAATTCGGAATCACAACAGAAAAGCACATAGTTTGCGTGTGTTACTGATGGTGCTAGTATGATGGTTAAGTTCGGAAAAATAATGAGTTGTGAGTATCACCTGTGCTATGCACACGCCATACATCTAGCCGTGGGCGATGTGCTTTATAATAAACAAATAGATTTGGAAGAAAACACTGTTGAAATAGAAGATAAATCGCATGAAGAAGAAGACAATGGTGAAAGTGAAGAGCTTGTTGAAGATTTAGACAAAGCATTAGATTTAGAATTTGAAAGCGGTGTAGGAACAGATGCTTTGTTTCATGTCACTTATGCAGAAAAAAATTCCATAACTAACATAAATGAAACTATAAAAAAAGATTAAAAATGTAGTAAAAAATTATTCAGAAAGTCCCCTATAAAGAATGATATTTTACAAAAATATGTTAAAGAAGAGTTTGCCTGTGAAAAGATGGTTTGTTTGGATACCAAAACATGCTGGAATAGTTTGTTGGCAATGCTTGAAAGATTTTTAGAAATAAAGTCAGCAATTTCAAAAGCATTAATTGACAATAAAGAAGAACAAATGATGATCAATGTAGAGTTTGAAACTGTGACTACAATTGTAAAAGGCTTAAAGCCAGTAAAAATTGGCTTAGAAAAATTATGCAGTCGAAATGCAACTTTTTGCTAACTGCAGAAGGTGTATTTTCTTTTTCGTCATTGGAGAATTGAACGAACAAAATTCAGAATTTGCAAAAATATGAAATATTCTCTAATCAAAGAATTAATGAGAGACGCAACGTTAAATTAATAGGATTAATGCAATACCTGAATTTTGAGAGAAAAATACGAAGCAGCTGCAGTTACTGGCAATATTTCGCGATTGCCTGGTAAAAAAAATTGTTTGGTTAGACAAGCCCAAATGATAGGGACCAGGCTTTTCTGCGAAGAAGAGGAATCAATATCCAACTCTTCACATTCATAAGAAGAGAGCATAGAGATTTTGAAAGAAAAACCTCTGACATTTGACGAAAAATTAGAGAAAGCAATTTACTCTAAAACAAAGTTTTATATTGTTCAACCAAAAAAGTACCAGTTTCAACAAAATTAGGGAACAAGAGATGCAGTTGTTTGACTCGACTGGAAATCCATCACCAAACATTATAAAAATTTGTGATGCTTTAAAAACAATTCCTCCAACGTCAGTTGAAGCCGAGAGAGCATTTTCTGCTGCTGGATTGTTCGTTACAAAGCTTAGAACTAGGTTGAGTGATAAAAGTATTAAATGCTTATGCTTTTTGAAATCTTATTTTAAAAATGAATAATCAATTTATTGTATATTTTTTGTATTTTTAAGCTCATTATATAAATAAGTATTACTTTTGAAGTTTATATGTATCCTTATTTTATATAATTATTATAGATTTTATTTAAAAATAACTTGTTTTTAATTTTTTTTGAAATTTTGATGTATTCCCGGGAATCTCGGGAACGACAATTGCATTCCCGAGATTTCCCGGACATTCCCGGGAATGGTAAAACCCGAGAAATCAGAAACCCTAGCAGCGCCGTTCTCTGATTGGTTCCATATCTCTTTATTCGCATACGCATGTCTGTACCAGTTTTTTTTTTGTTTTTCAGTGTACATATAAATTATTTTTAGTTGGCGAAAGAAAATAATAATTTTGATAAAAATGTCTAATAAAATCTTAGATATTACAAATACAAAATCGCAAACCGAAGTTATTTTGTTATAGAAAGTTTCATAAAATTCAACAAAGTAGTTTTTTTTGCCGACTTAAAGATCTTTGTTTCTCCCGCAAAATTTCCTCTTGGCATACTAATAATTTTTTCATTCCTCTTCATTCTGGCCACTTGCATCGATAACTTATCCCATTCCACGGGTTATCTATCTCCAGTGATCCAGTCGTGTCTGCTTCAATAATCTAAACATCGTTGTCTGCTCGTATTTAGACAAAAAAAAAAAAAAATTACATTTTTTTGATCAATAAACATTAAAATTATGGGTGATAGCATAAAGACAAGTTCGCTATAACGCTAGATGAAAAGGGAAGCAATTTTATATGCAGAAAAAAAACGGACACCGAGTAGTGGCCACTAAAAATTTGACACGGATGAAACAAATATACATAGATGGCGTAAACAAAAGGATACAATTTTTGCTCGTAAATTTTCAACAGTCTTTAATAATCCTTTTACATACTTAAAAAATCACTTTTTTTAAACAAATGCATTGGATGGCATGGAAGAGGACAGACAGTGTGTGATTGATTGATTGAATATTAACGTCGTACTGTTCAGCTACACAATGTCTTTGGTGACGGACCACGTAATTTTGAACCATGGTCAAGTGACGAGGACGATACTTGAGTTGGCACCCCCTCTCCTAACTACCACACCACACCAAAGGGAGGACGTTTGAGCTCTCGACAGATTTAACGTGCATCGCTGCCCTACACGGCGGGTCTTTAGTGGTATTGGGCTCGAACTCGTGACAAGCAAGCCACGGTCCGATACCTATACCACTCGGCTACCGCGGCAACCAGACACTGTGTGGAAAAATGGTGACGCCGGAACCGATTCCGAAGTCAGCGGGGACTATGGGAGTGACGAATCATTTTCGAAACCTGATACGGACGGTTAGTGTAATTATAGGTTCATGTATATATTTGAAAGTTTTTAATACTAGTAAAATAAATAAATTATTAGCTTATTATTTCTCATTAAAATTATTTTTAAAATTTCCTAAGATCGGATATCTATAAATTTTTTACACAATTTTTTATATTTTTTCTCAAAAACATTTTGAGCATTCGGGCTGTGGCTTAGAATCGATGGATGCTTAGATTCGAGTCAATATGGTGTATCCACTCATTCCATTTGAATCAAAAGATATTAACATAACAACCATCATTACTTTTTGTGACATCCAACAACATCCAACAAAATATATCCAACGAAGTACAGATGAAGAAAAATTTCAATTTACCTTTATCAGTGTCAAGTAATTTATCTCTGTCTAAGTTACAGAGATAAGTTACTTGGCGAATCACGAAATACAGAGGTATTCATAATTCCCTCCCGGATTTCCAAACTCTGTAATAATAAAAAAAAACTAAGACGAATACTGCGAAAAAGAACATTTGAAAGAACACAGAACAATTTAAATTTTATTTACATTCTTAACAAGTGTTCTATGACTAAAACCTTGGTTGCAAAGCATACATCAATGTGATAGTCCAGTTCCTGCCACTCTACTTAACGTGATACTATCAACATTATCATGGCAGTATAAGCGTTATTCTTTCTTTTTTATCCGAAAAAACTTAGTCTTTTACATAAGACCAAATTTTCGAAACCGTTTTTGCCGCGAGATTTAGTAGAACTATATGAAAGTATAATACGGGCTATCAATAACGTTGATAGTACCATGTCGAGTAGAGTTGGGCAGGAACGGGATTATCGCATTGATGTATGCCGTATAAACAAGGTTTCGCACATAGAACGTAGAACACTTGTAAAGTATGTCAATAAAACTTGAATTGTTTCTGTATTCATTCAAATGTTCTTTTTAATGAATCCATCTTAGATTATTTTTTTAGTAGAGTGAGGATTGTGGCAGCAGCTGGATAATTGCATTGATGAATACCGTAAAACCAAGGTTTCGCACATAGAACACTTGTAAAGTATGTTAATAAAACTTTAAAAATTGTTTCTGTATTTCTTAAAATGTTCTTTTTTGCCGTATTCATCTTAGTTTTTTTTTACTACAGAGCTTCGAAACCCTGGAGTGAGTGAGTGAGTGAAGATTAACGTCGCACTGTTCAGCTACACGAGGGCTTTTGGCGACGGACCACGTAATTTTGAACCATGGTCAAGTGACGTGGACGACACCTGAGCTGGCACCCCCCTCTCCTAACTACCACACCACACCAACGGGAGGACGTTTCAGCTCTCGACAGATTTAGCGTGCATCGCTGCCCTACACGGCGGGTCTTTAGTGGTACTGGGCTCGAACTCGTGACAAAGCCAGCCACGATCCGATGCCTATACCACTCGGCTACCGCGGCCACTCGAAACCCTGGAGGAAGTTATGAAAGACCTGCGTAATACAAATAAATAAATAAATTCCGGTAAGTGAATCTACTGAAGGAATCAGTTTGTGCTCATCCCCCCAAAATCCACCTCATTAAGGAGCAGGGGTGTCAAAACTTTTCCGCCGTCCGGAATATTTGGTATGAGACAGAAAAGCCATTATTAATCTCCCATCCCACTGCCCAATGCCCAGTGGAAAGACTCAATCGAACGCTCGGGGCCTCCAGAGATTCGAATTGTCAGTTGAAGCACGTCCGGGGCAATCGGCAAAACTTTTCCAGCGGGCGTTTTAAAATTCCGGCCATTTAAAGTTTGCCCTCTGTTTCCCCGGTAATAACATTGGACCTTTTCCGCGTACTCTACTGAGGATTTCTCCTAACTGAGATATTAACCAGATTTTATTCACCTGGTTAGAAAGCAGAAATGGAATGGAATTCTGATGAAGTGGATGTCTGCCCGGTCTCTTGTTTATTTATGGAACTCTTTTTCTACTCCAGTTGAGGGCTTCTTTTTGTTTTCTCTGGAAGCTATCTGTTTGTGTCAAATCTTAGAAATATGATAATTATTGCCGAGCTTTTATTATTTTATTTATTTATTTTTTAAGAGATTCTTTTTTGGGGGAAGTGTTTTATTAGTTTTCTTTTTGGAAAAAAATATTGCGTTTCGAAGTTGAAGCGCCGTTTGGAAATTTCTCCTAATGGTATTTCTCAGGAGAAGATTGCTTTTTTTTATTTTCAGAATTTTTTAGATGAAAAATGTTGGTTGTTGGTTTGTTTTTTTACAGAAATCACTTTCAAATGCTTCAAAATTTGATTAAAAAATGATTAAATTCATGCAAGTTTTAATCTTCAAATTGGCGCATTTTTTGAAATACTAAATGTATTATTTTATTAAGATTAGCTCTTTCTCGCAAAAATTAGCTTAAATGATTTGAATAAATGTGAATTTTCTTATTTAGCAATTTAATGAAGAATAAAAACTGAAATTCTAAATTATGCTTGATATAAAGAAAGTTTATGTTATCAGAGCAGTGCATCTCAAACTTTCGATCTTGATGACCCAATTTTCTGTCATAATTTTCATCGCCCCCCCTCTATACGATAATAATGTACTGAATGCAATAAAAGTGTACTTCAATGCTAAGGCTACATAATGAGACTTTAATTATAAACTGAACAAATTATCAAGATAAGTTTTATATTCTGTTCTAATTTTGTACATGACGAGCCCTTGGAAGTCACTAGTAATTTTACTAAACTTTTTTTTTTTTACTATTGATAAATTAATTTTCAAATACTATTTGCCACACTGATACATTTAAAAGAATTTTAAATCAGTGTGAATATGTATTTTATTTTTTATTATGTCAGAATAAAAAATAAAATACATATACCCAAACAAAGGTAAATTTGTTTTGCGTCCTTTCAGTAAACTGATAATTACTTTAAATCGTTTACTTACGACTTTTCTATAGGCTCGCGCCTCCGATGTAGGGTTATTTCGCCTCTCCTCTAAGGGAAAACGCCCCACATTTTGAGAAATGCTGTATTAGCGATTTAAGAATCATTAAAGTACAATAAAATATACAAATAAACCTCATAAGAACATCAAGCCTGAAGAGTTCACTTACACACAAAACAGTTCACAAAAACAGGTCCAAACTTTGTCTTCTTGTACAGGCTTACAAACATTTTGAATGTGAATGTGGAGTTTAATGTCGCAAGGGCCAACTTTGGCCAAGCTGCGCCAAACAAACATTTTGAAACCATTTATGATTAATGCGTATTAATACTACTCGTATGCATAATTCATAATGAATACTTTTTATTATTATGATTTGTAATGAAAAAGTATACAATGTATTTGAAAAATATTTTCATTATGATTGTGTGTGTGAGAGAGAGAGAATCCAAAATTTTTTTAACGTATATACAAGCATCAAATTAATAATCCCTATCTCTAGCGCATATATATATTCCAAACGTTTCAAAAAATATTCTATTTTATTCTCTTAATAGCACCAACATAAAAGAAATTTGAGAATATGGGATTATAAACACAGCTTTTAATGTAAAAAAACAACTTATTATTCACGCAGACAATATGAAAACAATATATAAAATTTATATGCAGTGGGTGATCGGTTAACGAACATAATCCATTCCAAGACTATGTTCGCTATCCGAATTGTTCGTTAAATTGCAATATAAAGTAATCTTAATGTATATTAGAGATGAACCTCCTAATTTTGGTGGAAGCCAACGGGAAAATTTTGAGCCTTGATTGGTTTAACGAGTTTCGGCCCTTCTACATGGTGGGTCTTCAGTAGCATTAGGGCTCGAACTCATAACATGCCAGCCATGAGTCCATGATTACCAGGCTACCTGGGCCATGAACATTATTTTGAACAATGTGTTCCAAAGTGGAATACACTGAGTGACATTTTGGAATTCGTGAAAGAAGTAGTCTCCAATATACCAGGTGGTTATAATTACAGTTACACTATTCAGAGGCCTGTAAAACCTATTCTGCTCTTCGGATTTTGATGAAACTTGGAATATATGCTACATAGACTATGGGGAAAAGGTTTCTTCCAAAAAAAAGTTCAAATTTTAACTACCAGGAGGAAGTGTGGTGCCCAAATGATATGCTATAATCGTTAAAATTTATTCAATTACAGAATATGCTTAATATGGGCTCCATTGACATCAATAACGTGTTGAAAGCGCATTATAGTGCTTTAAATGGTAGCGCGAAGCAATTCACGAGGGATTTCAGCCACATGACGAATAATGCTAACTTTCAAATCAGGTTATAAGTCCTAATTCTTCCACTATAAACACGGTCTTTAAGAAATCCCCACAACCAGAAATCACAGGGATTCAAGCCGGGTGAACGAGAAGGCCATGCATCCGAAAAATGTATGGATATTACACGATTATCGTAAAAGTTATCAGTAAGCAGTGCTTTGACTTGGCGTCTAATGTGAGGAGTTGCTCCATCTTGCATAAGATAGTGGTTTGCAAACATTGTCATTCCTTTAAAGCAGGAATGATTAACATAACAAACACTCGCTGAATGATTCTCTGCAAGTTTATGTAGAGGTTTTACGGGTTTGCATAAGAAATATTCGATAAAAGCCACCTGGTGGTCAAAATTTGTACCATTTTTTTTATTGTAGAAACCTTTTTCCCATGGTCCAAATAGTATATATTCCAAGTTTCATCGAAATCTGGTTACCAGAATAGGTTCTACAGGCCTCTGAATAGTTAACTTTAATTATAACCACCTCCTGATATATGCGTGTGTGTGCGCATTACAGGATGTACTTATAAATATTTTCGCTTCAGGGGTACATGATCAAAAAAGTTTAGCGGCTACTGATGTAGCATGATGGGGATTGATACTCTTTTACATATAGCCCATCTATCTTACTTTTTTCTTTTTTGATTCAGAGTGCTGAGGTCAGGTCCTGGTATGTATTTTAATGGGTAGCTATATATATATATATATATATATAGCGAGATGTTAAAAATGAAAGAAAAAAAAACTCGAGCAATACGTGGCTGGAGAATCCTCTATCAAAAGGCGGAATGACTTTTTTCTCCAGTATTTCATGGATATCTTTGCATCATCTTCATTCTTATATCTCTGGTTAAGGTCTTGTATTCCATAAAGTAGTGAAGATTTTAAAATTAAACTGCGTTAATAAGACGCGTTGACTTTTGCGTGCCAAATCTCTTCCATAAATTACTGAACTCTAATTACACTTGCTCAAATCATACTAACATCCGCATGCTGCTCTGATTAAAGTAAAAATAGAAATAGTGCTTTATAAAAGCGAAAACATCTTTATTTACGATTCTATTTACACTATTCCCGCTCACAACATTATAATTCTTCAAATCTTTTGGAATTTAGCCACGGAGTCACAGCACCGGCTACTTCCCACTGTTCCATAGCTTCATCGACCTTGCGTAATACATGCTACTTAATTAGATGATTTCAAAGAGACATTCATGTAAAAGAGAAGTAAAATACTCTCTTCTTTTCTAAAATATTCTCTTTTTTTTCAAATGTTTGTGTGCATTATAATACTCTTTCAAAGAAATATTGTCATCTCATTCCATTAACTGTATTGCAAGAACTTGATTTCATGAATCACGAGTTTTCTCTCTGTTTTTAAAACTTCTTAATAGATAATAGTATAAAAAAAGCAAAGTACGTTACTCGAGTGACTTACATGCTGTATTTTGTTTCTTCCTAAACAACTCGTTTAAGCTACAATCGATAAAATAGACTTCAGGGAATAATAGTAAAATTTTTTTTTTTGTATATTTTCATTCACTATTGACACGTAAACACGTCATTGATGTCAATATCATTAAACTTGCTCGGATTTAATTTAATTTTTTTCAGTTTTTTGATTTTAATATTTGTGTGCATTATGTTTCTCTTTTAAAGAAAACTTTAAATTTTATTTATTATTTTCGTATTTTTTTATGAATAATATAATGTCGATTTCTTAAAGAATTTTTGATGAACATTTTTTCCCTGAAAAGTCTGAAATTCTCTGTGATTTGTGGAAACCAGGGCAACCGTAATTCTGTTGTAGCTGAGCAACTGTCGCCTGTTGTCTGGTTTCGATCCTTTTCTCCTGCACGACGATATATTAGTCATCAATTATTATTTTTCTTGATTGACCTCCACCAACTATCTTTACAGCTTTAATTGAATATTCGAAGGCTTCTCAAGCTCGCTATACAATAATTTTCTTTAACTCCAAATTCTTGGACAACGCTCCACACATCACACTATGCTCCTCCAAGATTACCTATAATTCTACCACTTGTAAAGGCATTCTTTTGTAATCACACTGCATGCACAATCTCTTTTTCCCATGCAGCGAATAGGAAATACGCTTTCTCTTTTGTTGTTGTCGTGTGTTTTTATCCTGGGTCACATATGGAATACGAGTGGAAGAACAAAAACATGCAATACAAACAGAAGAATATAGACATTTATTACAAGCGATGATCCCAGCATAGAACAGAAGAGGTGCGCTGCTTTCCATTCGAGACGGGAATCCATTACAGGCGAAGGTCCTACTTCTTTTCCCGAAGATACAACCACACCTTACTCGGGATTCGGACCCGGACCCACTGGATTACAAGCCGAGGGTCATATCCACCATACTCTGGCTGGGGGTCTTCTCTTTTTTTTAAAAATTGCTTAGCATCGCGAACTATGGCTTCAAATAGTTTTACAACGAGGCTATGAATGTAAACTTTAATTAAATACATTATATTTAAGGAATATAATATTAAATAAATGCATGAAATGTAAGATAATAAATATTTTTGTTTGACATTTATTTATGCTTTGAAGTCTGAATCATTTATTTTTGTAATTGACGCGAATATTTCTAAGATTTGAAACTTGGTACATTCATAGGAAACAAACTAAACTATATAATCAGCTCTTATTCCTTCAACTAATAAGTTTACAAAACTCAGGGCGAGAGATAAAATGAAAGTGAATCACAGTCTGATATATCATGAAATAATCGTCCTCATACAAGCAAGAGCGAACAGTAAATTCAAGAAGCAACTTAGTTAATTCATAAGATTGTAATTATGCCTAAATATAAATGTGATATGTATCCAAAGTTCTGCTTCAGTTATGGGCTGCGGTAGCCCAGTGGTTAAGGTATCCAACCATGGCAGGCATGTCATGAGTTCGATCCCAGTACCACCAAAGACCCGCCGTGTAGGGCAGCGATGCACGCTAAATCTGTCGAGAGCTGAAACGTCCTCCCGTTGGTGTGGTGTGGTAGTTAGGAGAGGGGGTGCCAGCTCAGGTGTCGTCCACGTCACTTGACCATGGTTCAAAATTACGTGGTCCTTCGCCAAAAGCCCTCGTGTAGCTGAACAGTGCTACGTTAATATTAACTCAATCACTCACTCTGCTTCAGTTATTGTTGGAAGAGTAAGTGAGTGAATATTAATAGTGTACTGTTCAGCAACACGAGGGCTTTTGGCGACGGATCTCGTCATTTTGAACCATGGTCAAGGGACGAGGACAATACCTGAGGTAGCCCCCTCTCTTAATTATTATACCACACCAACGGGAGGACGTTTGAGCTCTCGGCAGATTTAAAGTGCATCGTTCCCCTACACGGCGGGTCTTTAGTGGTACTGGGCTCGAACTCATGACATGTCAGCCACGATCCGATAACTAGACCTCAGAGTATCTCTCTTCTCTCGACTGCAGCCAAGTCTACCGTGTACAAAAAAATTGGAAGGTATGTTTATAGGGCACTTAAATTATTAACATATTTTCATGAACAAATTCGGGGAATGAAAGTTGATCAAGTTAAAGACAAATTGATAAAATATAATGTGAAATCAAACTAAATGTGTGTGCGTGCGTGTGTGAAGAAACAGAAATGTTCATGAATTTCACAATACTGCAATTCGCAACACGGAATACAAATTTGATAAACTAGAAAAGTATCAGTTTTTGAATTTTTATAAGTTTCCTCAAAGCCCCAAATTTTATTCGAAAGAAATTTTGGACTAAAACCTTTTTTATGGTTTCCGAAATACTCATAGACTATAAACATACTTTTAATGTAAAATAATATATTTTAACCGTATTAACTCTGTCTGCCTGAAATATTAAAAAAATATGAAAAGGTAGCTTATTTTAAGATACATTTTCGTTTTTTCTCGCCGTTTGAAAAGATGAAAAACGACTCTCACGAAATACGAATGTGAAAGTCGCGTACCCTCTCTGTCGCATACAAATCTCTCACTTTTTTCAATTCCTACTCTTTATGTACACTGCTCAAAACAATTAAAGGATATTACAAAATAAAGATATAAGCGAAATTTTTTTACTGAAAATGGAAGAAGAGAATCAAAAAGGCAAATTTTTATGATTTTGAAACAGCGGAGTATTCTAATTTTGAGTTCGACATCAAAAACGTCGCTTCAGCGGCAGCGAATGAAATGTGACTTTCAACTGAAATGAAGACAAGGATGATTGACATTCAGTGACTACTTTGTTTCGATGAGTACGATGTCTCAGCGAAGTCATTTAACCGATTCAGAAGCTTGGAGAGTTGTTGGTAGGTTAGAAGGGGGCCAAACTCAAGCCGAAGTAGCGCAAGCCATTGGAGTGTCACAAAGTGTCATTTCCAGGATCTGGAACCGTTTTTTGGAGACTGGAAGTGCAGGCCGAAGACCAGGACAAGGTCGTAGACGAGCAACAACGCCCAATGAAGATCGTTATTTAGTGTTAACGGCTCGGAGACACCGAAATATGAACGCTACTCTTCTCCAACAACACCTTCGCTCGGCTACTGGCACCACGGTTTCAACTCAGACTGTCCGAAACCGGCTCCATGGTGTAGGTCTGTATGCTCGCCGACCGATGGTATGTGTTAGACTAACATCAAGGTATTGTCGCGACCACAGGGAGTGGGCAACAGAACATGTGAACTGGAGAAGAAATGAATGGAGCAATGTTATTTTTTCTGACGAGTCCTGTTTTTCTGTTCATCCGGATAATAGACGTATTTTCATCTGGAGGGACTGTGACAGTATGAATAACCCTGCGTTCGTGCACGAAAGTGTCAGATTTGGCGGTGGGAAGACTTGGTGTATGGTGACATCTCCATTGACGGGCGCACAGACCTCTACATCATTCGAGATGGACCTCTGAATGCTCGCCGATATAGGAATGAGATCCTCAGACCTATTGTAGTCCCTTACGCTGCAGCAATCGGAGATAACTTCATTTTAATGGACGATAACTGCAGGCCACATCGTGCTAACCTGGTGGAGGATTTCCTTTTCGAGGAAGGAATCGTACGAATGGAATGGCCAGCGTGTTCTCCAGACATGAATCCAATAGAGCACGTTTGGGACGCTCTAGGAAGACGAGTTGCTGGCCGCCAATCACCCCCACATACTCTCCAAGAACTGGAAGGAGCTCTTCTGGGAGAGTGGGACAGAATGCCCCAACTCGTGATTAATAGCCTCATTGACTCCATGCCTCAAAGGTGCTCAACATTGCTGGCCGTCCGTGGAAACCATACCCCCTATTGAAAATGATTTCCTTTGAAGAAAACACCTTTTCTCATTCTTTTTTTCTCATATGCACAAATTGTGTTTTTTTCTTTTTGTACACAAATGCGCAATAAAATGCATTTTTTTCTGCCAAACACATGTGCTATTTATTCTCATATAACCTACTACGTCTGTCGACCATGTATCAATCAGCTAAAAAGTTTCCCAGCCACAAGATCCACCTAAAACCACAATATCCTTTAACTATTTTGAGCAGTATATATATTTATGTATTTATTTTGTTCAAATTTTCAATCGCGTTAATAAAATACTTTCTATTCATCTGATCAAGTTGAAATAGTTTTTTTTAAACTTGTAGTATATAGATGACACTCGATGTCAATTCAGTTTCTTCAAATATTAATTTATTAATTAAAATAAATTAAATTAGTTACCGGTTTTCGAAGAAAACTTAGATTCGTCTCCATTATTATAACAATGTAACTGTTACAGCAATGACAAAAGTTGGCGTCGAAAACCGGTTTTTCAGCCAAATTAGCCAAATCGGGTGTGCATTGTTGCAACAATGCAGGCAAATCATGCTCTTTTTTCAATTCGTGCTATTATCGTTCACTCTCCCTTATATCTTTATATATAAAAATCTTGTGTGCGTGTGTATGTCACTAAACTCCTCCTAAACGGCTGGACCGATTTCGATGAAATTTTTTGTGTGGGTTCAAGTAAATTCGAGAATGGTTTAGATTCTCAACTCGGTTCGATATCGCAATTAGTTAAAAAGATATTAATTAAAAACATTCAAAAAATACAACTCAACATTCCCCTGCATTGTTGTAACAACGCTATTGTTGTAAACACACACACACACACACAAAGTAATATAACATTTTTTTTAAATCAGTTCCTACTTAGATCAACCAAGAAAAAATTTATTTTAGCTACTTTTTATTAAATAGTTGCAATTAATATAAATATGTATATACATATGACAGAATCACAACATTAAGTGGTAATTAATTTTTATGAATTATCATTAAAGTATGGTATTGTCATCCCAAACAATCGTGTATATAAAATTCCCTTTCAACTGAATGCTTTAACACGTGAGAAAAAAAACCTTTTCAAATTTTGACATAAGTCGCCAAAAGGGTCGCTAAGTCGCCAACGTGGCTGTGTTTGTATTTTTTTTAAATAATTAGTTTTAATCAATTAGTTTTTATTGATTATAATTAAACTATTGTATTGTCATCCAAAATAATCATGTACATTATATTTCAGCTCAATTGAGCGCTTTAAAATGTATTTTATTAACGATTGAAAATTCCAACAAGATAAATAAATAAATAAACAAACAAACAAATAAAATATGTATAAAGATCGTGAGCTAATAGTAGGAATTGAAAAAGATGTAAGTTGGCGTCGAAAATTGATTTTCAGCCAAACTGGCTAAACCCGGTCTTTATTGTTACGAAAATGCAGACGATTCACGCTTTTTAGCGTTTTTAATTAATATCTTTTCAAATAATCTTTATATATGTATTTCTTCTGTGCGGGTGTATGTAACTGAACTCCTCCTAAACGGCTGGACCGATTTTGATGAAAGTTTTTGTCTGTTACAGTGGACTCGAGAATGGTTTAGATTTATAATTCGGTTTAGAAATGTTTATTTAATTAATTTTTTATTTATAAATTGTTGATCTTGGAATGTTTTACATTGGATCCGGCAGACTGCGCTACGATTACAGTACTGAATATTCAAATATCTTTTATTATAATTCAAGTTGGTCCCCACAGTTGGTGCTGTGATCATTTCAAGAAAATATTTTATCACTTCGTGTTATTATTTTGTTTAAATAAATCGTGTGTTAATTAAATTATTACATTCAGATATAATTAGTGTTTGAAATTTTACTCAATTTTACTCAAAACGGTCCAGATTGTTAAAGTGTGTACAGGACAACATCTGTCGTGTCCTCTAGTATATATATATATATATATATATATATATATATGAGTGTGTGTGTGTGTAAAAGTTTTCACTTGACTTAAAACATTTTACTGGGAGAATATATTGAAGTTGCTGAAGGATTGAGTATACTTCTTGTTATTTTAGTAGCACATTTACTTAGTTAATTGAAGCAACACATACAGGCTGCGGTAGCCGAGTGGTATAGGTATTGGATCGTGGCTTGCCTTGTCACGAGTTCGAGCCCAGTACCACTAAAGACCCGCCGTGTAGGGTAGCGATGCACGTTAAATCTGTCGAGAGCTGAAACGTCCTCCCGTTGGTGTGGTGTGGTAGTTTGGAGAGGGGGTGCCAGCTCAGGTGTCGTCCACGTCACTTGACCATGGTTCAAAATTACGTGGTCCGTCGCCAAAAGCCCTCGTGTAGCTGAACAGTGCGACGTTAATATTCAATCAATCAATCAGCAACACATACAACAAAAATACACCCGGACATTAAGACCATACACAAAAACATTCTTTATTACCTCCGGAGATATCAGCTTTTAGAGTCTCCTCAACCGGAATCTTTTAGAATCATATGATTTCCGTTTTGGACTTCTGTGATGAGTCAGAATACGTGGATGATGCAATATTTTATCAATTTGTTTTAAAACCGCGAACGAGGCAATTTCTTGGGAAATAAAGTTGTGGTTAACAGTATATTTCTCGTTAGGCTGGTAAACTAAATGTTAATTATCACGCTAAGTTTGGAGGCTCAAGACCATTATAAATGAAATAAAATAGCTTATCAGAAAATTTAAAATTTAAGTGGTGAATTATCACGCGCGCATACATTTTAGTTACCATATATTAAATTTAGGATTTTAAATACGGTGCAGATATCTCGCTTTTTAGCTAAAAAAATATCCAAGATATATAAAAAAAGACATTTATCATTTTTATTAAAAGGTTTAATACAACTGATTAAATATTTAAATTTCCCGAAAAACGTTTCTGTTTTTGACCTTTAGCCATTTATTCGCGACAAATAGCCTTTGTATTAAAATATTTCGAATATTGAGGTAAATTGTTCCTAATTACTTAAATGACTCGTAATGTCAAAACATATTCATTAACAAAGGTTCACAATCACAATATATTCAATTATTAATGCTTATCTGCAATTTATTGAGTAACAAAGTAATGGACTATACAAATTCTATACGGAAAAGAGAGTTCAGTAATAAAAATCTGTGGTCGAGACCTATTTGATTGGTGCCAAAAGAAGAAAAGTTAGCTGTGACATCCCCATTCCCATTGTTCTCTCGCATATAAATAACTACACCCTTGCTATTTTCGAATGCCGTTTTTCGCGAATCCTCCTCGTTCATTCGCAAATCAAATCGGTCGTTCCAGGTGGCAATCTATCGTCTCAATCCCGTCCACCCCACTCAGGTTACCCCACCTAATGATAATTCATGCAAATGGCAGCTTCCGAGGATTATTTCCAGATATCGCATTAGCCTAATGAATCAGAGTGTGGGACCCACATTAAAAGAACCAACATTATGACGTCAGTTCGCGGAATAATGACGTCTCTAATGACATCATGTCTTTGGCCCTGCTTTGGAATGCAGAGTGGACGACATGTTTGGACATGAATGCACACCTTGGTGTTGAATGTTAGCATATTTGAGATGATTAACCGAAATTTAAATGCGTAAAATGTTTTTCTAATTTATGGCGGATAAGAAGCATTTTTTGTTCGATGTGTTGGAGTAATTGTGTAACAGATCTCTGTTAGAAATAAATCGGACATTTGAATTAATTTTACTCTACAGCAAGGGCGTCAAGATCAAAGGCTGACTTGGACCAAATAAACTAAGTTAAAGTGGGCCTCAAAGAAAATCAAAGTTCACAGAAACGTAGATTTATTTTGATTAATATATTATAATAAACACAGGCGTAGCTAGTTCTGAATGGGCTCCGTATCAAAACTCCTTCGGGGCCCTTTTTAAAAAGGAAAGCCCTGTTAGTGGTACTGTACTTACACACGTGGGACCCCTGTGTTTTGGGGGCCCGGTATCATTGATACGGCGGTAGCTACGCCCCTGGTAATAAACATAAGATAAAAGAATAAGAAAATTTAATGTGTACTTCCTGACATTTGACATATCTTCTCTGCTATTATCTTTCCTATTTCGGGAAAAATTTTGATATTTAATTATAAATTATTATGTACTAATATACTGACCGCGGCGCAAGCGGCCCGCGTGTTTGACACCTTTGCTCTACATCAATGTAATGCCATTAGTGATGGGCCTTAGAGTTTTAAATCATAACTAAGCGTTGTGCACCATATTTGAGATCCCTCTGTTAATTCCCCACTGCAAGAACATTTTATTGGGTAATTCCATTTATGGCACAAAAGCCACCACTATTCCATACGACGGATCTTCAATGGAATTAGGATTCACAGTTTTAGCAGAAAAAATAACCGAGTTATAAGTAATAGGATTTGCCGAGAATTTTTTGAGTGACTTAGGGGAACTATGTAATCTAGTTCGTGGCCGGGGTGTTTTCGAGTTGGGGTTTCGAGTCTGAATGCTGTTGAAAACCCGCCGTGTAGAGGGACCGTTAAATCCGTCGTGGCTCAAAGTCCTTCCATTAGAGTGGTGGAAAATTTAAGAGAGTTTGAGGTGCTGGCTCACACACACAAGTGCCGTCTTCGTTATTTGACCGTGATTCACAATTACGAGGTCCGTCACCAATGACTTAGGCTTCTATTTATCTGGCACAAAAAGATCCATTCCATTGTGATGGATGAGGAATTTTTCCAGCAGCATGACAGAAAATAGTAGGGATTCCCTGCAAAGTCAGGCTTTTGGTTTCGAGCCCAAATGTGTATTTGGCGTCAGTTTGCGTGTTACACCACAGGGAATTTTCCTTTTCTAAGTTGATTGATTGGAGGACTAATGGTAATGGAACGAGGACTACTTGGCAATTCAAAATTACGAGGACCTCATAATTTTGAGCCTCTATCGTGACGAGGACCACAGCTGAGCTGGCACTTCAATCACCACACTTTTAAGTTCCACTAACGTAAGGATTTTGACATATTTAACCGGCATCAGCCCCTCTTGACGACGAATCTAGTAGCATAGGGACTCCAATCCACTTCTAGATGGCGAGAGCCCCGATCGTGAATTTGCGTGATTTTGTATTTGTATAAAATGCTTGGGAATTTTTAAGAGCGAAATAGGTTGAACGTATATATGTGTTACATTGTCAATGACTTATTTTTGCCTGAAAAAGAGTTTGGAGAGTTTGATGTTTCTTAACAACTAAGCAAAGACAACTTATCAGGTCACATTGAATATATATTTTTAATGGCCGGGGTAGCCGAGTGGTCAAGGTATCGGATCGTGGCTGGCCTTGTCACGAGTTCGAGCCCAGTACCACTAAAAACCCACCATGTAGGGCAGCGATGCACGTTAAATCTGTCGAGAGCTGAAATGTCCTCCCGTGGGTGTGGTAGTTGGGAAAGGAAAGTACCAGCTCAGGTGTCGTCCACGTCACTTGACCATGGTTCAAAATTACGTGGCATGTCGCTAAAAGCCCTGGTGCAGCTGAACAGTGCGAGACGTTAATATTCACTCACTGAATATATTTTTAAGTTCTGTTTAATATGTACTTGCATAACGGGGAAATCCAACGATACATAACTTTAAAATTAATATAATTATTCATGCATTTATGAAAAAGAATTTTTTTAAAGTAAATTTATTGATGGTTATAAAAATATTGCACGTACTGTGCATCATGGAATTAATCTAAAGAGTAAATAGATTTGCAAATTAATAATGCGATTTTCTGTTTCGTTAAGAAAAGAAAAAAAGGAAAAATTATTTTTAAAGAACGAAATATACAATTCTTACATAACATGCTGAGCTCTATCAGTTCTATAGTGTAATAATTCAAGGTATATAGAGAACCACAAGAGTAATTATAAATATATTTAAACTCTCTCTTGTACCTCTCTGTATAATTTTTTCTAGGATGTATAAACACTGTACTCTTATGTGCATATTTCTTGGTATTTATACAATACATATCAAGTTCGAGCAATTAAATGGTTATACATATTTTTGGCTCTTTTATTGTAGCCTAAAATTTAGCTTACTAGTTTAATCAACTTGTGTGTTTTGATATCTCGTATTAATTACAACACGTCAAACTACTTATGGGAATTGGATTTTTATTTATATCTAATGATGAATACGGCAAGTGATCTCCTATTATCTCATTGTCCTAGCCCTTCTATTCATACAACTCCATAACCAGATTTTTGATTTTTCAAGATCTCTCTCTCTCTCTCTCTTTTCGGGATTGTAATAATGTTAAAAAACTTCAGTATACTTTAATTTTAAAACCCCTTCCACACAATTAAGTTACTAATTTTTTTGCAGAGAAATTCTTTTGAAATATGTGAAGAGTCATTCTGACAAAAGATTTTTGAGATTCGTTTTTTCAAATTTTATTTTTTAAAATTGATATTAGTAAAGCATTTTGCTGAATCTGAAATAACGAGATTTAAAATTAATCTAAGATTAATGCTGGGGAGCCAGTCTGAAGGCATGGGCCCGGATCCAGACCTTCGTTTCGTTTTCAACTTCGTCTTAATTAGATAATGTGGCTGCGGTAGCCGAGTGGTATAGGTATTGGATCGTGGCTTGCCTTGTCAGGAGTTCGAGCCCAGTACCACTAAAGACCCACCGTGTAGGGCAGCGATGCACGTTAAATCTGTCGAGAGCTTAAACGTCCTCCCGTTGGTGTGGTGTGGTAGTTAGGAGAGGGGTGCCAGCTCAGGTGTCGTCCACGTCACTTGACCATGGTTCAAAATTACGTGGTCCGTCGCCAAAAGCCCTCGTGTAGCTGAACAGTGCGACGTTAATATTCAATCAATCAATCAATCTTAATTAGATAATGTGATCCGGATAATTTTAATGGTCAAATATTATTCCCGTACATATTATGCGAAAAGCAGGGAATTTCAAACTGCATGTCAACTGACAAAAGTGGTAAGACTGTACCAGTGGCGCACACAGGAATTTTTCAAGGGGGTCCGGGGTCGAAAGTTCACCATTCTTGTATCATGCTCCTTTTGATTTTGTCGATTTTCGGGAAAAAAACACAGTAAAAAACTAATTATTGAATAAATAATTAGCATTAATTAATAAAATGGATCATTAATAACAAATACTTAATTAAATTTTACGTACTATGTACTTAGAACTATAATCAATCGGAAAAAAATCAAGGGCTTTGGGGGGGTTCGGACCCCAGGACTCCCCCTTGTGTGCGCCACTGGACTGTACCATTATGTGATAATCGTTGTCCATTTCTAGGCCTTGGCTTAATACCCTAAACAATCATTCAACTCATTGAGTCGAAATGCTGCCATCGGTAGAGCTGGTTTTTAAGATTGTGAGTCGTGCACAGTTATTTGTTTCAAATTACCGTTTGAACGAGTATTAGACAATACACACATACTATATACTGAATACTTTTAAAGATCTCAGGTAGGGCCTCAAAGAGTCTTAAGACGACCCTGGGAACCAGTAGCCTGGTTTGTGGAGTAATGGCTCTTTAAATAATGGGCAGTAAATTCAAGTATCTTATTTCTTAAAGGCTATCACACAGTCAAGCGTGTTGCGTATCAAACCTGTACTTAAAAAGGTTTATTCCAGTGGCGTAACGTACACCCCCACAACCCCCGCATTGGGAGGGCCCAGGGCTCTAGAGGGCCCACAGCCTGACTATTGCCAAGTAAGTTGCCCTTTGTAAAATGCAACTTGGGGGGCCCAAAACCTGACTTTGCGGGGGGAGGGTCCAAGTGTTCTCCGTTACGCCACTGGTTTATTCTTCTCCAAGAGGGAAGTCTTTAAAAATATCTCTTTGTCAAGGAGCTGAATGAATGTTGATTAATGCCACTATCTAAAGCAGCTAGAGGGCTACAGCAGTGCTTCTGAAACTTTCAATACTCGCGACCCAATATTCAATCATCGTTTTCACATCGCGTCTCCCTCCATACAATAACAATGTATTGAATTCAATACTATACTTTGACACTAAAGCTACAATATATATACGACTTTAACCTCTTATGTGCCATCGACGTATATAAACGTCTCGCTCAGCCAAAGCATTAATTTTCGGGACGTATATATATGTCTTGCCGAGTACGACCTTTTCTGTGCACTGCTATCCATACAATTATTCCGAAGGCTTTGGAATGCAATAAAAGAGTAACTTTCAATCGACTGTTAAGGGATTAATTATAAACCATACCAATCATCCAGATAAAAGTTAATACAAGCCCATGGGTCACTGGTAATTATCAAACTTGTTCTTAAGGTAGTCGGTACCCCTAAGGATAGTATTGTTAAATTAATAATAAAACACATTGAATGGTACTGATACTTTTACAAGTGTATTATATCAGTGTGAATGTATATTTTATATTTTATTATGTCATACAGTATTTTGTTTGCTTACTCTCAGTAAATTAATAACTTTTTGAATAATCTTTAGTTTTCAACTTTTCAATAAGCTCGCGCCCCCCTCGTAGAGTTATCACGCCCCTCAAGGGGGCGCGCCCCACAGTTTGAGAAACGCTGGGCTACAGGCAACGGACATCGTAAATTTTAACCAAGGTCAAGTGATGAGGAGGACACTTGTGAGCTGGCACCCATTTTCTTCTAACTTCCTAAAAAGGCATAACAGCACTCTAAAAATGACAAAAATATCCGAAACAATTTTTTTTTTCATTTTCCTATGGCCCATTTATTTGGAAAGCTTGCGCCCCAAAAGTCCAGATCTGAAAACCAATTAGATTCTAGTTTCGGTTTTGTTTTAAGGCATTTTTGCATTTCGAAATTGAATTAATTGAAAGAAGGAAGGTTCGTTCTGGGTACCTTCCGTTCCGAACGAATGCGAGTACTTTACCGATCACGCCAAGACGATCGTCTTCACGTGATGTTGGTACTAGTTCATATAGATATCACACCACCACATACTACCCTGCCAGTGTTTCGGCGAATAGGTGAACGAACGATACCATGTTCGTGGCGAGCAAGTAGCAGTTGCATCACTTGGTGGGTTGCGTCATTCGTGCGTGACGGCTTGAGAATTGCGTCATTTGTGTGACGGTTTAAGAATTGCGTCATTCGTGTGATGGTTTAGTTGCTTTTGCGGTGGATAAATGGCGCCACGACAGCAGCGCGAGAAAGGTGCAGTTCAGATAACGTCCAGGGTCACCAATGAAAGAAGGAAGGTTCGTTCTGGGTACCTTCCGTTCCATTCGAAATGCGAGTACTTTACCGATCACGCCAAGACGATCGTCTTCGCGTGATGTTGGTACTAGTTCATATAGATATCGCACCACCACAGTATTTTTGAACACAATACATATTTTTAGAGTGAATAGGCTATTAATTGCAATGTCTCATTACTAAAATCATTTCTGTTTGCTCATGTTTTGAATTTTTTTAGTTCCCTCATTGTTACTTAATAAAGAGATTGGGGTTTCATAACCAAAAAAAATATTTATTTTTACTCATAGTTTACATACGAGGTTATATAGTAACTTTATTACTTTTAAGTAACTTTATTTAAAGGTAATTTTTTTTTTTAAAAAGGGTATTGTGTAACCTTTAACACGAAATCTTTGTTTTATACATAAACAATAGAAGAGAATTTTGTAAAAATATTATTCAAAATTTTAAAACACCATGAGCAATTAAAATTTACATGAAAAAAATAGCGTAGATATGAAATAATTCAAAAGTCCTAAATATTTTAAAATTTGTTTATGCACAATATAAGCACATGTTAAAATATGTTTGAATCAAGCTTACCGAGGATTGAACAAAAAAGTAAATTTTAGTATTTCCTGTCTTTAGATGGAAGTTTGTGACTCTTATATCTGCTCTTTTCAAAGTAAGTCCAACATAGGGGGGCATTATGCTTCCTAAATTTAACCGATAAACAAATGAAGATATCCTGATAATAATAACCTGATAATATACTGTTTAAAAATGTTCATACCATGCTGATTCGAGAATTTTTCGATCAAGATAATATGTATTAGTTCTCCTGTACTATACCGCTTCAATTGATCAAATGGAGATTTATTTACAAACATTTTTTTCATTGCCCCGATTACTGCAATCTAAAGCCGCATTCACAACAAGGCTGTCAGCGTCGAGCGTTGAGCGTCTAGCCAATCAGAGATTTCATCTCGGGCCTTAATGAAGTCTCTGATTGGCTAGATGCTCAACGCTCAACGCCGACAGCCTTAGTGTGAATTCAGCTTAAGGCTGCAGTCATCTTTATTAACTGATTGATTATTTACGTTGCGAAAAGAACTTGAAAACGGAATTGACACGAGCCTCGTATTTTCCAACCGGATTCAAGTGACGAGGACGACACCTGATCTTGAACCCAACACTCCAAACTTCCGCACCATGCCATCATGAATACATTGAAGTCACCGTCTCTTTTTTTGAATGAAACCGAAAGCATTACGATTGACAATGATAACAAAACAATGATACTACAGTAAGTGAAAATGTCATTATTGAATAACAATATAACGAATATCAATATTGAACATTAACAAGCAGTTGAAAAAATGTTATTTAGAAATAATTATGAATAGTTATTGCAAAGAAGTTTATCTAATATATACAGTGGGCCACAAAAGTGTTTATACACTTGCAATTTCCTATAAAATTTAATGTTTTCGACTAATAAAAATTAATATATTGTAACAGTGCACTTGGCGTCATTACCCTGTTAAAAAAATAAGCAGTCTCCAATATCCAAATTTCGGGAGGATAATTTACAATTTCTCTTTAAAATAATTAAATAGAGCTCATGATTTATAATATCATGAAAAAATACCAAATTACCTAATTCTGAGGCCCATTTACACCCCCACGCCAGAACTCCTTCACTTTCATACTTCAGCATGGAAGTGAAGGAGTTCTTGTTTCACATAAATTCATGGGATTAAACTCCTTATTTTTTCATTTACAAGCTATTATAGGTCCATCGAAACCGAAATTGTTGAATTGTCTGCCATCCCAATCAATCTGCTGTCAATTTTGAATGTTCTGAAACTAAATTCCAAGAATCTAGTTGTTTTAATAAAACATGGAGGTAGAGAAGTGTTCTTGCGTGGGGGTTTAAATCGGTCACAGAATTGGGTAATTTGGTATTTTTTGTTGATATTGTGAATCATGAGCTCTATTTAAATATTTTAAAGAGAAATTTTAAAATTTTCTGCCCAAAATTTGGATATTGAAAACGACTTCATTTTTTAACGGATAATTAAGCCAAGCGCACTGCTCTCAATGTACTCCACTGGTGTCTCTTATAACTGTCTCCAAATTATGAAAAAAACCTCCTCAATCCTTCACCTCAGTCGAACATATTTGGTGAAGTTTTGATGTAAAAAAAAGAAAACACGACATATAAACGCATAATGTGAAGTAAAAACAATAATCACAGAACAATGGTAGAAAATCGATGCAGAAATTTCAAAAATCTGATTAATTCTATACCAAGACGCTTAAAAGCTGTTGTGGACACTAAAAGATATCCTACTAAGTACTAAATTAAGAAAAAAATACAATATTTAAAGCTAAGTTGGGATTTTTGTTAAGTGTACGAAGACTTTTGTGGAGTAATTTTTTAGTAGCTTTTGATAATTAATTTTTTAAAACAATGGTTATACTATTTTTAAAAAATTAATTATGTCATTCCATTAAGAACAAGTTATAGATATCATAAAAAATAACAATTACAGTATATTAATTTTTATTAGTCAAAAACATTAAGTTTTATAAGAAATTGCAAGTGTATGAACACTTTTGTGGCCCACCGTATATAATTTTTATTACTTATAAAACCAATAAAAAACCACATAACAGTTTTTTTAATCAATTAGTGCTTAAGCGTTGTAGAGGAAATGCCAAAAATAATTATTTTGACTTTTATGTATCAGCAGCGCGACGTGTGGATAATTTTAAAGTGTTATAACATTATCTTAACAATTATGTTTTTCAGGGGAACTACAATTTTGAAATTTCTACCGTATTCTTTCCGGAAAATTTTCCGAGTCAATTTTCATAATGATAATATTGAATATGGTTGATTACTAAAATTTGTTCATGAGCTTTATCGTGACTAGAATACATGGCTGGCTTTTAAAACAATCTAAATTTTGCATGGTAACTGCAATTTTAACCATGTCTCCCGAGAATTTTGAACACGAGAATGAATTGTGCATTTTGGAAAGAAAATAACAACAAAAACATTGTTCGAGATTTTGATTTGCTGAGTGCAATGGCGGATGAATTGTGGCCGTTTATGGATCTAAGTAACTTAACTTGACTAGCTCGCTTTTAAAAATATTTGTTGGGCTAGAGAGGTGATTTAAAGTATTCTTTCCCCAGAGAGTCATAAAGCAAGACTGCTTTCAAAATGCATTTGTGAAAGCGACTCTGTGGTGTAATATCCTTATTAGAATATTTCTAATAATTTAAAGATGTGTTGTTAAGGAGGAAGTTACTGAAATAAATAAAAGCGTACTAGGAAGTTTTTGTTCTCTTATTGTGATATTAATAATGATAAAATAAAATAATTTAAAATAAGATTTTTATAGTTATTGTGAATAATTTATTGCATAATTCCTACTTAGGTAATGTGATAGTGAGGAATTTTACATAGTGTATAATACATTTGTTAAAATAATTAAATCATAATATATAATAATTAAAAACAATGCAAATTTTAAGAATCTATATTTTTATACATTACTTGAAATAAAGATGGTAAAAAAAGTTTCCTTTGAAGTAAAAGAACCGAAAACCTTTATCCATAAAAAAAAATTACTTATTATCTGTTTCACTTTAAAGAATCAAACAACTTCGTCACAATCAACTAATTTAAATTAACATAATTTAAATTAACAAAATTTTGATTTTTTTTGTTCCTCTTATTTATTTTCAATTTATAGAATAAGATTTCTATTTGTTTATGTTTAAAACAATAGTAAAATACTTATCAAAATTATCCCTAATTCTGAAGGAAAATGAATTTCTCTCTGTAAGAAAAGTGTAATAAATCAAAATGAAAGTTTCCTGATTCAATTAAATTTCTGTCTTATAGCAAAATTAAATTTCCAAAAGGTTATAAAAAATATAAATATAGAAACATGTTAAATAGTATAAAGATAGAAAAAATAAGATCTAATTACATAAAAAGGAATATTTTCTTCCTATTATATATAAATTCCAGTTCTGTTTTTAAACGAAGTGAATTTACATTTCAGGAAATATAGTTTTAATAAATTGAGAGAAATTTATGTTAAAATTTGAAGATATTCTTAGAAAATATTTAATACTAAAATTTTAAATGAATATGCAGACTTATATGCGAAATCTTTTACATTTATGTATTATTTTTGAGTATTTTAGAGAAAAATAAAAAAATATGCGAACTAGAACTCCTCAGGGACTTTATATCTTCAGAACTATCTTAGAATGATACGTCAAAAAGTTTAAACATTAATTAAAATTTTTTAAAATATTTATGGTATGATTCCAATGTCAGAAGATAGAATTAGAGATGATTTATACAATATCTCCTTTCAAATATAAAAGGAAGAAATAATGAACAATGAGGTAAAATACATGATCAAAAAATCAGACACCTTCAGTTTTTGAAAATAGATTTCCTGAAGACTCTGGAAGACATAAAATGTTAACAGCTTTAAGTATGAAAGATTTTTATATATGTGTGATTCATAATACATAAATTTAGAATATTATTGAAGAAGTATTTTACGAATTATATAAAATGAATACGAAATCTAGCTGTTTAGAGTTGGTGAGCCGGAATGGATAACAAATAACTACCTACTTATTAGTAATATCTTTGTAGGTTGAAGGATATTAAAAATTGAGGTCTCTCAGGTGAAATAACAGAAATTCTTTTTTTCATTGTACGGCTACATACTAGAATTAATAAAGAATCTGTTTTTGATGTATTTTATAAGTTAAAGTTATGGTCAGACGACAAGGAGTAACTTTAAAAATAGAGTTTCAGATAAAAACAAAAAAGTTAAAGCCTAATGAATTGAAATGGGGTTTGAAGCTGTGTGGGACAATGTCCCTCAGATTGAAGATAAGACGTTAGCATTACTGGACACTAGCTTCCTTAAATTTGTGTTTCCAATTATGGAAATTAAAACTAACCAAACATGATATCAAAACCTAGTATCTTCCTTCTTCAAATACACATAGGTTATCGTTTTTATTTGTGCGCGCTACTGACCCCAACATAACTTGGGACCCACTGTAAGGACGCAGTAAAGTTACACGCGTCCGTGGCCTTCCTCAATTACTCAAGCTACATGTGCTCCCCGGGTGGGGCTAAATGTGTAACAGCGATCACAGTTATCCGAGCCTCCAAGAAAGTTTTATGAGTATTTAGAAATTTTAAGCCCTGGAAAAAAAACAGCTTTTTTTTAAATACAAAATATTTATACAAAATTCAGTATACAAGCCATAGAATATGCATGAAACGCACTAAAAACTCCCCACTTGCTTGATAACATAACCACGTACTTCTCATAGTTAAGAAATTGGTGTCAATATGGATCATTATGAAGTAATATAGGCACACAGTGAGGTCGGGCCACGATTGACTCGAACTCCCATCGTGGTACTCGGATTCCTTCGAACAGTGTCCAACACATTTCGTTTCATGCATGGAACGATATTTGTCAGATACCGTGGCCCACCCTCACTATGCCTGTTACTTCTTAATGATTCATATTCTCACAAATTGTGATGCAAATTAGCATCCAGACGGTATATCTCTCTTACATAGCTGGTGCATCTCTCTGTGGGTACCTTTCGCGATACAATCTTTCTGCTGCTCGTGCGTTTCTTTATGTCAGTCCGTAAATCATGTGCATATCTGCCAACTCGGTGTTTGTAAAATGTTCCATACTCTACTGTGGGTGATGATAGTTCAAATGACTGTGGTACAGCTGGTCTGTTTCCTCCAATGCTTTAGTGCACAACGTCACCATAGCCGAACAGAGACGTTTCCGACCATGGGTTGCTGTGGAAATCTGAACCCTTGTGATGGCCCCTACCTCCCCTTAAAGTTTGTCCCAATGATCCTGGGACACCCTGTACAAAGAGGGAGGGATTGACCCCGAATCCCTTCTTTGTATACGCCATAGTAGATTTACATAACTATATTCAACCAAATATGTAGTGAAATGGAGTTAAAATAAATTTTTTAAAGATAAAAGGGAGATGTATAAAATTGAGAATATTTTGCGAGTTTCGATGACAATTGGAGTAATCTGGTCTAATATCAGTCGAAAAAAGAAATAATATTGATGAATGCATTTAAACAAATGCTTTTAATTTATTTACATTAAAAAAATGTACACATTTACTAAAATCGTTTAAAATGAGAAATAATAGGATTTTTTTTTACAGTCTCTTTAGAAAAAGTTCTAAGTTTTTTTTTTTAAAATCCTTTTAAATAATAAATTAGAAATATTAGTAATATAATTTCAGAGCTGAATTATACATTTTATCATACGTCGTTTATGTTTATCAAAAATATTTGAGTATTATTTAAAATACTTGTTTTTAATTATAAAAAATATAACAGTATTTTTTAAATAGTGATCTTTTATACATACACGTCTTTAAGGTATCCGACTACGTTCGGAACCGTGATTTTGAAAATGCGTATAAATGTATAATATTTATGATATTTAGTGTCACTTAGATTAGAAAATGTATATAAAATTGTTTTAAGAATAGTATTACAAAAAAAATATTTAAGTGCAATATTTTGACAGAAAATGAACATAGAATGACCCATTTTCAAAATATTCTCCTTTTGTGAAAAATGCTTCTATTATAATAATATTTTGCCTGTATATAGCTCAGACCTCTGTACAGAGGCTCAATGGGTATTTTTGAAATATATAACTTAGAAGTGGGTTTATCCATGTTTTACGACAACAGAGGGGAGAAATTTCAAGAAAAAAAACGCCGATAATTATTTCAAAGGGTTGTAACTCTGAAAATAATGTGAATTTTTCCAAAATTGGAGTTGAGCCTTTGTACAGAGGTCTGAGCTATATACAGGCAAAATATGGTTATAATAGAAGCATTTTTCACAAAAGAAGAACATTTTGAAAAAGCTTATTCTATGTTAATTTTTTGCCGAAATACTGTATTTAAATAATTTCTTTTGTCAAAATGTCCTTAAAACAATTTTATACATGTATTCTCTGATATAAATGATACTAAATATCATGAAAATTATCCATTTATGCGCCTTTTTAAAGTCACAGTTCCGACCGTAGTCGGATACCTTAAAGTGGCTGCTTGTGTAGCATACACAGCTATTTATTTATCTAAAAAAGAAAAGCAACTCAGTAATCATCACGATATCTCCGGAACTATTAGATCTAGGCTAGAAATTTGATAGGTACGCTCCTTCCATACAGTAGAAACTTGATAAGAACGGATTTTGCGAAAATTGTCCCCCAAGAGTCATAGAGGTCAAGGAGCGTTATAGATAAATATTTTGGTTTTTGAACTGTTGGACCCACGTATTTAAAATTTGGTAAGCATGCTACTCTTTTGTTGAATATAGATTCGCTATGAGCGGATTTTACTGAAATCAACTCCATTGGGGGGGAGGAGTGGGAACGTACTGGATCATATAAATCATTTTCGAATTACTAGATATACCGTAATGAAACTTGATACACGTTTCTTTTGTTAAATTGAAATACACTAAGAACGGGTCTTACGGAAACCGACTCTCAAAGGGGATACGAGACTTGTTGATTAAAAATTTCCGTGTTTGAACTGATTTTGACTTGAAGTGTGGCAAGCATGTTTATTTCGTTGAGTAGTGATCCACTAAAAAGGGGTTTTTCAGAAATCCATTTTGGGGAGAGGGTTATGAGGGGGAGAGGGTTTAAAGATCGTTCTACTTTAATTTCCTGTCCTTTTCAAATCAAGAGGTGAGAGCTATAAGAATGTTTTTGAATACAATCGAACGCTTAATGACAGTGCTTAGACATCAATAATTGCATGTCTATACATATATATATATATATATAGTCAATATATATTCATACAGCATCATGAAATACCCAGCGCAGCAGACAGGGAACGACTAGTTTAACTTGAAAAACCCTAATCCAAAAAAGGACCAAAAATGGCCAATTCCGGTTCAACATTTCACTGAACTGACCAACCTGACCACAAGGGAGTCGAAAAGAAGATTTATCATATCTCACTGAATCTCGAAGGATATATATATATATATATATATATATATATATATATATCTGTGTGTGTGTATTTTTTTACCTGCGCGCGCGCGCAGGATTTTTAAAGCCTGACTTTGGCGGTGTTAATGGCAAGGGGTCATTATGGGCAGTCTCTATCACAAACGAATTTTTTTCCCTCTTTCGAGATTTGATAAAACTGTCACTGGCGCCGATGAAAAGAAGCGGAACGCGGCCTCCCAAGGGTCCCCGAAAGGCATTATGGGAATGGGATAACTCCAGTGTTGGGCGAAATTTCATTACGCAGTCTCACCCGCGGACAATTAGTCACTCACAGGGGCCGCTCCGAAGGTGTGTGTGAATGGATATAAAAAGGAATTATAAAAAAAATTAGTCGGTATTTATGGATATTTTTTTGCCAGTGTTAATATTGATATATTATAACCCAACACATGGGGTATGCGTTCTTTTTTGTGTATGTGTGTATGTATGATGGGTTTTTTCTTCTTCTATTTCTCGGGATAATTTAGGTAATGACGCGTAGGATAGAAAAAAAAGAGAAAAAAAATCTCTATATAAGTGGTAATTACTTATAAAATGATTGAATCTGTAAAAAAGATAAATGCAGTAATACGGGGAATTTATTTGCTAATATTAAGGCATTCTCAGACTGAAGAAAATCAATATTTACCTGCATTGAACGATACATATTAAAATTGATATTGATTTTATTTTATACTTATTAATTATTTAATTTTAAAATGTAACCTTTTTATCAATAACATCCATAAATGCAGAGGAAGGTGTAGATAGTTTAGTCAAATTGTGGAAGAATATAAAATTATCACGAATGGATTTTATTTATTTGCTTTCTTGACAGATTTAAAATTTTTTTGAATAGTTCTATTGGCTCAATTGAGTTGTTAAATAAAAATCTCCAAATGCATATAAACACTTGAGGATAGTATATTTTGTATAATATTTCTCCTACTAACTACTCGTGCAAGTAATCCATGCCACTTTTTCTTTTTCAGATAATTTTTCTAGGGATTTTTAACTTCTGGATGTCCAGGGAGAGAAGCTGCGCTGAGAAATGGCTTTTCCTACACATTCCAAGCATATTCATCAGAATTATAATCTGGAGACCTCGAGGGTTAATTTATAAGGCAAATATACACTCTTTCATGAAATTCATCAGCATTGTGAGTTCTGTTTGTGGTCTCGCGTATTATCGTCCATAAAAATGTAGTCCGAGCCCGTAGCTCCCAGAAAAACCTCACATATGCTTCAAAAATCTCCTTCCTATAGGGCTTTATTCGCATTGAAAGCGTACAGTGGTGTACGACTGCTCACCATTATGCCACCACGCACAGGGATTCCTTTGCCACCCAATCTGGGGATTTTTGCTACGTAGGAGGGAAGAAAGCGAGTTCCATTTTCTCCCCATGTGAAAACTCGACGAGAATCTCTTTGTCTGGTTCATTTAATCTCATCACTAAAAAGAACAAGCCCGCATTCTTGTGGTGTCCACGTCTGATGTTTTCGGCTCCACAATATCCGGTCGTCCCTATTAAATGCAGTCAAAGGGATGCACCGGACTGGACTCAGGGCGTACAGACCAGTCTCTGAAAGACGGTTACACACTGTATGCCTGGAAATTCTTCTTCCAGACACAGCAGCAAAATCACGAGCTATCTGAAAAGTCGTCGTGGGACTATTTCGACGTGCGCTAAATGCCAAGTAGCAATCCTGTGCAGATGTCGATGCTATGTGGTGACCTTGGACAACCTTCCTGGTTGACAGTACCACTTGTTGGCGATTGATTCCCCAGCCAGGATATCACTTTCGGGCCCCATGTAGCCATCAGGCCTTTTCCGCTTCAGACTACCCAACTTCAAGCCTGCCAAAGGCTCTCCATCTCAAGGAATCATCTAAATGATTATTAGAAGTCCTTCTTACTGCAAATATACTAACTCGTTTGTTTTAATGCAATATTCAGAAAACTGCAAGCAAAATTCCGCTTTGCTTAACCGGTCTCAATCCAGTAGTTCTACAAAAACTAACGTTAAACTGCATGTTTTTCTAAACTGAAGGTAGATATTGTACTATAAGTTCTTTAAAATATATAAAATATAAATTCTATAAATTTTACTGGAAGTATTTTAAAATTATGACGAAAAACATGTTTGTGACTTTAATTTTGGACATGTGTATATATAAAGAATTTATAAAAAAACTAATTAAAATATTTATGAAATATATGATATAGTTATATAGTCAAAACTCGTATTTAAAAAGTGTTTTTCGAGCTCCAATTCTAAATCTAGCCACCTACTAATATTCTCCGATTGAAGAGATATTGCTCCCCCTCCCCCCAAAAAGCATAATTAAGTGGAAAATATCTTGGATCAATTATTAAAATAACATTTATTGTGTTTTTATGCAATAAACAAAGTAAGTTATTTCTCAAGATATGTGTCAAAATTTTTTCCGAATATTCTTATATATCTTGTACATAAAATAAATACAAGATGTGCTTTATTATCACTATACGTACATATACACCTTAAAATGTTAAAATTATAAAATAAAAACATGAAATGAGAAAACCAAGTTATTTTTTTCTTTCCATTTGTATCTTTTGGTTCAGCCACGTAAGGTTTAAAATATTTGATCTAAAGTTCTTTTAGTTGGAATTTTAAAATGCTACAACCATATGCAAAAATAAAGGGATGTCAACATATATTTATACGTTTATCCATGCGTTATCCATTTATACATATATTTAAAACTTATTTATATTTATGCGAAATATGCAATCGTATTCATATTTCGTTTAATATATAGAAATCATATATCTGTCAAACACAACAACAACAACAACGACGACGACGACGACAACACACACAATTTTACTAGTAATTAAATTTAAGGATGCATGGGGTAATATAGGCTTAAAATTATTGATTATAGCAAATATGTTTAAAATTACTTGTAGGCCAGCGTTTCTCAAACTGTGGAGTGCCCCCCAAGAGTGCGTGATAACTCTGCAAAGGGGGGGGCGAGCATATTGAAAAATCGAAAGCAAAAGATTATTTTAAAAGATTGTTAATTTACTGAAAGTAAACAAACAAAATACATTCGGACAGAATAAAAAATAAAATTAACATTTGCACTGATATAATATATTTATAAATGCATCAGTGCTGTTAACAATGTATTTTATAATTAATTTATCAATACCCCCTCCATGGGCTTATCATATATAAAATTATGTACAAAAATTAACACTTATCTTGATAATGTGTACAGTTTAGAATTAATCCCTTAACTGCCGATTAAAAGTTACGCGATTCGCTCCCCAATGCTACTGTTCTCCACGTAGGCGAAAGTATGTGATGTATTGGTGGAGAAGGAATATATAAATAAATCCTCTGAAATAAGTAAATCCTTCGTAATCACTGTCAAGGTCCATTCATTGCATTCCGAAGCCTTCGGAAAAACTTTATGGACTGCAGTGCACAGAAAAGATCATACTTCGGAAAGACGTATATACACGTCCAGGGCAGTTAACGCTTTGGCTGAGAGAGACATTTAAATACACCGGTGGCACTTAAAATAAAAGTTGTACTGTAGCTTTAGAGTTAAAGCATAGTTTTTTTTAATTAAATACATTGGAATTTGTATGGGGGAGCACGATGAAAATTATGGTTAAATATTGAGTCCCAAATAGTGAAAGTTTGAATAGTACTGTTGTAGGCTTAAAATTAGAAAACGTCATTAAAATTTACTAATTTTAACATTTATTCAAAGTGGAAAATTCAGTGCATTTCTGGACAATGTTTTTTTTCTTGTTTTCCTTGCTGATTTCTTTTTGATGGATTATAAAGTAAATGGATATTAATTTTTTTAAAAAAAGGCGTGATTAATTCTTACTTTAATAATATATGGTGTTTATGTATTTAAAATTTATTTTATGTGTTTAATAAAACATATTGAAAGATGAACCTCTATATAACGAAGCGAATTCATTAAATAGAGGTCTGACTGTATATTGAAATAGCAAGACTATCAGCTCTGATATGTTAATCAACTTCCTTCCCAAAAATATTTAAAAAAAATATTAATACATCCTGTATGTATAATGCTGTAAATAAAGAACTAACCAACTGTCACTAAAAATGATTTGATCATAAAAAAAATGTCTCTATAAGAACACCCACACCCTACTTGCTATCCCCAGAGCTGGTGGAAGATTCTGGGAACTTCTTCCCCATTTAGTGCGCGGGGCCGCCCACGTGGTTGGAGCAGTTAAAGGGCTGAATTATTTGCTCCATAAATCAACGCTCTTCTCCTTCGGACGAAGCACTATTTGTTTATATATCATGGGGCGAGAGAAAGATTCTTTCTTTTTCGCATATTTCTTTGATGTCACCGACAGGTGGAAAAGGAAAGATTTAACACACCAACAAAGCTTTAGTGGGGCTATGAGCCGCAAAAGGTTTGGAAATAAAAATTTGAAAGAAAAAAAAAGAAAATATAGTTATGATGTTTTTGAGAGGATTTAGATTCTCCGAGTTAAGATTTTAGTTGGAATGGATAGCTTTATTTTTAATTTTTTGATATTTTAAAACTGGGATCTATATATTTTCTGCGCATTTCATGCGTGAAAAATATCCGTTTTTTATTGAAATATTTTTTGGAGCCAGAAGACAAAAATAAAAGTAAATTTATTCGGCTGATAAATCATCTCTGTGTGTTTCGTTTAGATTTTAAAAGAATACAAGATTTGTTTAAGATTCTTTCCTCAACGGCTTTAAAAAATTTAACTGAAATAAATGTTATGTATGTATTCAACCCATTACAAGTACTGGAATACCATGAGATCTGTGTGTTACGCTAGCTTTCAATATATCTTTCTCTGCAGATTTGTGTATCATGACTTATAAACTTCAGTGACTCTAAAAGCAAAATAGTTTTACTCAAAGTGAATAACTTCAATAAATAAGCCAAAAAACAAAGAAATAAAAATACATTCCTTCCACATGTGTATGTGTTTTCGAATAAGTATCCAGAACTACAAAATAAGAGCTGATCACCAGCATTTATGAACGAGAGGTTCATCAATTTCGCAATAAAATAAAAAAAAATCCATCCAGGAAAAATTGTTTGGAATGTGAGAACAGTGACTATGCTTTGCAAAATCGGAACTTTAATGTTTATTAAATCTGCCTACTTTGTTAATTTTGAATATGTCATATTCTTAAGCAGCATTTTCTTTTTTCTTCTATTTGCTGATAAATAGCCCATTTAACAGTAAAGATGTCATTGCATATTAATCGTAAGAAACTATAGTTAATATCGAGATAAATATCATGTCTTTTAGAGAAGTAAATAACAGAAATTTCCCACTGTTAAACAGCAAAAAGTAAATTTTTTGCTAAATATAAATTATACTTTTCATTTTAAATTAAATAGTCTGCTTAGAGAATCTTTGTATCCACAAAAATGTTAATATTTTGCTAAATGTGAATTATATTTTCCATTCCAAATTAAGGTATCCGACTACGTTCGGAGCGGGGATTTTAAAAAAGCGCATAAATGGATAATTTTCATGATATTTAATGTCACTTAGATTAGAATACACGTATAAAAGTGTTTTAAGAACATTTTGACAAAAAAATTATTTAAATACAATATTTCGACAAAAAAATTATTCAAATACAATATTTTGACAAAAAAAACCAACTTATAATAACCTTTTTTCAAAATATTCTCCTTTTATGAAAAATGCTTCTATTTTAATATTTTGCCTGTATATAGCTCAGACCTCTGTACAGAGGCTCAACTATGATTTTTGAAAAATTTAGATTATTTTCAGAGTTCAAACCAATTGAAATAATTATTGGAGTTTTTTTCTTAAAATTTCTCCCCTCTGTAGTTGTAAAACATGGATAAACCCACTTCTAACTTATGTATTTCAAAAATTCTAGTTGAGCCTCTGTACAGAGGTCTGAGTTATATACAGGGAGAATATTATTATAATAGAAGAATTTTTCACAAAAGGAGAATATTTTGAAAATGGGTCATTCTATGTTCATTTTTTGTTAAAATATTGTACTTAAATAATTTTTTATTGAACTACTATTCTTAAAACAATTTTATATACATGTATTTTAATGTGACACTAAATATCATAAATATTATCCATTTACACGCTTTTGCAAAATCACGGTTCCGAACGTAGTCGGATACCTTAAACCATCTGCTAAGAATATATTTGTATTCGCAAAAAGTTAATATTCAATAAATGCGAATTATATTTTTTTATTTTATTTAAATCATCTGCTAAGAAGAAAGAATAGAATTGCATTATTTCCACCTTCTTCTCCAGAAACGTTAGTAGGAAATATAACCTTTAAGATGGTCTATATATACAAATTTTACATGTCTACAAGATTTTGTAAAATTTTGCTTTTAGGATATTCTGCTTCTTCTGGATTTTCAGATTTTCTTGATGAAAAATATATTTCAAGGGAATTATAGAAATTTCTCTTATAATTAACCCAACGCAGCATTAACATCAAATTTTATTTTCTCTCTCATTTTGTAGGACAAGTTTCAATTTAGGTAGGTTGTAAAGACGATATCATTGCATTTTTATACAGTATAAGCTGTTTTTGTGTGCGAGATAGAGGGACCTCATAAAAAGAAACCGCACAAAAGAAATATACGAAAACTTGTCAGGACGCCCCCCTCGTGTGTCCTTCTCCTTGATTATCAGCGTGAGGTGAAGGAATAAATGAAGAACTAGAAGCTGCCGTAATCTTAATATGATTTTATTAATGTGTTAACTTATACCAATAACAGATTAGATAATAATGTGATATGTGAGAGAATCTACGGTGGCTAAACACACAATATATAATAGCGAAACAACGTAACTCAGACCACTATCAATAACTAACTCTTCTAGGCTCAATTCCAATGCACACTCAGATCCGAATATTTAAAGGGTCACTCCTATCTTAAATGTCCAACGAAGTATCAATCTATCTGATCCTAGCTGAAGTTGCGGTTCACTGGCGTGCAATGGTAAGCACCTTGACTAAGGGCTTTCTGTACCGGGTAACCTCTCTTGACTGTCACTTAACTTCGCGAAATACTCTTCACACTAGAAACGCGTACTAACATAACATTCCCCAAATGCCACACGGCTTACTCTAAACTTCTGTTATTTAAAAGCTTCCTAATGTGCATCTTTCCTTCACGCTTTACTTCTTGGGTTAATTGGAAAAGAGTTGCCATTCATTCTGGCCCCAAAGAACCCAAAAGGACATGCCAATGAAAAAGCGCGTGAGCCCGTCACAAACTTTATAAATACTTATATATAACTAACAACTTTGTCGACATACTACAGATATTTTTTTTAGCGTTGGAGAGGGCCCGCATAAAAAAAATCGCACTTAAAAATACGTCTATTATTTACGAAATTTTTGAGAAAGTAATTCCAAGCAAAATAAATAATTAAACTGGACATGGAGATACTTTAAAAACAATTAATCTCTCATTGTATATAGGGAGAAATTTTCAAAATGCATATACACAATTCACTGCTACTCATCGTAATCCAAAGGGCGCATCTTCCTGTGATGAATTAGTTCTAAGTCGCTTTCGTCACTTAAAGATACAATTTCAATTGATTTATTTTTTTGCACCATAAAGTCAGTGATAAGTTTTTGTGACGATGGTTGGTAGGTCAGTCGTTGTGAACGTCCCGATAACCAGATATGCATGATCGAAGGTCTTTTTGGGGAATTTCAAACTCCTTTTGGAATTGGTATTTATTTTAAGAAAATGCTTTTCGAGTTGTTGGAAAGCTGGATCCTTGTGTGTGTGTGCATATATTTTATCCACTCTTAAAGAATCCAATTCTTCTTGTCCGTCTTTATAATCTATCAAATTATTGATAATGTCACCGTCATGGAAAGTTTCGTCTTCAATCAAACGCGGGCTTCTCGTGCGTTGAGAGAAAGCGAATGATTGGGCATTGTCCAGAGATTGTTGAAAACCAACCAACAGAGCGTCTTGATCTGTATATATATGTACATTGAAAGAAAACATTATAGTGGTGCTAAATCCGTTGAAATTCATATCCCGCATAAAAAAAGATCGCACAAAAATAAAATCACATAACACAAATCGCACACACAAAAAAAATCGCATAAAAAATGACAGTACAAAAACAGGTTCTACCTTATATAAAAGCATAACATCTAGATAATTTTGAAGCAAGAAACTTTGATTTTATTTCATATGTAACTGTTGGTGTTCACTTACGTTCACGAAATACAAGAGAAACTTAATTTGATTTCAACACTTTAAATTTTATTTTCCAGCAACAGACTGCCACGGCTGGCTCGGATGTAGTCCAATCTGGACGTCCAATTTTCGATGACTTTTTCCAACATTTGTGGCCGTATATCGGCCATAACACGGCGAATGTTGTCTTCCAAATAGTCAAGCTTTTGTGGCTTATCCGCATAGACCAATGACTTTACATGGCCCCACAGAAAATAGTCTAGCGGTGTTAAATCACAAGATCTTGGAGGCCAATTCACAGGTCCAAAACGTGAAATTAGGCGGTCACAAAACGTGTCTTTCAATAAATCAATTGTGGCACGAGCTGTGTGACATGTTGCGCCGTCTTGTTGGAACCACAGCCCCTGGACATCATGATTGTTCAATTCAGGAATGAAAAAGTTAGTAATCATGGCTCTATACCGATCACCAATGACTGTAACGTTGTGCCCTTCATCGTTTTTGAAGAAAGATTCCACCAGCCCATAAAGCGCACCAAACAGTCAGTTTTTCTGGATGTAACGGTGTTTCGACATACACTTGTGGATTAGCTTCACTCCAAATGCGGCAGTTTTGTTTGTTGACGTAGCCATTCAACCAGAAGTGCGCTTCATCGCTAAACAAAATTCACTTATGAAAATTGGGAACAACAGCAATCTCGTTTTGGGCCCATTCGACGAATCTACGCCTTGCTTGATCATATTTAAAATGTAATGCCACAAGATTATCTTTCGAATAAAAAAAATTCATGTCAATCGAATAATACATCGTTGTTTTATTGCAATTTAAAGTTCTATACCTCTCAAAAACACCCTTTACTTTGTCCAGTACTGATACATTTTGAAGTATATTATATCAGTGTAAACGTGTCAGAAGGTATTTTGCTTTGCTTCTTTTCAGTAAATTAATATTTTTTACGCGCCTACCACATAGGGTGCTCATGCCCTTCTCCCAGGGAGGCGCGCCCCATTGTTTGAAAAACACTGGGTTAACACATATTTGTGATAGGGTACATTTGTTTCATTAAACTAATTAAATGATTAAACTGATTTAATTTATATAATAAATAAATTAAATAAAACTTGTCACTATTTTATTTAACTAACACTTATTTACTTTTACGATACAATTTATACCTTTTCTGTGATGCAAAGTTAACCAAAGAGTACAATCATTTTAAAAAGGTGCAATCCTCTGGTATCCTACACTTCCGTTCTCGATCCAAAAGGGTTGTCCACCCTTGCCGTAGAACGATCATTTTATACTTAAGCGGGTCTCTCATTCGCACATTGCAAAATAAACATCTCTTTAATCCCTATTACCGACAGTAATTATAAGTACCACTCACTTTAAAATTACGTAGAACAATCATTTTTATGTGAATACTCTGACGATACTTACCAGGAATATTCTTTGAAATCCACTCTTCCAAGATATACGGCAAGTATGGGTTCTCTGATCAGTATTTTAGCGGGGAAGGCGAATAGTTTTAGAGCAGATTGCGTTTTCAGCGGATTGCGAGGATTGCCATTTTTGTTCCTAAAAAGTATTAAATGTCAAAAGGCAACTCTTATTTTTTCGTATGTTAAGGAAGACCTTAGAAAACTATTTGACTATTTATTTTAAGTAAACAGTGTATATAATTAATTTTACAGTGGGATATCTTTAATTGATTAATTAGCTCTAACGGATTAAATTTCCGAAAGTTGAGTACTTCTTTTATGTATATCCCTTAAATTTCAATGAAGTGATTAAAAAAAAATTGCACTGCTGCAAATCATAATACGGTATATAAAGGGTTAATTCTCTTGTTACACACATAACACATTGATGTATCAGTACTATTTTTCTGAGCGTTTTGGACAAAGAAGAATAATAAAGATAGCAGCATTTTTGATGAATTCATTTTTTAATTATACCAAAGCTTAAAGAAAGATTTCGTGAAAAAAAAATGCAAATATTAAAGTAAGCCAATTTAAAGTTTCGTATTTAATCTTTTCAGAGCGATCTTTTCAGACTCACTCTCCTTTTTAATGAAACAGCAAATAAATTGAAGAAGAATTACACATCATTCAAATTTTTCCTTTTGACGAAAAATGAAAATCTTATTTCTTCCACGCCGTTCACCACGAGATGTCGCAACATTTAATATTAATAATAAAAAAAAAAGAACGAAGGAAAAAAACTCACACAAAAAGAGATTGGACGTTGCCATCCCAAAAAAACAAAAATAGAAAACGAATCCTCTCAGAAATTACCAACACCAAATCAAGTAGAAGGTTGATGACATGGCTGAAGCAAAATACAAAGAGAAATGTCTCGCTGGAAATATAAAAAAAAAAGAAAAAAAGAAAAAGAGCGACACACACACTGAGAAAAAAACGCAAGCGTTCGAAAAGAAATGCGAAAAAGTAATAAAAAACTGAGTGGTAGTGAAGTTATGAAGAAATGAATAAACACTTTCATTAGGGCCTGCGAGCAGCAAATGTCATCAAGGGAAATTTGGCGAGTTGATGCAGGATAATGAAAATAAGAAAGACAAAAACAATCTTCCGCGTTCTAATTAATGCCTCTATGCAAATGGAGTCGTGAATTACCCCCATCATAATCTGCGAACCGACACAACCAAATCAAAGAGTTCCCTATTTCCCGCGGGACTTCAGGCCGCCATCTTGCAGAGAGGGTTGCCGCTTTTCTGTCGAAAAATCGCGCCAGCTTTCCTGTTTGATTTTTGCAAATGATCGCCATTCTTTTCGCATTTGCCGTCGTCCATTCGCTTCAGCTAAGCAAAAAAAAAAAAAAAAAAAAAAAAAATAACAATATAAAGTTCTTTTTAACGCTGTTACCAATATTCAATTGCTTAAAATCTGTGAAGAACAAAGTTTGGTGCTGACATAATAAATGAGATGTTAGTTCTTATTTACAGAAACTCAAATTAATTGCTCACTTTATTGATAGTTTTCTGATCCACAAATATCCAAAAATATAAGAGTGAGAGAATATTAACGTCACACTATATTCAGCTACTCGAGGGCTTTTGGTGACAGACCTCGTAATTTTGATCCATAGTCAAGTGACGAGGAGGACACTTGAGCTGGCACCACACGTTTAACATACATTGGTCCCCTCTGTAAAGTGGTCTTCAGAAGAACTTGGCTCGAGCTAATGACACGTCAGCCACAAATCTGTAACCTTGCTACCTTGGCCCCCCAAAAATATGAGAATGTGCTCAGGAATTCAATAACCCTAATATAATTCCGATGTCATATGATTTTAAATAATATTTCCCTGTATTACACAACACATTGCAACTAATATTATTATACCAAGGGAATAGGTTCTAATCAATGAGTTTAGAGTGTCCTTTCATGACTCCAGCATGCGTGTGTGCCTCATAATTTTGTAGCCGTGGTAGTTCAGTGGCATGGTCGCGGACTATATTATGAGAGCTTAGTACTACTGAAGATCCGCCGTGTAAAGAGGCTGATGCACGTTAAATCTGTCGAAGCTCAAAGTCTTCTCTCTTTAGTGTGGTTGGGAAGTTAGCAGAGGAAAGTGCCATCTCAGTTGTCCTTATCACTTGAAAATGGTTTAAAATTACCAATAGCCAACAAAAAAATTACGCTCCAATAAAACAGCCAATAGCAATTAACAATAGCAAAATTACTTGACAATTGTTCAAAATTACCAATAGCCAACAGCAAAATTACGTGCTAATAAAATAGCCAATAGCAATTAACAAGAGCAAAATTACTTGACAATGGTTCAAAATTACCAGTTCTTCCCAAATAGCCTTTGTGTTGCTTTATAGTGTGAACGTTAATATAACTCTCATTCGCCTCATAATTTTGAACCGTCATCAGATGATGAAATCGACATCTGAGCAGGTATCTCAGACTCCCCATTTATGCCATGCCCTTGTGAGTAATTTGAACTCTGATAGATTCAATTTACGTCTGCTTCATGCATAAAGGGTCTTTAGAAGAATTATAATTCGATTGTACGGCTCGACTGAACGTTGACCATGAATTTGATGCCATAGCTTCTCGATTACCACGTCCACGGCCTGTTTATATTATTAGAGCGCCCACGAAATTTTCATTCTTAAACTAAGTTTTGAAACGTTCTTTTGGGTTTCAGGACTGCTTCGTAATTCTGGACCATGATCAGATGAGGAGATTGACGCCTGAGCTAAAGTCGCCTTCTCCATATCCATGGCACAAGAAACAAAACATTATAAAAAAAAATGGTCCCGTAATTTTGATCTAAATTTGGTAACGAGTACGACACCAGAACTGGTACCTCGTCAAAGAAACTTCCGCTCTTTGTCGTGCAGCTAGTAAGGCCTAGCTGATTATTTTTATATTAAAGTCTCATTTCGAGCTACACCAGTGAGCGAATATTAATCACGTTATTCAGCTGCTCGTGAGCTTTTGACGATGGATCTCGTAATTTTCGAGCAGCATGAGACCTCGTATTTTTGAGTCTTGATCAAGTGCTCAGAATGATACCTGAGCTGGTACTCCCCCCTCCAAACTTCCACCCCTGACCAACGTGAACACATGGTGGCGGAGTGAGTGAGTGAGTGAATATTAACGTCGCACTGTTCAGCTACACGAGGGCTTTTGGTGACAGACCACGTAATTTTGAATCATGGTCAAGTGACGTGGACGACACCTGAGCTGGAACCCCCTCTCTTTACTACCACATCACACCAACGGGAGGACGTTTGAGCTCTCGACAGATTTACCGTGCATCGCTGCCCTACACGGCGGGTCTTTAGTGGTATAGGGCTCGAACTCATGACATGCCTACCATGATCCGATACCTTGACCACTGGGCTACCGCATCCCTCACATGGTGGCGGAAGCGTAGTGGTTATGGTCACGAGTTCGTGGCAGGAGTGTCATGTGTTCGCGCTATATTGCCACTTAAAGACCTCAAATATGTCGTGGCCTTAAGTCCTCCCGTTGGCTTGGAGTGGTAGCTCGAAGAGGGCAGTGCCAGCTGAGGTGCCATCCTCGTCACTTGACTTTGGTTTAGAACTAGGAGCTCCGTCCCTAATGGCCCTCTTGTTGCTTTGTGGTGCAATATTAATAAACATTCACTCCTTTACCAACATGAGTACTTTGATCCTCGATTGATTTAGCGTGCAGCAGCTCGTCCACATTACAGATCTTCGGAGGAACCTAGATTCAAACCTATGAGACCCAACACAAACTATCTCGGTTACGAATTTACAACCATGGTCACTCGACAACAGTGGTTTCCTGATTCTGTTTAGACGGATCCCTAGATATCCAATGGAAGATTACTATGGAAATAGAAATCTAGCCGATACAATGGTAAGAAACAAATATATTCATTTGTTTTTTTAGTTCTGTGAGAGATGGAACTGTTATTTTTTGGGGGGCTTAGGGTTAATTTTTAATAACTACACATTTGAAAGGTTCTTTCAGAAGTATTTTGTAAATTTCTATTGATAATATCGAGGTAGTTAAGAGAACAATATATGAAAATATCGTCATCATAAATTCAGCATTAAATTCCCGATTTCAATATTGTAGGGAAAAAAATTATGTATGTAGATAGTATTACAAAAAGATGAAATATTCCCTTTGAGGACTTTAATCCACACTCGCAAAAAATTCTTGTCCACTTGACTATAGCAATCACAAGAAACGGTTATATTATATTAATGCTTTTCACATGAGCCCCCAACTTTAATGGAACCAAAGCAGGAATCTCTTCCGCCACTGAATATCTGACTGAACCACAAGGTTAGCTAGATCTATTCTATTTTAAAAATGTTTATTTCTTAATAGAACACGGATTTTTATAATGTCATTTTTTAACTGAAGAATCGCAAACATTGATATCCTAATTTATGATGACGAACAGAAGTGCACACAGGAATTTTTCAATGAAGGGGATCCAGGGTCGAAAATCCACTATCTTCATATTATGCTCCAATACGCCGCCCAACATATTCTTTTGATTTTGTCAATTTTCGGGAACAAAAAATAGTAATTATTGAATGAATAATTAGCAGAAATTAATAAAATTAATCATTAATAGCAAATACTTAATTACATTTTACGTACTATATACATAAGATTATAATCAATCGAAAAAAAACCAAGGGCTTTGGTGGGGGGTCTGGACCCGAGAACCCCACCCTTGTGTGCGCCACTGATAATGAATGTTACAGTGGGGAAATATGCACGTTATTGGATGTATCGTTTTCTAATTTTGAAGCACTTTTTAATTCTTTGGTCATCTTTTGATTCATTGTATTTAAATAGAATCTCGTTACCCTTTAAATGGTATTCATTATCTATAGTAATTTTCTGTGGTTTTGATAAATATTGAATCCAGAGCATCTTTTCAACTGTGATTCAACAGTTATCCGTATACTCTAGGATACTTTGATTTACTGTAAGATATGCAAAGGATGATAAATTTAACGTAGAAGTATTATTAAAAAGGTACACATTTATGTTATATACATCGTTATTTTAAGTTGAATTATTTTCACCTTGTAGAAGGGCTGATGCTCGTTGCATTTGTCAAGGTTCAGTCCTCAGGCTGACGCGGGGTTGAGTTTGGAGAAGAAAGTGCCTCATCAAGTGTCGTTTTCGTCACTTAACTGTGTTTCTAAGTAACAATGTCCATCGCAAATAGTCCTCATGGTACAATCCCATTCTTTGTTATTTATAAAAATTAAGATTTTTATTCCTTAGTTTTTTTAAGGCACTGTGTTGTTTTAGTAGTATTTTTATTAGCAAATTATTTAGATTCTTTTTATTTGCAAATCTTTCTCCAAAAGGACATCTGAGCTCTGTAAACTTTTCCCACCGCACAGCTGGCAAATCGGCTTCATTATGTGGATTGCATTACACCATTCATATTCCCACATGCACCCCAAAAATATTACGGGATCTTTTCATCCGACATCACCCCAACAACAGACAGCTCTAAGAAAAACACTACTTCACCTGCGAGCCAGAAATCCATACTAAAATTCGAGACGTAAGAGTGGCACCGCCACCATCCCAAGACAGTGGAGAAGGATTCCACTTTAAAACATTGGAAAGAACAGTTGTATTGCCTCCTTCAAAATGACATATTCTGTAGTATTGTTGTTGTTACTTATGCCACCTGATCGACAGTAACATTGGATCAAGGTCCACGTAATTCATCGGCCTAAGGGCTATATTTTTACACCTATTATTAGCCTTACCTTTGAGCATCATGCAGGTGACACAATGATTTTGCTCGGTTACAACCCAATTTTGAGGGAGGTGGTCAGAGACCTCTCACTTCTCTTCCTCTTCCACCCACCTCACGAGAGGACTTGCTGCTAGACGTCTATTTAAAGTACTCGCCTGCCGCAAAGGCACTATACATTTACAAACATCCGTACCTTCTCCAGGCAGCGCAGTCAGCGTCCCTAATCACTATACCGTATGGGCGGTGGCTATTCTGCAGTATATTAAACTAATCAACACAATATGAACAACTTCTATATAAATATAAATATTGTTTTTATGTAATAGCTGTGGACGTAAATAAATCAATTATTTAATTTCTTAACTCTCCCACTACCCATCAATTTCCCCAAAAGTCACAACTCTCAAAAATTCTTATGAGTTTGAACTAAATTCAGTTTGCTTAAAATATATGGCGTCAATCGCTGTTTTTCAAGGTAACTGAAAGTAAGTAAAAAACTTCTTCCCTCTGGACTAATCAGAAAGTTTTATCTTCCAAAATGGCTCTCAAGATACAAAAGAAGTTATGAAAAGTAAATCAACATTCTATTAAAAAATTAATTATTGAATGTGGGGGATGTAGTATTTAGATCAGCAACTGGAATAATCTTACAAATCTTAAGAACACTGATAAATGCAAAGTTCTAGAACGAAAGTTTTGAAAATTTTACGCACACACACAGAAATCTAAGATATATATATTTCATGCTTAAAATCGTATACGCTTTAAGTCTGTATACCAAATCTTTTTTCATTTATCACACTTACAAATACACTGCTGGACAATTGCTAAGGACGGATAACACTATCATCCTTAGCAACCACAAAATGAAAGGAAGCAAAATGTGGAAAATTAGAATAAGTGCGGGATATTAGTAAGAAGAAGTATGAGTATACGCAATTTTTTTTCCCACGTCTGTTCATCACGTGATAGCGTTCATAAGAGCTTTAAAGGTTTTGACGCGTGTGGACAGTTGTTGTTTCAAGTCAAAGTTTTACAGGAAAGATTTAATAGACGAACTTAAAATTTTTGGCATGTCTTCCCGGCATCACATAGATGATTTTATGCGTGGCCGAATTATTGGAAAGATCGAAGAAGGGCGAAAAATAACAGATGTTGCCAGGGTGTTCGACATCGCTCACAGCGTTGTTTCACGGCTGTGGAAGTCATTTAAAACTACTGGAATGTGTAGTAGACGGCACGGGGGAGGCCGTGTTAGAAGTACGACGCCTGCAGAAGACAGATATATCGTTCTATCAGCAAAAAGGAACAGGCGCACCACAGATCAGCAGGTGGCAAATCAGTTTCTTGCTGCCTCAAGAAAGCAGATCTCCCGAAAAACTGTTGCCAAACGTTTGAGGGGAGGAGGACTATACGCACGCAGACCTGTTGTGTGTGTCCCATTGACCAGACAGCACCGTACTGCCCGTTTGCAATGGTGTCGTGAGCATCACAATTGGACTGAACAGGACTGGGCATGCGTACTATTCTCAGATGAGAGTAGGTTCAGTCTGTCATCGGATTGTAGACGCCAACTGATCTGGCGCGAGAGTGGTACTGCTTATCGTCCAGAAAATATCCAGGAAAAGGACCAATATCCGACATGCAGTATCATGGTGTGGGCCGGCATCATGATCAATGGCCGCACGCGCCTACATGTGGTTGCGAATGGGACTATGACGGGCCAACGATACATTGATGAAGCTCTACTTCCTCATGTTCGTCTTTTCCGTGGTGCTGTCGGTGATAAATTTGTTTTTATGGACGGCAACGCAACATGTCATCGAACACTCGCTGTTCAGGATTGTCTAGACAGCGAGGATATTCAACGTCTCGTATGGCCAGCGTGTTCTCCAGATCTAAACCCATTGAAAATGTGTGGGATGCTTTGGGGAGGCAAGTTGCTGGTCGAAACTATCCTCCTACAAACAAGAACACCCTCATCCGTGCACTCACAGAGGAATGGGATAAATTGCCTCAACAGCTGCTGGATAATGTTGTGCAAAGTATGGTACGACGTGTGGAATGTTGCATCACACTCCACGGTGGACATATCCCGTACTGATACCTTTCTTTAAGGTGCCTGCTGACTTTTAGATGCATTGTTCCATTTCTCCGTACGCAGATCAAATGAACATTTTTTTTCTTTCAGATGTTTCACAGCTTTTGTACTTTCCAGAACAATAAATATTCTTTATTCTAATGTCTGAACAGTGTGGCAACTATATTTTATCCTACTAGGCTTCATGTCTCGCTTAATGTTATGCTACATAGCAATTTGTGATCCGTCCTTAGCAATTGTCCAGCAGTGTACAATAAGTGTGCCTTATCTTCAAGTCCATGCCATAGAGTTAATATAACACACCTCTAAATCACGCTGATTCAAACACAAAGAATGAAAAAGTAAATTAAAAATGAACAAGAGTTTCCTCCATGTGACAATAAGGAGCATACTAAATTGAAAGACCTTACTTTTAAATATATTCATTTTAAAAATACATTAAAAAATTTATCAAATATTTAGAAGCCTATTTTTGTATGTATTTTTGAAAATGAGAAATATATATATGCATAAAAATAAGTTTGTCTGTTAACAACATTTTTTCCCCTTTTATATTCTTATTGAGAAGAAACCTCAATCCATGTATTTATTCGAGACGTGTCCCTTTTGAGGAACATTTTGAGATGTTTAAGCTACTAATAACATGAAAATGAAAGGCTGCTACATATACATATGCGTACAATATATTTCTATTTAAAATATTTATTTAAGCGGTCTTTTGTATTCAAGTACATTGCTTTCGTTTATTTTTTGTATACATGACAGTATCATTATTCTTTAAATATCCCAAGAATATTCAAACAAACATTGGTTTCTTTTCAGTTTTAAATGCTTTTAATTTCTTTATCGCTATTAGCATCCTTTCATCATTTGAAGAAAGTGAAGCGTGTATCAGGTGTAATTTGAAAGGTTATCCTTGCAGTACTAAGGGCATGAACACTAAGAATATTGCTTTAACAACGAGAAAGAGCTATTGCACCCCAGATGGTCAAATGGCAAATGAACCTGTGGCAGCAAGTACACAATACATCTGAGGCAAGAAGGAATCTATTGAATTTTTGAAACTGTATTGAAGATTTGCTGTATGTCACCCACTGACAAGAAAGCACAACGCAAGGCTTTTTAAAATGGTATTAACAGTATCGAGATTAGGCTAAGAACTACTTGACATGGTGCAGATGGGGCGAGATTCATTTTTCTCATATGATTGTTGGCAACAATTGGCATAAGAATGGAAGTTCATATAGAATGCAAACTATCCATAAAAAGCACCGATAGGTGTCAGTATAATGGATCTAAGGTATGGTATATAGCAAGAACTTTAAGCGAAGACTTTACCAGCACATAATACACATAGACAAAGTTAGCGGAGACTTTTATAGAACGTGGTTGGTACTGTTCATGCGCACTGTGTATACGGCTCAGTCACTTATCACTAGTCACTGTTTGTATGGGCTTTACTATTTAGTAAAACAATGAAATAATCTGGGTGCAAATTTTGTTACTTGACGATAAATCTTATACATTTTGATTAGACATTGAAAGAATGAAGGAAAAAACTGTTTAAATTATATGATGGATGTTAGCATCTTTTTCCTTTGCTTGAAATGAGGCATATTAAAATTAACAAGTTGAAGGTGGCTTTTGTAGATTTATGGAGAATTCTCGTAATGATATTCGCAACAGGAATGAGGCAGCATCATGGTGAATGGTCGTTACAAGCGAAATCAGTCGAAACTCTTGACACAAATCCCCCAATTAAGGAAGTTCTGCTGTCTTATGTTATTCTAATCCTCGTTGATATCAGTGATACATTCCGTTATATGGGACACACCACAACGTGTTCTGAGTTGGGAGATGCTTGGGACTGTCTAGACCAGGGATTATATTCGAATTTCTTTCGATTATCACATTCTTCGAGCTTAAATTACGAATTGAAATATTTAAGATACCCAAGGATGATGTCTTGATCTGCTCGTTATCAACTTTTAACAAACGAGGACACCTCATCTACGCACTGGAAAAGGAAACTTTTCTTCGATAACTCTTGTATAAATTTGTTAATAGCATGTCCTAATGTGTTGGCAAATAAGACTTCAATGCAAACATATTCCATTAAAACATGAGTCTTAAGAATTCACAAATGGTACATTCTTCCATAAGATTTGTATATCTATATGTTCGGATCAAGATATACATGTTTAGTTAACACCGGGCTTTTTGCACTAAATTTAAAAATAATTTTTTGACGAAAGGTGTTTTGGGCGTAGTAATGGACTGGCAAAACCCCATCCATGAGTATAACATGCAATTTATGTATTTGCATGTGCGTAATAAAATGGATTCAGTACGAATATTTTTTAAATGTAAGTCCTTATGGTATGAGAATACCTTAGGAGAAGTATAGTAAATGCCCACACACAGTTATTTTGTTGGAACGATGCTTATATGTTTTGTGCTTATCTATTACATTGGCGAATCTCGGATCTAGGTTTAAGTTTGTCGTCAAGATATTCAAAGTGAAAAGTATTTGAAGCACGGTATTATTTATTTTTCTTGTAAATTGAACAACTAAAAAGAAGAAAGAAAGCCTTTGAACAAATTTTTTGAAGATGAAAATTTATTATCGTTACTTTATTTATGTGCATATACATTTAGAAGTTGCGCTTAAGTAATTCAAAATTGAAACAAGTAATAGATATATTTTTTTAAAATTCAATTCCTACTTTGAATGGATGAATAGAAAGTATTTTATTAACGATAGAAAACTTGAATAAGATATATATATATATATATATATATATATATATATATATATATATATATACAGATAGCCATATAACTTAAGTATAACTATTCAAGATAGGAAATATTTAGGCACAGTAATACAATAACAAACTCCTGGCCTTAGGAACCAAGATTGCAGGTTTAAACAAGTTTTAGGGCTAGCCAACCTTCACCTGTAATTTGTCTATACAAAGTGCCAAGGGGAAAGGAAAGAATAATATTAGGAGAAATTTAAGTGTTACAAATAAAATCACTATACTGTTAAAATATAACGATAAAATTATAGCCTAATAGTATTCACAGTATAGATTTAAAGTCGATGGAAAAGGTAAATAGTAAGACTTACTTCGTGAATATATCAACTGGTTATGTTTCCCGCCAAATACAACAGAGGAATATTAGTACCGCATAAAGTTAAAAATTATGATAGAATAATATAAAAAAAGTCTCTCTCTCTTTCTCTCTCTCTCTCTCTCTCTCTCTCTCTCTCTATATATATATATATATATATATGTACGTTTAAAAAAACCCTAGATATATATTGATATAAATATTTGTGAAAAATACATGATTGCAAGAAATTTTAAATAATAATATTATTAATTTATTAAACGCGTGATGCCATCTATTGAATAATTGTATAATTAGTTAAAATGCTGGTATTAAAACAATATGTCAATAATAGATTAATACATATTGTATATCACTGAGAACTATTAGAAATATAATTTTAAAAAAAGTTAGCAGGATATCCACATTGTTTAATAAAGTTATTAAGATTTAAATATATATTAGCTTTATCGCTAACTAATACATTATTACGATAAATATAGTTAAAAATAATATTTCTATTTACAGATATAGATAAATTTAAATTCCAGTAAGGCACTTTAAGGATGTGTTAAAATTAAAGGCATCTCTTTTATCATAAATATTACTATGTAATTTCAAATCCTTAATATGTAATGTTACACCTAAGTAATTAGTTTTAATTGGATTATGTTTAATTTTTACTAAGTTTAAGTAATCCGGATAAAAATTAATATTGGGATTAAAATTATCATTTTTACCAAAAATAAATAAATCATCAATACATCTAAAATGTAGTAGTCACATTATTAATGATATAATTATATTCATAAAAGAGTTAATATAATTTAGCCAAACTATTGTTTGCTGGGCCTCCTTGTGGCAAGCCTTTATTTTGTTTGTATAATGAACCATTAAAATTAATGTAATTTTCTTTTAAGACTAAATCTAGGAGAGTTTTAAATTTGTTAAAGTTAATATTAAGATTATAAATACTGTGGTTTTTTCTAAAATCACTTTAATAATATCATTGATATCAATGGAATTGAAAAGATATTCAAAGTCATAACTATGAACTGAATGAATATTTTTATTTTTTAAAAAATCTAAAATATCTTTACTATTTTTAATTATAGCTTTATTACATTGCTGATTAATAAAGTTTTGTATAATATTATGAAGTAATTTGCCTGCAGTAGTAACATATGTTTTAAAATCATTTGTCACAGTTCTAAATTTAACCGGACTTTTATGGAATTTTGGTGTTAAAAATGTATATGAAAAATTAATTTTTTTTGGGAACGCACAAACCTAATTTTTTATAAATAGCAACAATACGATTACTAATTTCATTATGTGACAAATCAAATTTTTTAAAAGATTCATTGTTTAGAAAGTGTTAATTCAGCATATTATAATAAAAATACTTACAAATCACAGCATAGTTACCAGGTACTTTATCTATGTAAAGTACCTGGTATGTAAACTATGATAAAATTCTTTTGTAGTTCATAAATTTTCTATTTTATGTCTTTAAAAGTAAATTCATAATGAGAATGGTAGCTAAATTTCATAAGGTCTTTTAAAATATTGTACTTATATTCATCAAATGCCTCTATAGGTAGTCCATATTTAATTGCAGATTTTGTAATAAAGTTATCTACATCTTTATTAATTTATGTTTTAACAGTATTGCGGTTATTAGAAACAGTTAATCTGAAACTAGTGCCTTTATTTATGATATCCTTTAAAATTTTGTCATTGATTATGTCTAAGTTGCCAGTAACTACGTGTTTATGATGACCATCAATAAAATCATTATAGTTTTTACATATACAATCTTCTATGTTAACAGAAGGCGAACTATTATTGTAATTAAAGATAAATTTGCCGATCGTTTTGTTATATTTAAATGCTTTCTTAACAACCACATTTATAACAGGAAAAAGCGACAAATGTCTATTAAATACATTAGAAAAATTAATTTTGTCAAAAATTTTATTCATGAATAATAAAGTGCAGTACTCTATAATAGGCTCATTAATTTTCTCAACATTTATTTTGAATTTATTAACTAGATAGTTAAGAATGTCTTTAATAATGTGTACTGCATGACAAACCTTTAAGGAATCATTATTTAAGATTTCATTTAACAATACAATTTCATTTTAATTAAGACCAAATATGAAGTATTTGATTTTCTTGATATTAAAGTTTTTTTCAAAATCATCAATAATAACTTTAATATTATCAGTTAATGATTTTTTATCTCTATTTTTCCTTTCAGTTCTTTTACTTCTAGAATTTCTTTTAGAATTATTATTTAAATTGTTAACATTATAAAAAAATTCTTTATTATTACTCAGTAACAAAATTTGTAATGTATTTTTGTCAAAATACATAACATTAAGACCATATGGATATATTGTATTAAAACTCCTAATAAAGTGATTTTCCCACCATAATCTGTGCTTAGTATTTTGAATAATTTTAATGATAGACTATTCAACATTTTTGAAATCATGCAAATGAGAATGTCGAAGTTCAATTTTATTAGAATTATTGGAAGTATTAAAGTATTTAACATCATGTCTATGTTGATTAATCCTCATGTTAATAGTATTTGAGGTCGGTCCAATATATTTATACTGACAAACATTACAATTTAAAAGGTAAATACAATTAAAAGTTTTACATAGGTTAAATTTAGATTATATATATATATATATATATATATATATGGGAGTCCGAATAAATCTTCGAATAAAAATCAGACTCTTCAGAAGGCGGGATTTTAGATTGGCGAGGTGGCTTGTCTAGGGGTAAGTATTTAAGGGTGAGTGTTGAATTAATTGAATCAAAGTCATTTAAACACAGATACTTCATTTAAGTAAAAAAGAATTTATTTAAAGTTAAAGGGAAATATTTACAAAAGGGGATATTTATAAAGAGAAAGACATGCAGGAATTAGGTTAATTAAAAGTTGAGTTATACCTTTAGAAGACGGGGAAATAAACCTTTCTCATTCTTGGATGTTAGGATTGGTGGTGCCGCGCAGGGCGCGGAAATGCGGTAAAGACGCGACGTGTTGAACAAGCAGTGGTTAGTAGGCCTCTGCCGAAGAAATATTCAAGCCGGAGCTACGAAAGCTCACTAGATGGCGCTGCTTCGGAATGCAGTAATAAATAAAATTGAGATTTATGGTCCTCTGAAAAGGATATGACTCAACCTTTTAACAAAATGTTTCAAAGGGAAAATCCTATAAAATCACCCTCTCTTGACAGAGCTGGTCTCTCAGCTCTTACAAAATGTTGAGAGCTAAAGTACTTTAAATACAAACTATTTTTAGTTACAACTATAAATTTGATGATTATTGGAATGTGGATGCAATAATGACAAATAATACGATTCTTAAAGATAATAAAATAAAATATTACAGATGAAAAGATGTATACCTAATATTCCCAATTCCGGACCTAAAATAAAGCATATAAAAACAAAATATTCTATGTTGTGATCTACAATTAACTAAACCAAAAAAAAAAATCCTTCGCATCAATAGAAAGATAAAGAATAATACGAAAATATAATAAATGTTACAAGTGAATATAAAATGATTAATGGAAACGAGTGTTACCATAGAACATCTATTAATTTCTCAACAGGGATATAATATGAGAAAAATTAAAAATAATAACTAATATAAAAAAATTCAATTAAGCATAAAAATGTTTCATCAAATCAGCTGAGGTGGTGGTTGAGTTCGGTCCATCGTGCTGACCAACCTATTCCACTTCATACCTATAATTGGAATTAACTTTTGTTACTTTGTAAGGGCCTAAGAACTTTGGTCTTAGTTTCAGTTCAGCTCCAAATTGGGTTCTCTGGATGGCTACTAAATCACCTTCTTTGTATAACGAAGCTTTCTTTCTTCTTCTGTTATACGTCTTTCTATTTTCAGACTGCAGGGTTTCGATGTTCTTTTTTGCATCGTTTCTTAAAAATTCGCGTTGTTCTAGTAATTCTTTCGCCATTTCTTCTAGAAGTAAGTCTTTGATTAGGATGTCTTCCTTGTTACGCATTTTGATTCCCACTAATAGTTTGAATGGTGTCCATTTTGTACTGAGACTTATAGTACTATTTAGTATTCTCTGTAATCTGTCGACGTATTTGTACCATTTCGTTGAGTCGTCTAATGATAGTTTGGTGAGAACTGGAATCAAAGTTCGATGAATTCGTTCAACTTGTCCGTTTCCTCGAGGAACACCTGTTGCTATTTGTAGATGTTGAATGTTCTCTTCATCACAGTAGTCGTTGAATAATTTTGAAGTGAACGCTGAACCTCTATCAGAGATAATTCTGATGGGATTACCAAAGGTCTTCTGCTGTTGTTTTAGTTTTTCGAGGGCACTTTCAGCAGACACAGTTTTGACGGGATATAGCCAAGTAAATTTGGTAAATGCGTCTACTACGGTGAAAATGTGTTGATAACTTTCGTTTGTGGAGGGTAAAGGACCAATGAAGTCAACATGGTACGTACTTAAAGGAATGCTTTCCTTAGAAATAGGATTCAAAAACCCTTCCTTTTTGCCAGTTTTCTTATTAGCTAAGATACATGGAACACAATTAACTATTACTTTTTTAACGACGTTGGATAAATTTGGGATAAAAAATTCCTGTTTCACAATTTCTTCTGTTTTTCCTACTGAGAAATGACCATTTTCGTGAATCCATTTAATTAGTTCAGCTTGCATTGCTTTAGGGGTTACAATTAATTCTCGACCATTTAAGTACTTGTAGAGTATACCGTTTCGCTCAAAAATTCTTCTGATTCTTGCTTCTCTAGAAGTGATTTCAATGTTTGGATGTTGTCATCTTCCTCTTGTGCTTTTTTAAGCTTTGAAGTTAATGTATTATTGCATACTATCATTACGGGATATCGGCTAAGAGCATCAACATGCTTCATACGACTTCTAGCTCTGTGCTCTATTTCATAATCGAATTCTTCTAATTGAAGCACCCATCTGGCTATGCGAGTAATTAGCTCCTTTTTTGCATAGTCTTCTGAAATGCTGAACAGTCAGTTACTATTTTAAAGTGTTGTCCTAAAAGATAAACACGAAACTTCTTTAATGCGTTGATAATTGCTAGTACCTCTAATTCGTAGCTGTCATACTTTTCTTCTGCTGTATTTGTCTTTTTCGACATGTAGTAAACGGGATGTAACTTTCCATCTTCTGCTTCTTGTAACAAAATTGCGCCGTACCCTTGTTTACAGGCGTCTGTATGCAGTTCTGTTTTTCTTCCATACTTGTAAAGGTGCAAGATTGGGCCTTCGGACATGATTTTCTTCAATTTTTCAAATGCTTCTTTTTTGTTGAATCCCGAAAAAAACAAAGAGGTTTTCTTTTCTTGTTAAATCGCTAAGTGGTTTAGCTATCTTTGAATAATCCTTGATGTACTTGCGGAAATATCCAGTTAAACCAAGAAAACTTTGTACTTGTTTTATTGTTGTTGGTTCTGGAAATTTTCGGACAGCTAGTGTCTTCGTGGGAGATGGTTCTCAATGTGGTGTGGAAGTTTTAAGAGTAAGATATTAAAGTTCAAATATCATCTTCGTCATGCTGGTAAGATTTTAAATTATAAAGTCTATCCTCAATAGCTCTCTCAAAGAATTGGATTAATATTCATCTAATCATTTTTTAATCAAACTATCACAGCAAAAAGGATCTATACCTGGCATGCCCAACCCGTGGCCCATGGACCGCATGCGGCCCATTTAGAGAATTTTTTGGCTCAGTTGAAGTTTCTGTCTATATTATTTTAGACATTTGGACTACAGATGGTTGAATCGAAAATATCGTGTTTTGACCCACCCCCATCTCTCCCCCCGTGCAGTTTTTACTGAAATATTTTTTTCCCTTCATTTGACTTCCAAGCAATTGTAATAACAGGTGTTGATGGATGAAGGAAAGCAGATCAGCTTGGGTGTGTTATTCCTCTTTCAACGAGAACTTCGTTGAGAGTGAGTAGTGTATTCAGTTCTATTTGTCAGAGAAATAATTTATGTCTATATTTTAAAGTTCAGATTAGTAGTCTTTTTCTTGTTTTATTTGGGAATGAAAGAGTCCGATGATGGATTTAATGAGTTACCTAAGGACTGTCAGACCAGCGAGTAGAAATGTAAGATAATTACGGCAGCAGAATAAAAATCTTTAATATTTTAACCTTCTGAAATTATGTAACTTATTCATTTTATGATATATATTTAATCACGGTGCAATAATTAATATCATACAATAAGAAACTAAACATTTGACTATCGGGCAGAAAAAAAAACTTTTTTTGACAAACAGTGTAATAATTACAAAGCTGTTCTTCTTTACTTAATTGCTTTTTTTGCACTTAAAATAAAAATTTTGAAAATCTAAATCAATTTTATGCAAACATACTGTAACACAAGTATAAAATGTGAAGATGTTACGCACATAGTTGTTATACTACGTAACCTCAGATGGCAGCATAAATCTACTGTAGAAAAGAACCTTGTAGGTTAAGAGATATTCTTCCACCAACAAGTGCAATCGGTCGACTTTCAACTTTGTTGTGATTGTGATCCAGTAAAAGGTAAACTTGGTGTTTTTTGATCATATCAATAATTGAATGTTGATCATGTCATATTTTGAATACTGTACGATAGTAAAATATTTTGAATAATTTTTTTTTATTTTGATATGTGCGGCGCACCTCAGTTTAGTAAATTTTTACGTGGCCCACCAACCGATTTGGGTTGGGCATCCCTGATCTATACCTATCCTTAACCCGAGCTTTTTTAAAGTTGGATGTATGTGATGAAAATATTTGTTAAGGAGGTCATGAATTATTTTGATCCAGTTCTTTTAAACAAAAAGACACTTTCTTTTTTGCTGTAAGTTGGTTTTCTAAAATTCTATGAAATATTTGTACTTTTTTTATACATTTGTTTAATAATAAAACAAGTTTGCATGAAAATAGAGGAGTTTTTCACGATTGCAAAATTGACCTAAACATAAGGGGAAATAAAAAATAAAACAAATATTCTAAAATTAAAGCCAATAGAAAGCAATAAAAATAAGCATTTAATACATGTTATATAATGAAGATATATTTCGCACTAGAGAATTTTATTTGAATGTACTTTTAATAAAGGAAAAAGTTCATTTCCGGTTGAAAAATTATGCTAATTATTTAATGTTGAATTAAAAACTTTAAAAATATGGAATCGAAATACCCTTGGATATAAAAAAAGGACTGAAAGAGTTTAAAGATACACAATTAGCTTCATAAAAAGATTAAATTGATTTGTGAACAGAAGCTCAGATTTTATTTTCCCATCGTGAAATTTTAAAAGTTGCATTGGATTTTAAAATGTTGTTATTTTTTAATTTAAAAATTGTAAAAGCTTTTAGAAAAAGTAGTAATAAATAAAGATCCAGTTTAACAGGTAGTTTGATAATGAACTGAGCGAATAAAAACGAAATAACTTTGAACACTTAAAAAATATATCATATTCAAAAAATTGTTTTCCTTAATTTACAGAATTGTTTCCACTGGAAGATAAATGCATTAAAATCCCTGATCAAATTATTAAAAAGACTTCAATCAAAGTATTCTGTTAGATTTTACGATAATTTATTGTCTTAAATTGCATTTTTTCATTTACTTTAAAATGATAATTTTTTTAAAAAAAATTATTTCATTTAAGCAAAAAATTATTTTTTAAAAAAATTCAAAAATGAAAAAAGAAAGCAAAAGACAAAAATTCAAAACAAGGAATTAGGAATTTCTTTTATCTTTCTATTATTAAAAAACAAACAAAAACAATATATTATTTTAATTCTGATTCCAAAAATGTTTCTCTGTTTTACAGGGGTTATGAATATGTTTCTAATATTAGTTGTTTAGAAAATGATAAAAAAAATTATTTTGCTATCTTTTATTAAACTTTTTTCACAATATAAATCGATTAATATGGAAACATTTTTTTAACTGTCTTGCCGTACATTGAAAAAATAAAAGCAATCTTACCGACGGTTGAAAGTGAGTTTTAGGAAAAGAAGGAAAAAATTAATTAATATATATATAGAGATATTTTTTTTATTTTCGAATATATAGAAATTATATTTATAAGTAAATCTATGTAAGTGGCTACGGTTTTAACTACACTCTGGTGGCCAAAACATTTAAAATTTCAGCAAGGAAAGCAATTAATAAGATTTTACTTGTTAAACGTATAAAACATAGTAAAAAGAAAACTTGATTATATAAAAAAAGAACCGAGAAATATTACTACACATAGAGCTGACACCTCCGGCAGCTAAAACAGTTCTAACTTGGCTAAGGATTGAGTAGAACTGTATTTGGGGTGACTCATAATGACAAGTTATTCTATGTTGCTCCATGTATATGCCTTACTTCTTCAATCGTAGCGATTTTAGAGTGGTAGCGACCCAGTCTTCCAACAATCTGTGATCAGGTGTTTTCAATGGGTAAGTGATCTGGAGAACGTGATAACTATGGCAACAGTCGGAACAACTTCTGTTTCAAGGAAGGTCAGTACACGATGGGCAGCATGCGGACTTGCGTTATCTTGTTGAAAGCTGACGTCTCAGAGTTAAGATAGGGAACAACCACCGGCTTAAAGATCTGAGAAATATATTTAGATTACGTAAAACTCGAGCAAGAAGTGTTTTTGTCGAGTACCAACAGCTGTCCATACCTTCAAACTCGGTGCAGAGCTGGTAGGATGATATGGAATGCAAGCAAACCACGGGAGTTTTTCTCGGTGCTTCTCTACATGGTTACGTTCATCATGATGCTGCACGCAGGATATGAACTCGTCTTTTAAGACGACATGGTATCACTTCTGTATCCAGTTTGATTGTTTGACACACCACTGTTGTCACACGTCTCTCTGCTACAGTGTCAAGGGAAGTCGCAATAACTGTTCGACATTTAGACAGTTTGTGCTGCTCCAAACACCGTCGTATTCTCCCCGCAGATACTTGTGCAACAATGAAGCTCACCTCCGGACTCAAGGTCCATGACATGGCTGTGCCATTTTGGAAGTACCGACCTCACAATATGCCTGTCGTCTCAAGCATCAATGATGGAAAGACTTTGAGTCCTTGCATTAGTCCTTGCCTCTCCTCTTGAACTTATCGATTTTATACCCACATATCAGTAGTTAGATTCTGACCAATGCGAGAAGCAATATCGTGGAACGATAAACCACACTTTAGAAATGCCAAGGTCCCCTCCCTCTATAAAAGTCATTTAGGAGATAGTAGACATTTATTTTTATATGAGGTTTAACACGATCTTTTCACAGAGAATCAACATACAAATGTAATTTTCGAATTAGAAACTCGTTGGGTAACTTTCCTACTATACAAAGTTTCAGAGATGTCACTGTGTTGCTCGATTGATCTTAAATACTAATCATTTGCCTATACATATCGTAGCATCTTCCTTTCACGTGAATTTAACGTTTGTATCATCTTTCCTTCATATTCTTGCAATTTCAATTGCCACCAGTGTGGCATATATTATCTTACATATTTTTCATATTTTTTTTATTTGACTTTGCCTTCATCTCGTATTAAAAATTAAACCAAACTTATAATACCTTTAAAAATACAATCTTTTTCTAATTATTCATTAAAAAATTTTGCTTTACGTTATCATTTTTAAATTTTCCAGCGAATTTGTGATCATTTACCGAAACTTATTCTGAGCGGTTACGATACATCTCAAAATCATCACGCTCAAAAGACGAGGAGGACATCTGAATTGAAATATGCCACTTCATGAACTTGATAACTGAGTGACCATGATGAACAGTTCATAGCTTATGTTGATCAGTCGAATCACAGATTCTAGTCACGATTCTTTTTTAGATTAGTTGTGTAGCGAAGATGATGCATTATAAATCTGTGAAGAATCAAATTCCTTACGCAGGTGTGGTATAGAAATCTGAAGAACCAGATGGTACCTCAGTTACCATCCTCATCACTTAATTGTGGTTCGAAATTAAGTGGTCAGTCGGCAAAATAGCCCTCGTGTTGCCTCTAGGTGCAACGTAAAATTAAATAATCAATCAATAAAATTCACTACACCGTAAGAAGACAGTGAAACGTAAGTTCACTTAATGATCAGCATATTGCATTATTCCCATGGCAGATATTAATGAAAGCAGGATTTGAATTTAGGCTTGAGCATCCAGAGTCCACGGTAGCCTAGAGGTAATGGCCTCAAACTCGTGGCCAGTATGTCATGAGTTGAGGCATGTAAAATCTGTCGATGCTCAAAGTCCTCCTGTTGGCTTGGTGGAAGTTCGGAGAGTGAGGTACTAGATCAGGTGACATCTTTATTCCTTCATCATGGCTCAAAATTACGAGGTTCGTTGCCAATAGCCCTTGTGTTGTTTTAGTGAGGGACGTTAATGAACAATTACTTAACTCCTGAACTGCCCCTTAAAAATTAAGCGATGCGCTCCCTAGTGCCACCGTTTTTCACATAGGTGTGCTTATGCGGTGCGGGGGGAATTAGTACATAAGACAATACTTTTTTGAAATAGGTAAATTCTTCGAAGACACTGTCAAGTTCAATTTTTTTTGCATTTCAAAGCCTTCAGAATAATTTTACTGATAGCAGCTCTAAGAAAAGTTCGTACTTCGCAATGTATACGTCCGCGTCAGTTAATGCATTGGCTGAGCAAGAAATGTATATACGCCGCTAGCACTTAAGGGATTGAGAATCAAGCTTCTGGAATCTTTGGCTATATTGGCAGAAAAACCGAAATATTTAAAAGCATTCTATAAATATAAATTTTTTTCCAGCGTGCAAAGTTAAAATTAAATGGTATAGTGTAGTATTAGAATATAAAAGCATATTGTGAACATTATAAATGAAAAATAAATAAGAATCATAGATAAAATAATATAATGAAATATGATAACTGTACACAGGTGAAGTCCAGATATGGTACTAATAATGGAGTATTTTTCTACCTGAAAGTCTTTTGAAGATTAGAGGGACTGGTTTTTAATTATATGCGAAATTAGTTTTTAAATAATGAAGAAAAAATTGCTTATTTTCAAGATTATAATAATTATATCCTTTATTTATAATAGATGTCATTACTGAGCCTAAAGAATTTTAAATAAATCTTAATGTTACAAATGTATGCGTATTTTTTTACAGTATCGAAATTCTTATAATAATATTTGGCGATCGACACCATCTGGACGCCAATATTGAGCGATCAGTTGCCAAAAGTAGCGAACACGTGCTTTTAAAAGTTTACGCAACGTAAAGACGTCTTATTGAGGGTATGGAGCATGTCTTCATGCTAATGACGAGTATTCACTGAGGGTGAGGGAAAGAGTTACAAGCGTTTTGTTCTTTTTTCACTTTTTTTTTATCATCAGCTTTCGTCTGAAAAAAAAAGTTTTTGTAATGATCACTGCTGCTCTTGAAGCTCGACTTGTGGGAGTAATAAATTTATATTCCTCCAAAAACGTAACCCTTCTGCCTTAATAACTTGATTAAAGTTAACCTCTTATCTGATCTGCATATGCGAAAAGAAGGTTTGCGCGCCTTTAAAAAAGGCCCACGGGAGCAAAATGGCGGACTTTTATTCTTTTTTTTTTTAATCCTTCCGCCTTCTATGTTGCAAGAGTAACATTTTTTTTAATATTATTTCTTTTCATTATATTTCGTGTCGTCATCATTATTATTATTTTTTCCTCTCTCTTCTTTTGTTCCCTTTCTCCCTCTTGGCGCAAAGAATGAGACAATTTCGAGTCGCGACAAAAGTTCTTTTTTTTTCTTTAAAAAAATCTGCTCGTAGAACGAAGAACAAAGGAAAGTCCCGTGATGCCTTGCGTTTGGAGGAAAATGGCCGAGATATATGTTCGAAAGAGTTGACAATTCTTTGGTCTTTTTGTAGGGGCTCTTCGGGACCCTTGGGAGGGTTGAAGGGGCGAAGAGGAAGAAGGGGAAAAAACACGGACCAAGTGCCCCTAACGGAAAAACAGTTAAGTTTTTGGCGTATATTAATCACGGTCCTCAGAAAACATTATAGAACGGGAAAGGGAATTTAATTGCCTCAGAGAGAGGCTGAGCCGCTGAAGGACTGTATCATTTTCTCTTTGAGATAAAACAGGGTGCAAAAACTGGCGCTAATTACCCTGGACCTAAATGAGGGGAATTATAAAACCAGGCATCTTAAATCAATTTTTACGAACGCGCAAAAAGTTGAGCGCTTAAAAAATACTAAGCGATGTTTTGGGGAAGTGAAAAAATAGAATTTTTGTTTCTCGAAGGGGATATTCGAGGAACTCTTTCGATATAATTAAATGAATTTGCATTTTCTTGTTTGGAAAATTAAATATAAACCTATCGTAATTGTTGGGGAAAAGAATGGGAAAAAATTATGGTAAAATAAAAATGTGTTTATTTTAAGTATTGTTTGATGAAGAAATGAAACTATTAAGTCAATGAAAGTTCACTTGGCGTGCTTTCTGTTTCTCGAAAGAAATATATTATGCATATATAAAAAGGAAGGAGGACTATTTGATTAATAAAAAAGACATTTAACAAAACTATTTTAAGTAAAGAAGATTTTTTTTGGAGATAAACAGATACAGATTAAACTTTTGAACGTAAAAGTCAAAAGTAAATTTATTTCTCTTTAAGTGAAATGTTTTTAAAAGGTAGAGTAAAAAATATTTTAGTGTTCAATTTGATGATGAATTAAATGATGATAAATTCTTCTTCTTAAGAAATATAAAAAGTATCAAGGATATGGAGTTATTTTAAGATTAAAATAAGTATATCTATGAGGTTTTAATATCGAAACCATGGAAATGATCTAATTTCTTCAAATTTAAAACTTTAATTTATATAAAAAGAACTTATAATATCATTATATAGTCTTAAATAAAAAAATAACTTATTATATATATATATATATATATATATATATATATATATATATATATGTACTAGTCGTTACCCACCCGCTTCACTGGGGAATTTCACGATGTTGTATAAATATATACTGTTTACACATACATAAATTATTGATACCTAGCATTAAGAATTCGATTGTATTGAAAAATATATTTATAGCTGTAACTCTCACCTCTTGATATAAAAAGAACATAAATTATAATATCTAATTTTTATTTATATCTAAAATAGAAGTAGAAAGATTTTTTGTACTCACTTAACCCAATAATCAAGTGGATTGCTGCCAAAGCAGCTTTCAGTGGATTTCTACTCCATAAAATAAACATGCGTGCTAAATTTCAAGTCTAAATCTAACAGAGCAAAAACGGAATTTTTATCATCAATACCCCACCGAGAGCATTCTTAGCGGATTCCAATTCAACGAAAGAAACATTGAAACCAAATTTTATTATTATAGTCCTAGCAGTTCGAAAACGGGAATTTTGTCTACCAATACGCCCCAATAATTCCCCCGCTTCCCCCTGGAGCTGATTTCCGTAAAATCCATTCTTAGTGGAACTCTATTCAACTATAAAGAAACGTGCTCAACAAATTTCAAGTGAATGGGTTAAATTCAAAGACAGGAATTTTTCTATAGCTCCTTAACCCCTCGCAACCCCACTCCTTTGGGGGTCCATTTTCGCAAAACTTTTTGTAAGAGGAACTCTATTCCATGAACGGAACATACCTTCAAATTTTCAAGCAGGTGGGTCCAGTAGTTGAAAAGCGGAAAGATTTATCTATTACACTCTTAATCCCCCTCAGTGAGCCTTGGGAATTAATTTTTCCCAAACCCCTTTTGTAGTGGATCTCTACTCTATGAAAGGAATTCGCTTATCAAATTTTTTCAAGACTGTACGTCTAATAGTTTAAAAATGGAAATAATTACCTATAACGCCCCTTAAGCCCCCGCAACGCCACTTAGGAAGAAATTTTCACCAAAACCATCTTATAGCGGATCTCTACTCAATGAATGGAATCTGCTTACTCAATTTCAAGATTTTACGTCTAATAGTTTAAAAAAGGAGTTAATTGCCTATAACGCCCTTTAATTCTTTCCAACGCCACTTGGGGGTCGATTTTCACAAAACCCATTTTGTAGCGGATCTCTACTCTATGAAAGGAATCCGCTTATCAAATTAGACTGTACGTCTAATAGTTTAAAAATAGAAATAATTATGCATAACGCCCCTTAAGCACCCTCAACGCCCCTTGGAGGACGATATTCGTAAAAATCATTATGTAGGGAATCTCTACTTTATGAAAGAAATCTGTGTACTAAGTTTTTTTTCAAGACTGTACATCTAATAGTTTAATAATGGAAATAATTATCTATAACTCCCCTTAACACCCCCCCGTAACGCCCCTTAGGGTTCGATCTTTGCAAAATCCGTTCTTAGCTGAGATCTACTCCATGAAAGGAACCTGCTTACCAAAATTCAAGTCTGTAGGTTTAATAGTTCCGGAGATATCGTGATTAGTCAGTGAGTGAGTGATTGAGTTGCTTTTCTCCTTTATATATACAGGGTGTTTCAGCTAAGATGTTACAAACTTCTAGGAGAGGTAGGGGACAACAAGACGACTCGAAGTATATAGGCAATGCTGGGTCGGAAATGCTTTCCTAAGGCTCCACGCGCCGACAAAATTTAGAGTGCAAAACTTCAACTGGTCTTAAAAACGGGGGAAATTGTCGAAACGCTTTGGGTTTTGGTCAAAATTATTGTTATTATTTATTATTTCATTAAAACAATTCTGAGCAATATTGCTGCTAAAACATCACTAGAGGGCGCCTTAGACTTTGGAACGCTAGGGAAAAAAAATTTTCAATATTGTTTTAAGTTTTTTGATGGCTTTCATAAGTTGAAACTTTAACTTGAATTTTGATACCAGATTTGGTATCCTCCGGGGAAAATTGATGTAAAAAATCGAACATTGTTCAGGGCACTTAAAGCACAAACGGTGCTAAAAAACGAGCAAAATGTTGGATTTCGGTGCGGTTTGCGCGAAAAGCATTCCGTTACTGACTAATTTGTTCAAAATAAATTGACTTGGTAGCCATTAATCAAAACCAGAGGGCGCTTTCATTCATTGCAACTTGGAAACTCATTTGGATAATTTTGTGGTTGGGTGTAAGCCGAATAATTACTAGCAATTTTCCTCCTAAATGAGATTCGTGTGTTGCAAAAAGTAATTTTATAGCAAAAATTTTAGTAAAAGAGGGTAAAAAACACAAGTACCAAATCACAAGAAGTAAAACACAAGGAAAGACTCAAAATAGGAGGAAAAAAGCTGTTTACTAACTGCTATGCATAATCATAAAAGAAAAAGTAAAGAAAAGAAGGAAAAACTGCTGTCAAAGGAGGTGTTCGAACTGACGCCCGCCGCATGTGATGCAGGCTTCACATCTTCGCTTCATGGAGCGTCGAACATTCGATAACATTTCTGGAGTGTTTCGTATTTCCCCGGCTGCTGCACTGATGCGTGCTACAAGTTCCTCGGCGCTGTTTACGGGTGTTTCGAACACCAAGGATTTCATTTGCCCCAGAAGAAATAATCCAGACAGGAATGGTCTGGCGATCGGGGAGGCCAATGCACTGGACCTCCACGGCCAATCTATCGTTCACCACATGTTGCATCCAAGTGATTCCGAACAGAAATACTGAAATGTGCGGGGGCTCCATCTTGCTGGAACCACATGGAAGTACGAGTCGCAGCGGTAACGTGTGCGCTGTCCAATAACTCTGGCAAAACTTGTTCCAAGAATATCAGGTAGCGTGGACCAGTCAGGCGATCAGGCAGAATGTAGGGTCCTATTAGATGATCCCCTAGAATGCCCGCCCATACGTTAACCAGGAAACGATCCTGTGCAGCCCGAGTACGTGTTACATGTGGGTTCGCTGCTGCCCACGAGTGGCTGTTATGGGTGTTGAAAATACCCTCTCTCGAAAAAGACGCCTCATCTGTGAACAACACGGAGGCTGCAAAAAAGGGATTTGCAATTCGTTGCTGCAAGGCACCACCGTGAAAAGGCCTGACGAGGTGCAAAGTCACATTCTTTTAGTGACCGGACGCGCTGGTAGTGAAATGGATGCAGGGCACTATCATGGAGAATCCTCCAAACGCTACTGTATGAAATCCCGATTTCATTAGCGATACCTCGTGTACTTAAACTGGGAGTGGTCTCTACCATATCTAGTACAATTTCCTCATTCAATTCGGTACGTGTCGTCCGATCTCGATTACGTGCTGCCTTCTGGAATGAACCGGTTTCACATAATTGCTGGTGTAGGCGAGCAAACATGGTATGAGCAGAAGTCCGCCTGACAGGATGCCTTTCGGCGTACAACCTCTGAGCGGCTCGACCATTGCAATCTGTGGCCCCGTACGCCAGAATCATATCTACTTTCTCTGCGTTCGTGTACTCTGCCATCGTACAGCCAGTCTGTGGGCGATGGAAATAAAGCTTCCTTCCAGCGGACTCCTTCTTATCGTTCTGTCCCTCTGGCGGCTAATTCACCTCTCGACGGTGAAATTTGCATATTCTGCCTTTAACACTCTCTCGCTAAAATTTTCGCCGAGAACCCTGCTCGCTTTATTCACTGCCACGACACTTGCAATTCCTGGGCTACGTATCAGGCTTTCGATGGTCTTACTGCTTCAGGAAGGCATTTCCGGACCACCTTACTTATGTTATTCCGAGTCGTCTAGGTGTACTCTACCTCGTTGGTGGAAGAGTACACCTAGATAACTCGGAATCACATAGGAAAGGTCGGTCGGAAATGCCTTTTTACTTGTCTGAAGTACCTCTGGTTTTAAATTTGACAACAATGTCAAAATTTGTTTTGAACAAATTAGTCAGCAAGGGAATGCTTTTCGCGCAAACCGCACCGAAATCCAACATTTTGCTCGTTTTTTAGCACCGTTTGTGCTTTAAGTGCCCTGAACAATGTTCGATTTCTTACATCAATTTTCCCCGGAGGATACCAAATCTGGTATCCAAATTCAAGTTAATGTTTCAACTTATGAAAGCCATCAAAAAACTTAAAACAATATTGAAAATTTTGTTTCCCTAGCGTTCCAAAGTCTAAGGCGCCCTCTAGTGATGTTTTAGCAGCAATATTGCTCAGAATTGTTTTAATGAAATAATAAATAATAACAATAATTTTGACCAAAACCCAAAGCGTTTCGACAATTTCCCCCGTTTTTAAGACCAGTTGAAGTTTTGCACTCTAAATTTTGTCGGCGCGTGGAGCCTTAGGAAAACATTTCCGACCCAGCATTGCCTATATACTTCGAGTCGTCTTGTTGTCCCCTACCTCTCCTAGAAGTTTGTAACATCTTAGCTGAAACACCCTGTATAGATATATAAAGCAGGAGAAAAGTGACTTACTCATTTATCACTAGATCTCCGAAACTATTAGACTAACAAACGAAGTTTGGCAAGAATGTTTCTCTTTTGTTTAGAGATCCGCTAAGAACGTTTGCGAAAATCAATTCCAAAGGGAATTAAGGGGACTTTAAAGACAAAAATTCCCGTTTTCGAACTACTACACCTTCATACTAGAAATTTGGCAAGCATGTTTCTTTTGTTGAGTACGGATCCTGGAAGAATAAGTTTTGAGGAATTTGAATCCCAAGGCTAGTTATATGATTGTTATCACGTTCTTTATAAAAAAATTCCCATTTCTGAAATATTAAACCTAAAGTCATGAAAGTTGGCAAGCTTGTTTCTTTTGTAGAATAGAGATCAGGGAAGAACAAGTTTTGTGGATATATACTCCAAAGGGGCGCTGCGAAATTACGAAGGTGTCACACTTAACAAAGTTTCACATTTTCACCTACATACATGAGATTTGACAAATACGGTTATTTTGTTGAGTAGATATCCGTTAAAAATGATTTTTTTTGCGGAAATGTACTTTGAAGAAGGGTGATGGAGGTAAACGATAAATATACTTTCTCCTTAGGAATTAAAATTCTTTCTTTTTTTTTTTAATAAAGCAGAGAAGGTTATAAGAACATTTTTCTGTACAATGGAACGCTTAATCCAAGGACTTAGATATCAATAACTGAAAAAACAATAACAATATATATTCCTACAACAATATGAAATTACCAGCAAAGCGGGCAGGTAACGGATAGTGCCTAGTAAAATTTCAGCATTAGAGAGAAACAAAAAGAAAAGAAAACACACTTTCATGATTTAAAATGTTATATTTCATTAATATTTATAGACATCAAAAAGCAGTATAAAAACTAAATTTCATTGAAGATTTTAAAAGCTATAAATCTGCTTAAAAATTTATGATCAAATATACAAAATTAATTAAAGTATCACGTTGTTAATAACTTAGTTTTCAGTAATATATTTTTTAAAAAATATAAATGATGTTACAATAAAAGCTAATTCTCTCCGGAAGTAAAATTAACAACATTAATAGTCTTCATGGGATTGAAGAAATGTATTACAAAACACATAAAATAAAATAGAAAAAAAATGGAATTTTTGCCAACCATGAAAATATTTTGTAAATAATATTTAAAATTGTGCTTTTGGAAAAAGACTTATTGACGTTTCATTATACATTATATATTTTTAAAAAAATATGAGAGAGAGAACAGACCATTTTTTTTTATTTTATTATCTTCCCTTTACTTTTTTAGTCTGGGTATTAAAATGTCTCTTGTCATTGACAAAAGAATATCTTTGAAAAGGTGCTATAGATAATTCATTTTAAAGGAAAATGTAGAAATACTTCATCTTTTTAAAACTAAAAGACTAATGAAGTTCAGTTCATTTTTAATAAATGCAACACTTATATATTTTCAATTATATTAATGTTGAACAAAATTCATATCACAATTAACATAAAAATTAATTAAAATGTTAGCTATGTTATAATTTAATCAAATAATTAATGTATCGATTAACTAATTAAATTATAACATACCTAAAAAGATTCTGAGCAATAATTTTTCCATAACTGATTCCGATTTTTTTTGCTTATTTATTTTCCATTAATTACTTGTTAATTATCAACTTTGAAAAACATTGAGCGAAATTTTTTTTATTGTTATATGTTTGAGGTACTCATTCAAAACTAGGAAGAAGGGGGGGGGAGGGTACTTTTAAAATCTCTAACTCAGGAACTTTTAAACAAAATTTCGTATAATTTGAAAAGAAGGTTAACGGGTTGTGATTTTTATGAATATCGCACTATACAGAAATACAATGGCTAACGGCGGGTCTTGTATTTTTGAACCATAGTCAAGTAACGAGGATGATACCTGACTGCTAAATAAGAATAGAAATACGCGAAAAAACGGCATCTATATTAAAAACTTTTTTTAAAAAATTAATAAACTATATTAATTAAATTAATAAATTAAACCTTTAACATCAAAATTCTCTCAATTATATTTTAATTATTAATTGATATACCGATTTTGTTCAACTCCTATGAGAACTGCTAAGTTTTGAATGGATGAAAACTTTTTAGTGCACATGTAAATAGAAATTAATATAATATTAAGAAAAAAATTAACATATTTTTCTCTTAATATACTCATTCGTTGTATGTTCTAATTTCATCTTCGTAAGTGTGAAATTTGAAGGGAATAAGAAAATTAGAAATTACACTTTATGGATTTGAATGGCTTGAAATAAAACCTAATTAGAGAGAAAAACGAAATATTTTTATTTCTTACGATTGATATTAATTACAAGTATTTATAAACAAATATGATTAAAAAAATGACCAATTATAAAATAAAAATTATGGCATTCCTGTAGCGTTGGCTTGTTTTTTGCCAGAACAGTTGTGCTATATTTTTGTCTACGGGGTCTTAAGACCACAAGTAGGGTTATTTTTTAAAATAAGCCCTCTTTTTACTTTTAGAAAAACAAATACTCAGCTTTATTGTAGATGCAAATTCGCACTCATTTATTTATATATTTTTAAAAATTGCTACTATAATTTTTGCTATATGCACTGAATAATTTTTGCTATATGTAAAAAAAATGACACAGAATTACATTTGAGAAACAAATTGAACATAATCTATACAGTTTATTTCTATCAGAGTCAAAACAAAGCCATTTTTTTTTTAAAAATGAATTTAACTTTTATGTCAACGTGCTAAATTGAAATAAACGATAAGGTAATACTAATATTATCTTTTTTTGTGGAGGGATTGCTTGTTATTATCTTCGTTAACCTTCTTCCCCACAATATCCCCCCTAATTACTAATTTACCATCTGACTGTGCAAGTCTCCAGTGAACCGGCTGCTCTAGATTTAGGGTGTAATGACGCAAACCTCTTTTGTTCTATCCCTTGCTCCTGGTCATCACCTGGACAAGGGTGTTCCATCAGAGTGATGCTTCCAGGGCGTGCACTCCCTTCTGTGCAAGGGCTGCTTCTGTTTCGGACCCTCCTTTCCCCAGGAGAAGGGGGCTTATTGAGGAACACGCCCAAAATGACTTCCATCATACGTAGTTACTTATCTAACATGTGTCGGGTAATGAAATTGTTGGTGCGCTGCATAGATTTTTCTTTGCTGCGATCCCTTCCAATGGATGGGCGCTCCAGTGATTATGGTTGTTTAGAAAGATTGGGGTTGTTGTGGTGATCGATAGCTCTCTGGCTGGTCAACCATCTCTTAAATATGAGTGTTTTGGAGTCATATATAGAATCATAGGCTTAATTTTAGTTTTTGCTTGCAAATGCTGTTGTTTACCTTTTTCACAGAATTAGATTTGACACTAAACCTACCAGAATGGTCAAATTACTGCTTTTGAGGCTAATGAAGATTGTTAATTTCCAGGTTTTCTTTTTAATTGAACTTACTGCACGAAGTTTTTAAATAACACATAGCTATTTATTTTTTAATCCTTAAATTATTTTTTCTACCTTAATTTATTGTGGTATTCATATGTTATCTACTATGAGTGATCTTTTGACGGGTGGAAAATATTTGAAATTTTAAAAAGTTATTAGAATTGAAATCTCAACATTCCAAGTTTTCCAAAGCGAGCATCATCCGATTGTATATATGCAGTTTGTTTTATGTTACAGTTTGTACCAGGTACAGAGCCCGGGTTGGTATCAAAACCAGCAAGGTTAAATAATGATCAGTACAAACATTTGCAACGGGTTCAGTTCTATTTGTAATAATATAATAGGTTGCATACTTTAGGTAATAAATAAATTAAGATAGTTAGGATTTTTTATTTTTGGGTTTAATTATTAGTGGATTATTCAAACACATATTCAAAAATTTATCACTGAAATGTCAATGTAGATGAAATTGTTGGATGTGAAATAAACAAAAAAAGCGAGCTATATCCTGAAATTGAAGAAGAAAAGTTTTTGAGAGTGGGGATGGTATGTATGATCTATTGGAAGCAAATTCTTAGCAGTTCGACATGATTAATGAGGAAGAGAACATTGGGAATACGCGTAGGGGGGCGACAAAAAGGGGATGGTTTCCCAGTACCGAAGTCGAATGCGAAGAAAACGAACTTCAATTGATGGAATAGTTTGGCAGAGGTTCTGGACCTAGAAGATCCTCACTTCATTCTATTTTCAGAGAAATATTAGGGGCCCCGGGATATGAGAAACATAATATAATGAAGGGGAAAGCAAGGAGTGTATTTTCGGTAAAATGATAGTAAGGATAATATAATTTAGCAGTGCATAAATCGGTAATAATATCTATGAAAATTATTGAAATAAAACATAATTTTTAAATTCCTAATCGTTTCTGAAAATGTACACGTCTAAAATTCAAATCAATAAATGTTAATAAATAAATAAAAATAAAATTAAAATTAATTAATTAATTAAAATAAAATAAATAAATAAACAAACAAAAAATCCAAATAAAATAAAATGCATAAATAAATAAAAAATTGAAATTAAAATAATTAATTAATTAAAATAAAATAAAATAAATAATTAAAATAAAATACAAAAAATAAAAAATAATATAAATAAATAAAAGTTTTCTGATTCTAACATGACATTTGTTTTGGGCCTTATTGCCCATGATAGTCTGTATTATTTAAATTAAAATGGGAAAGAATACAACATTTATTTCAAAAGCCATCATTTTGCCATTGTTAGATATTGGTATATATAAAGTATCGGTAGGTTTTTTTAAAATCTTAAGCAATGGGCTTTCTTGACGGTTTTCCATTGCGTTCAAAACTGACATTAGACTTGTAGTTGTTGTTCTACTTTTAATATTTAAAATTTGATAGTTGGGCAAATCGTTTCAAAACATTTCTGGAAATTAAAAAGAAATCATATTATACTAGTATTTTTAAATCAAGTGTGCGTTTACTTGTGTGCGCCTTTAAAAGAAAGTTTCTGCAAAAAAAGCAAAAATTGGCAACTACGAAGCGCATGAGATAATTCACTGGAAACAAGTTTACCATATGATTATGACGTAAAGGAATTTAGCCCATTAGTTAATGATTATTAGAATCAGCTCAGTTTTTTTTATTTTGAATTAATATTATTTTATGGCTGGGAATTTTTTGGAATTCATGATCTATGAATTTAGAGATAATGTGTGCATTTTTACAAAAAAATCCAATCCTATTCCTCTAAATGCTCATATTTGGAGAAAAACAAATTAAAATTTGTATCTAGTTTACATGTTACTTATATGGTATAGATTTCCCCTATAATGTTTGTGTTTATCATAAAGATATAGGGTTGTCATGATCATAGTCACTAGTTAATGGTTGGCGATGTTTTTGCCCAGTAGATGATTCCGTAAGTTTAATCATTTAGCGGGACTATTACATATTAAATCTATAGGGGTTTAAAATCCTTTTGTTGATGCAAACAAATTAAAATACAAATAAAAATGGGAATGCATGCTTCCTCTTTTGTGGATAGAAATCAGAAACAACAAATAAACATATAATTATCTGTGAATGTACTCGTCTCCAACTATTACTTATCATTTTGATGTAAGTATCAGAAACTCATTGCAAAAACGTTTTTAAGGCATTGTTCTCCTTGTACAAAAAATTTAATTGGATAAGAGACAGCTTTCAGTATAAAAATTTCACATAATAATAATATTTTTACTTTAAAAAGTGCGATCCGATATCATGATATAAGCAAGTAATAATACCACTCCTCAAGATTTATTTTAAGGTATCCGACCACGCTCGGAACCGTGATTTTAAAAAAACGCATAAATGGATAAATTTCCTGATATTTTGTGTCACTTAGATTATAATGTATGTATAAAAATGTTTTAAGGACATTTTGACAAAAAAATTATTTAAATACAATATTTCGGCAAAAAATAACTTAGAATAACCTTTTTTCAAAATGGTCTCCTTTTGTGAAAAATACTTCTATTATAATCATATTTTGCCTGTATATAGCTCAAACCTCTGTACAGAGGCTCAAATATGATTTTTGAAAAATTCGCATTATTTTCAGAGTTACAACCAATTAAAAAATATCTGCGTTTTCTTAAAATTTCTCCCCTCTGTTGTCGTAAAACAGGGATAAACCCACTTTTAAGTTATATATTTCAAAAATTCTAGTTGGGCCTCTGTACAGAGGTCTGAGCTATACACAAGCAAAATATTATTATAATAGAAGCATTTTTCATAAAAGGAGAATATTTTGAAAATGGGTCAATCTATGTTCATTTTTTGTCAAAATATTGTACTTAAACAATTTTTTATTGTAATACTATCGTTAAAACAATTTTATATACATTTTCTAATCTAAGTGACACTAAATATCATAAATATTATCCATTTATACGCTTTTGCAAAATCATGGTTCCGAACGTAGTCGGATATCTAAGATTAATTGACTTATTATTTATTAACATGCCACTAGAAAAATCATTATATTTTGGCGATGGAATTTGAGATTTTGATTCATGCTCAACTGACACGAATGCATACTACTTTCTAGCTTTCAAATAATGTTAATGTGAAAACTCTCTCTTCCGACAGATTTAACGTGCATCCAGCTCTCTGCATGCTCCTTAAAGTAACCAGAACTCGAACACACTATTTCAAGCCAGAAGTTTTTCATTGGTTTCATTTGGCAAACAAAGTTTTTTTTAGCACCAAATAAAAAGGCATTAGTTGGGAAAAACTTAATGGAGATTAGATATATCTACCATTTAAATCAGTGTCCATCAACGTTTCTGTCTCCACGAATTGGTGAACGTTTGATAAAAAATTTTACAGTGACCTACTGCGGAGGTTGGGACGTTGAATGTTAAGGTATCCGACTACGTTCGAAACCATATGATTTTGCAAAAGCATACAAACGAATACTTCTTTTAATATTTAGTGTCACTTAGGTTAGAATACATGTATAAATCGTTTTAAGAATATTATTACAATAAAAAATTATTTAAATGCAATATTTTGTCAAAAATGAACTTAATATTTTCTATATTCAAAACATTCTTTTGTGATGCACCTCCCCTTGGAAGTACATCCCTCGAAGTATCAGCGTGAGCTAGAGGTGTAGGATTAACGTAAGAACTAGAATCAAACATTATCTTAATATGACTTTATTAAGATATTCAACTTAAACTTTGAACAAATATAATCTTATTAATGAATGAGAGAACTACGATGACGCAATACGCAACACACAATATAATTCAGATCTATCTCAATAATTGAACCGCCTAATCTTCAAATATAATAATAATAATAAGTAATCAATCCTACCTTATATTATTCTGTAATAAACTTGTCTTTATCTATAGTGGTAAGTAGCTTTACTTTTAACTTCTAATCTATCACCAATATGTTTATCCACAACACGTAGAACTTGAATCTTTGAACAGCGAACTTCAATAATCATCCAATACCACAACGCACGTTAATTGTCGAACATTCCTTTACACTACCATTACATTGTCATCATTGCCCTCGCGCTTACTCTAAGATCCTGTATTTATCCTATATTATTTGCATCTCTTCACTTCTCGTTTCTTGGATTTGGTTGGAAAAGAGTTGCCATTAATTCTGGCCCAAAGAACCCATAGGACTTGTTAAAGAAAAGACGCGTAAGTCGTCACACTCCTTTTATGAAAAATGCTTCTATAATAATAATATTTTGCTTATATATAGCTAAGGCTTCTCCAAAGAGCTTGAACTATGACTTTTTTTGAAAAAGTTCACAAATTTTCACAGTTAATACTAATTGAAATAATTACCGGTTTTTTGTTAAAATTTGTCCATACTCTAATATACTAAAATATGGATAAATCCCCTTCTAAGTGATATAGTTCAAAACTCCTAGTTCAGGCTCTGTATAGAGAGGTCTGCGCTATATATAGAGGCAAAATATTATTGATATAGAAGCATTTTCCTTAAAAGGAGGGTTTGAAAGTAGTTAATTCTATGTTCAGTTTTTGCCGAAATGTTGCATTTAAATACTTTTTTTATTGTAAAAAATAGTTTTAAAACAATTTTATATACGTGTATTCTAATATAAGTGGCACTAAATAATAAAAAAAATATTCACTTGTACGCTTTTGCAAAATCGTGGTTCCGAACGTTGTCAGATACTTGAATGTTTTAGATTGTTTTGATTTAATAATTTTGATTTAATTGTATTTAAACACGCCTTCCTAATGAAATACAGTTACTCCAAAAAAGGGAATATAAAGTGATTTAATATGGAGTATAAAGTGATTTCCATAAAAAGTCTACCAAACCCGAGAGAAATACACCATAGAAAATAAAAGAGAAATAAACTAATGTTCCCTGGGCGACCCGGTACTATTTGATCCACGCACCAGTACCGGTCAATTCGGCCTGGTGGTAGGGACTGGTAATTTAAATAATAAAAAAAGAATATTTAGACAAGAGTTTATGTAATTTGGCTTCAATACAGCCCCACGAATGCTACTGACTCGCAATAAGGAACGTTAAATGCAATACTCGTGACTGATTGATTGATTGGTGGTTTTAAGTTTTTAATTGGTGGTTTTTTTATTGATTGGTTTTTTTTACATCACCCTTTGAAGCAACACAAGGGTTATTGGTGACGGATCTCGTAATTTTGATTCGTGGCCATGTGATGAGGATGATACCTGGTATTCTCTTCTTCAAACTACCCCAACACAACAACGGCAGGATTCTGAGCTTCGACAGAATTAATGCGCCTTTACCCCTGAACACAGCGGGCCTTCAATGCCACCGGTGCTTAAACCTGCGACCCGATAACGCTAGTCACGAGTTCATGACCGTGATCATTCTTTTACCGTGGCTACGCAATTCCCGTGACAAGGATTGCATTTTAAGTGCTAAGTTATATTTCTGTATTCCTCACTATGCCGCAGATGGACTTTTTAGATCAATTTCTCTTCATGCAGCAACCCCTAGTTATTCCTTAAGACATATCTTTCGTTAAATCAAGGCTATGAATCATCAGTATTTTGATTTAAAAATTAAATTGCAACATCTGCTTAAGGTATCCGACAACGTTCCGAACCGCGATTTTGCAAAAGTGTATAAATGGATAATACTTATGATATTTAGTGTCACTTAGATTATAAAATGTATGTCAAATTGTTTAGGGATAGTATTACAATAAAATATTATTTAAGTACAATATTTTGACAAAAAATGAACATAGAATGACCAATTTTCAAAAAATATTCTCTTTTAGCGAAAAATGCTTCTATTATTATAATATTTTGCCTGTATATAGCTCAAACCTCTGTACAGAGGCTCAACTAGAATTTTTGAAACATAAAACTTAGAAGTGGGTTTATCCATGTTTTACGACAACAGAGGGGTGAAATTTAAAGAAAAAAACGCCGATAGTTATTTCAATTGGTGGTAACTCTGAAAATAATGTGAATTTTTCAAAAATCATATTTGAGCCTCTGTACAGAGGTCTGAGCTATATACAGGAAAAATATTATTAAAATAGAAGCATGTTTCAGAAAAGGAGAACATTTTGAAAAAAGGTTATTCTAAGTTAATTTTTTCCGAAATATTGTATATAAATCATTTTTTTTTGTCAAAATGTCCATAAAACAATTTTATGCATGTATTCTATTCTGAGTGACACTAAATATCAAGGAAATTATCCATTTATGCTTTTTTTTAAAATCCCGGTTCCGAACGTAGTCGGATCCCTTAACACAGGATCTATCACATAAACAAAGCGAAGTTGAAATGTAAACTATTATCATCATTTTGCTCTAGAAGTGAAAATATTCAATAAATACAAAGACGCTTAAAATTCTTAATTTAGATAACATATGTGACTACCTACGTATAAGGTCTTGAATTAAAGTCTTAGTTTGAACATATATTTTTCCTAAACAATTTTATTTTTCAATTCGATTGAAATAGTTATAAAGATATAGTGATTTCTATGAAAAAAATCATCTAAGCAGTTGTTACAATAACAAAAGTTCTGGTTAGTTGAAAGGAGCCATTTGTAAGAAGCATTCATGAGCCTCTCTAATTAAATCTCTTAAACATAAGAACTCCTGAAAAAAGCAGCAAAATGTTTGCTTTCATATCTGTATATAAAATTATTGTAAATTACCTTTTAACACAAAAAAAAAAGTAAAATAAAAAATATTTTTAAGTCAATTACTACGGGAGAGAGTGAACTAAAAATATTAAGAATTGAAAAAAAGAGCATGATTTGTCTGCATTGTTGTAATAACAACACTTGTTGCACTTGGTTTGGCTGGATAGTAGGTTTTTGACCCCAACTTTTGTCTTTGTTTTAACAGTTACATTGTTACAACAATGGAGACGAATCTAAGTTGGCGTCAAAAACCGGTAATTAATTAAGCTAAATTAAATTAATTAACTAATATTTGAAAAAATGTTTTAACATCAAGTGTCATCCACTACAAGTTTAAAAAATTTATTTGAACTTGATTGGATGAATAGAAATTTTTTTTATTAACGATTGAAAATTTGAACAAGATATATATATATATATATATATATATATATATATATATATAGAGAGAGAGAGAGAGAGAGAGAGAGACAGAGTGAGTTAATAGTGTAAAATGGATGAATTAAGATTGAAATTTACGGGCGCGCGTTATACGCTGGGTATATAAATAGTAACTTTAAAAATAAAAAAAGAGATGAGCCTGAAAATTTACATTTCTATATATATCGAGAGAGAAGTACTGCTTATTTAAAAGAAAAAGTCCTAGAAGTACAGATTCTACTATTAACAACTTCTAGAACAACAACTTAAAAAGTTGTAGTTCTAAAAGTATACTATCTTTTTAAAAGTCTAGGATAATACCTCGAATTAATGACTTTAAAACATAAGAGCATTACATGCGTGCATGTCAAGTTCCTCAGTAAAAATAGGGGTGCACGTTATAAAGCGAATATATCTAAAAATTTAAGAAATGCCGCTTGAAAGTAAAGGTGAGCGTTATGCACCGGCAGTGGGAAAATGCAAAATGAAATACAGTGTACCGACAACATCTAATTAAAAAAAGGATTTCACGTGCATAATTTTGTTGGTAAAACTTGATTCATAACTTGCATGTAATCACTTTTTAATAAACTTCTAGACAGAGACAGTTAATATTTTTGTTGAGTAAAAATAGTAATATAACAGCTGAATTAATACGAATGAGTCATGTGTAGAACGAAATAAAAATACGAGTAGAAAAGTAAGAACTTATTTTCAAACAACAGGATTTTTTTATTATTTAGCATTAAATGCAAAGAAAGTAGTGACACTAATGAAACTTCTGAAAACTAAGCCAATATAAGAATGTTCTTTCTGCGAAAGTAGTTTCTACCTCGTACATAATACAGGAAATTTTAATAAGAATTTTCCTAAACCTTATTGTATTCACGTTTAATTTTATTGATTTTTTAAAAAAAACTTTTGATTTATTTAAGGTATCCGACTACGCTTGGAACCGTGATTTTAAAAAAGTGCATAAATGGATAATTTTCATGATATTTAGTGTCACTCAGATTAGAATACATGCATAAAATAGTTTTAAGGAGATTTTGACAAAAAAAAATTATTTAAATATAATATTTTGGCAAAAAATTAACTTAGAATAATCTTTTTCCCAAATGTTCTCCTTTAGTGAAAAATGGCTCTATTATAATAATATTTTGCCTGTATATAGCTCAGACCTCTCTACAGAGGTTCAACTAGAATTACTGAAAAATTCACATTATTTTTAGAGTTACCACCCATTAAAATAATTATTCACGTTTTTTTCTTAAAATTTCTCCCCTCGGTTGTCGTAAAATATGAATAAACCCACTTCTAAGTTATGTATTTCAAAAATTCTAGCTGAGCTTCTGTACAGAGGTCTGAGATATATACAGGCAAAATATTGTTCTAATAGAAGCATTTTTCACAAAAGGAGAACATTTGGAAAGAAGATTATTCTAAGTTAATTTTTTGCCGAAATACTGTATTTAAATAATTTCTTTTGTCAAAATGTCCTTAAAACAGTTTTATACATGTATTCTGATCTAAATGATACTAAATATTATGAAAATTATCCATTTATGCGCCTTTTTAAAGTCACGGTTCCGAACGTAGTCTGATATTTTAAAAGACTCTGGTCAACTACGGTCAAATGACAAGGTAGTAATTTGAACTGGTAATCCACTCACGACATCAACGTGAAATCCAAGATATATCTAATGTCTGAGCGTTAGTTTTCATCGTGCAATTATCTTTTGGAAGTGATAACTTCCTTAGGCCCGTTTTGCTGGAGAGTGAACTAGAATGATGCGGTTTAAGAATCCAAGCTTTATTACGCTTGGATTTGTAACGCTCCTAAAAATGTGAAGTCCTTGAACAAAAAAGACTTATAGCAATGACAAAATTTGGCGTCCAAAATCGGTTTTCAGTCAAACTGAAAATTCATGACGTTGCTCAATTGGCTGTATTAATTATTTTTGTTTAAAAAATAAGTGTTTTTAACATGTGATTAATTTGAAATATATTGTTAAAATATGTATCTTTCTCAACGCTGCCAAGTTAGATTGAGATGGAATATTGTAAAACTTCTTTAAAAAATGTATAGAATTTCGTAATTTTGAAAATGTTCTATTTTTCTGCTTTTTTGCACATAAAGTATTTTTAAAACAGGCATTTTTCCATTTCAAGGAGCCATAAGAATGTAATGAAAAAAATTGCTAAAATATAGCCAAATGTCAGTAATAATTAATTGTAATAAACCTACGACAGAATTGATCAGTTTGAGGTTCACGGAGCATGTGCAGAAAGGCAACTTTCTGATACATTGCACAACTGATGGTTTTCTTTATTTTTAAAAAAGCGATTTAGAGTGAAAAACTAAAAATATAAGAAAATGCTCAAATGTTTTCATCAGGTAGAATAATTTACCTTTTGAATCTTTCTCTATACACTGAGTGCAAACAAAAATGTCTAGGATTCTCTCCCATACATAATAATAATGAATAAATAATTTTATATGACAATACTAATGTTCCCTTGTTTTTAATTCACCTAATTAATCCATGAAATAACATTACAAAATTTGAAGTTATCACTTTTATCGTGTGGTCATAAACACACACACTTTTTTTAATATAAATTATGAGAACCAAATCTGTGTGTGTGTGCAATTCAATTGTCAGAAAATTGTTACTTTACTACTGGGCTATGCTGTTTTACCCCATTAAAATGAAATGAAAACTAGTTATTTTTTATAGTTCCTTTACTCTTGCATATATATATATATATATATATATATATATATATATATATATATATATATATATATATATATATATATATATATATATATATATATATATATAGAAGTTATCATTATGGGATTCTGATGTAAATGAAACATTCTTTATTTTCATTTTATATTAGCATTTAACATTTCCTGCATTATCATCTTCCCCACGCAGTAAAATCTCTTTTACGCATTTCATTGGTTCAGACAGATTTGATTTTTCTTTTGGTTACCATTCGAAGGACTTTATCTAAAGTGATAGGTCGCCTTGAAAGCATGCTTTGTGTCACGCGAGATTTCGACTAGGCCAAGGAGTTAATAAGCTTTCGTCTCCTCGGTTAAAGAGAGGATGTTACTTTGATATTCGTGATTTCACTTCACTCTCACTGCCAATGTTTACCTGGGCCTCTTCAAACACATGCTACATTGGACCCACAGGGTTGCTCTGGCGGCACTTAAACTTGCGCCAACTTGGCGAAATTTTAATTCATTACAGTCATGAATTTATTCATGAAAAGTTTGCTACAATTTTGCTAGGAAATTGAGATGGTTATTTTATTAGCGTTAATCTTTGTTACTAATGATATAAAGTGTTTTTTTAAAAAATTCAGTTTTCTTATAAAACTTGTATATAATTAATTTTTGCTTTCATTTCTAAATCTATATTCTTCTAACTTTTTCGATTCTCTCTCCTCCGAAACTTATGCAGAAAATGGAATATTACAAACTATTTCCACAGAACAAAAAAATACGATAAATAAATAATAATAAAAATAAATAAATAAAAAATAAAGTGCAAAACAATAAAAGTATTCCTTTTTTGTAATTTACATTTTTATTTATTCACTGATTTAAAAAACCGAATGACTGTCGTGAAATCTAGCTTGATTGAAGTTTATATTGGTACATTATATTCTGATTACATATTATATATATCATGTATTGGAGTAATTCTTAGAATTATAGGAGAAATGCAACGAGCAGCCATTTATCATATTATCTTTAATGTTCAGCAAAGCAGTCTGTACTACAAGCCATGACAAAACGAGTCTTATTTCAGCGTCGATCAGGAGCCAGTGCGTCGTTCTTTCACGTGGTTCTTCGTTAAGTTTGCCGGAGTCGAAGTCAAAGTCCTTATGCGACAGGCGGGTTGAGTTGTTCTGGTAGGTTTTACACTAACTGCCACTTGAAGGGTCGAGGATTCATCACATATATATTATGTGTTATGCATTTAATATATGTTTTTAACATACATGAGGTTTTATCAGAGGGATTAAATTTTTAATATGTATGATAAAAAAAATTACATATAATTTATTAACTTTGTCTTGAACCAAACTTTCTATTAAATCCTTCGCTAAAAATACAAAAGACAAATGACAAAAACTTAAGATACATTGAAAAGTTTAACAAAATTCAAATTCTTCTCATTTCTAGAAATATGCTAGTGAAAAATGCGTGTGTGTGACACTATATCTCAAAAGTTTTTGACTTCAGCATTATTTTAAGACTTTATTTAACTTCGGAATATCTCCTAAAATAATTTTAAGGTGAAAGTAATATTTGGACTTTTTTTGTCTCACTTTTTTTTTACTTTATATTCTAATTTACTTTCAAACACACTAAGTAATATTTAATATATTTTTCTTACATCATATTATGGGATAACTTTCAGGTTTTCCTACATTGAAAAATTCAAGAAATTTGCATCCATCGAGAACTGGGCTTATGAAATGTTTTGAAAAGAGTTAAAGCACTATAATAATACAGGGGGAAAAAATACTGTAAGCAAAATATTTATTTAAAATTGTAATCAGCACGTTTTTATAATCGAAGAATTTTTATTCAATATTTAACACGCTTTTCGTTAATAACTTTTCTTGCGCAAATTTACGTATTAAAAATTTTTTTAAGGGATAAAAAAATCAGATGTAATGGATATTTTTCATTTTAGATACTTATAACGCATTAAAACTTTTCTACATTACAGCAGAAGTTTAAAGCACCTGTAGTATGTTTCACTGCTTGGTAATGAAATTAAATGAGAATACTGTTTTACAGTATTTCTTTTCCATTTTTCATTTTTAGAGATATATGATGCCCCTACATCAACGAATATTTCAAATTAAAAAAATAGTTAAGAGTTTTAATGAAGTTATAGGTAACTACTGATATAAATTGAATCTTTTTTTCAGAAGTTTATAGCCAACGGGATTGGAAGGAAAAAAATTATTTTTTAAACAAGAAATGTTCAATATTTTTTTTCAGAACACAAAGTTTTTTCCCCTCAATGCATAATGACTTGCATTATGAACAAATTTCTGCGTTAAGAAGATAATAAAACAGCAAGAATTTAAGTATTACATTAGAAAATATTTCTTTCCCAAAAGTTCATTATTTCACTAGTTTTTATTGAAATTTAAACATCTATGAAAATAGAAGTTAAGGAAATTTTACACATCATCATTTTTTTTTTTTTTTGACAAAGTGTTTGAACAAAAAGAAATAGTTACAAAAAACTCATTAATTTACCATTTAAAAGAAAATAAAGAATTTTTTAAAATTTTAATTCTAAATTACTACTATTATTATTTTTTGAAAGTACAAAAAAGGACACACGTAAATAGAATATTAGGAATGCCATTTACTTTCTGCTTTCATAAAAAGAAAAAGAAAAATCACGAATGAATTTTTTTGATGTTTCATATATGTTTTGTTATTTTTTATTTCACAATTTTTTTTCAAGGATTATCTGTAAAATAATTTTGCGAAGCATGCTTTGAAATGTTCTTTTTTCATTGTCTTAAATTTATCACAATGTTTTACTTTATCTAAGTGTAACTGACATTTTATTTCAATAACAGCACAGCTATTTTTTCAAACCATTGGCTTTGGCGAATACTCGCCAACTCTAGCGACACGTGTCGTGTTCTACCGCCATTACAAGGCACCGTAAGAAAGATACAACGGGGAGAGTACGAAAACTGTTAGGAGTAATTTCATTAAAAGCGGACCCCGGAGTGTCAACACGGGTGACCACGTCCCCGGGTCACGTCACACCTCACGTGACCCTTTTCGAGAGTGGAGCCACGCCCACTATGGGCGCTGACGTCAGTCCAATCTGTTGCGAGGTCTGCCTGTTTGCCCACCTTGATTAAAAACGATCTTGTTTGCGGTGGACAGGTATAACTGATTGAGAGTGGATACACGTCAGGGATGGGGAGAAAAATGTCGTCTGAGTAGCCCTCCCCCTCTTTTTTAAAGGGCGGATTCACACTTTTAGGAGATTTTGTTTAGTCGCATCTAAGTTATGAGGGGGGAATATCAGATAGTGAAGTTATGCTCTTTGAATGATTGTGTACTATCATGGACTTAAAGTTAAAAAAAATATTTTATTAATGCTTGATTAAATATAAATCTTCGTTTTAATAAGACTAACATGCATTTTTAAAAATTGATTTAATGAGCTTTTGTTTTTAATCAGCAATGTTACTTTCTGCATAGAAAATGATAAAGTTATGAAAAGAATTTAGAAAAGCTAATACAATACATGTAAAACACCAAACTAATTTTTTTTTAAAAAAGAAAAGGCTCTTTACTTTTACCCTAAAAATTCTAAAAATCATTTTATTCATGCATTTTTTTTCAACGCTTTTTCGTTCGCGTCACTGTCAAAAGACGATTCGTATGATACACAGTTCTGTATGAAAGATACCAATAGAGAGTGAATAAGTTATTACTTAGTTAAAAATTACACCTTAAATTTAATTTAGCTGAAGTTAAAAGAATTCAGTTATGATTATACTAATATAGTGCAGTACGGAATAAAAAAAATTAAAAAAATAACTATGAGGAAATAAAATATTTTTTTTCCAGGGCAATTCAACAATATTTAAATAAATGAAACTAGTATAAGTGTACAGTTTCGTGTCTTTTCTTGTAACTTTAAATATTGTTTTCCTTGTCAAAGAGTAAGTTTGCAGGAAAGCCGACTTATACTTCGTTGCAAAATGGTTTATTGTGTGCACGTTTTCTTTTAGTTTAATAGTTAGCTTAATAGTTTCTTTTTTCTGTCAAAGTATGTCAAAAAATAAGCGCATTTTTTATAAACATATTTAAGATGAAACCAATTATATAAACTCAAATAAACAGTCAGATATGTAATAAATATTGAATTTAAAGGATTATATGCTAATTTTTATTTTCATTGAAAAAACATATTTCTTCTTAAAGTTGTCTTTTTTCCGAAGAAATAAGCGAACTCAAAAGAGCACTTTACAAAAATATATATTAGATTTAAAAAGATAATATTGTACTTACAGAGTTAATTATTTTCTTAAATTTCTGTTTTTGTGTGGTAAATTTTTAAACAGGGAGACAAGCATAGTCCAATATCGCAATTGGGACAAAAATATCATGCTTCTTTTTTCACCCATTTTTCAAAATAGTTTCTTTTCGAACAACACACGAAACATTGCCTTGTTAGACCCAATTTTTTGTTGGTGGGAGGAATCACTTATAAAATTTTTTTTTGTGTGTGTGTCAATCGTAAGGGACTGGGCAAAATTCCTGGTCGTCCATTCTTTTTTTTTTTTCATTTACCACCCCATGCCTTTCTATAAGGCGATCTATAATATCAAGCCTGAAATTCTAATGAGATAATTTTCTTCCCAGTTTCTAAAATATAACGAAAGCATTCCAAAATGATGTACCTAAAAATGGAAGAATATATTTTTTGTATTATTTATTGCCTCTTTTTTGTTATTGAGTAATTTGTGGGATGCTGATCCATTCTATTTTCACCACAATAGAAGTCCGATAAAATTTTTCATTACTTCCAGAATCATTTACAGAAGTTTTAGACTCACTATCTGAGTCATTATCGGAATTATTTTCTATTATGAGACTCTCATAATCACTCCCTTTTCTTCTATTTTAAGTTCCAAATTTTAAAGAAATAGTGTTCGTAATTTGCGGTACAGCGATCTAGTAAAAAGAAAATTCTCGCCTTTTCTAGTTTAAAAAAATGCAGTAAAACCAAACCTTGAAACCGGTTTAGACATTTTTTGTAATTCTAACTTTACTCGACTGTTAGAGACATTTGTTAGAAACATTGCACTCTAAACGAGCAAAAAATGCAGGTAAATCAGAAAATTACAGTAGAAAAAAGTGTTGCTCGAGCACTGATCGGGCAAATCAGGAAAGTGCCTTTTGAAGAGCCCGAGCGGCGTTCAAGCAAAACAGGGAAGTGGTTAAACTTGCAACTTAAAGTAATTGGATTTATTTTAATGAAGAATTATAAAAATGTAACACTTCCTAAAAAATCCTTTTTTTTTTAAGAAAAAGTTAACGATCATTACAGACATACTGCCATGCAATGTTTCATCATCACTTGGGAAGCCAGAATAATAATAAAAAAATACGTGAAACGAAATTTAGGAATTCAAAATGATCCTTGAATCTATGAAACTAGTATAAATGTACAGATTTCTGCGATTGCCTTTTCCTGTTACTTTCAATGCTGTTTTCTTGCTCAAATAGTATGCTTGCAAGAAAGCCGACTAGTACTTTGTTGTGTATAAAAAAGCGTGATTTCAATACGTGAAATCATTTTTTTGTATTCCTCTTCCTAAAACACTATGTATTCGAATGCCTGCGCAAAAAATATAGCAACAGACACATAATATCGAAAAGAAATGTAGAAACATTTAATATCTGAAAGAAATATATTACATAAGTATGATTTTTTTACTTTTGTATTTTTTATGCAAATTTTTGTTGAAACAGTCACCTTTTTATGTATTTTAAAGTAAAACTAAAACTCTTATACATATTATAAATTACAATCTTCATAGTTGTGTTTTAATTATTAAGATGACTGACTACGTACAAAACCGTGATTTTGAAATAGCTTATAAATGAATGCGATATTTAGTGCCAGTTGAATTAAAATATACATATAAAATTGTTTCAAAAGTATTATTACAAGAAAAATTATTTAATTAGCATTAATGGCAATAAAGGGAGAAAGAATGACACATTTTCAAAACATTCTCCTGTTTTTAAAAATGCTTCTATAATAATAATGATTTTCCTGAGATGAACTAGAGTATTTGAAAAATTCCCATTATACATATTTTTTGAGAGACATGACGCATTGAAATAATAACGAGTATTTTTGTTAAAATTTCTCACTTTGATATATTAACATATGAATAAATCAATTTTTAAATTACATATTTCAAAAATACGAGTTCTGTACACAAAGCTTAGCTATATATATAGAGAAAATATTACTAGTATAGAGAAACATTTTTAATGAAAAGAGAATGTTTTGAAATTATGTTATTTTTTTTCCTAATTTTTTTGCTTTAAAATGTGCATTCTTAATCTAGGGGTCACGTGATTTAAAGCTGGGGACGTCAAAAATAGTAGGATTTTTCATATACATCTTTTTGCATAAAATAACTTGTTCGCCATTAACAAATAGATTAATACATTCTGAATGAAATATAATCAAGATAAGAAGATACATACAAGGAATAACTTTTTTGACTTAATTATAATAAACCCATTTATATATTTTATTTGTTCTCCACATATGCTGTTAGTTCGTCAAGGATCTGCATATGCGAGCCTCGAGTGTTTTAGTAACGTTTGCAGTTTGCATGCATTTACCACACACACACACACACACACACACACACACACACACACACACACACACACACACACACACACACACACACACACACACACACACACACACACACACACACACACACACACACACACACACACACACACACACACACACACACACACACACACACACACACGCACACGCACACACGCACGCACACGCACACACACACTTATTTTATTACTTAAAATTATATATCGTTATATTCAAAGTAAAAACATATTGTGGATGTTTATTACTGGAAAACAATAATATACAGCAAATAAAACACCTATATAAGTACAAAAGCGTGTGAAAACTTTGCGCAATGCTTATGGGGTCACAACAATTTTGTACAAAAAAAGTGGGATTGCCACTTCAAAAATGTTAAGAACCTCTATTTTAATTCAAAAAAATATCCATCTGCACGCTTTTTCAAAATAACGGTTTCAAACGTAGTCAGCCATCTTAAATATCATTCGTTTCATAATCGTGTGTAGAAAACATATTTACATGGCACGTTATTGAATTTTGAATTGCTACTGACAAGATGGTAAAAATGAATAACTGAACTGTATCATACAAAGATAAGTAGCATGAAATCATATTAGAATCGGATCATGTGAAGCAAGATCCTGACAATTTACGAAATTATTTAAACACTCAAAGAACGAATCAAGTCATCCCAGATACGAATGGATAAAACGTATCAGTTTAACTCGCTTAAAGAGAAAACGATTCTATTAGAACACTATTTCTCGTCATTCGCTGGGAGGTGCCACTCCCCTCAGAAATCGATCCCCGACGTGTTTGCGAAGCATAGCAGAACTGCAGTGTAAACAACGAACGACGTCCAAACCCAGATCGGAGAGCGCTTAATAGGCTCTGTGTGGTCAGAAACCCCCCTTCATTGCATCATCGATGACCCTCATGATGGACGACCGACCACGAGGTTAATGGCGGGGGGACCTTAGGTCAACACTGACCAACCGCAGGCACGTGACCCAGAACCCTTTGGAACACGTGTTTTGAGGCGGATTGCGGCGTTTAAGCGAGAGGGGTCGGCACGCAAGTGGGAATAGCATCCAGTTCAATTAAAAATGGCCAGGCTGGACCTCTGTGTAGATGCCCAAGTGGTTGAATGAATGGTGTACTTGTCAAGGAGCTGATGGATGTGTTGTGTGCTTTTAAGTAATGGGATTTTTGTACGCTGCTAGGAAGGCCTGGGAAATGAGCGAATTGAGTGAAAATATTTAAAATGAACAACATAGAGGCTGGTACAGTTTAAGTTTTGACGATTTTGTTTTAAAAAGTAGCGTGTTGAAAAAAGATTTGTTTTTTGATTTAATATTAACGTCGCACTTTTGTGACGGACCACGTTTAAAACGACACCTGGAATACCACACCACACCAACGCGTTTCAGCTTCGACAGATTTAAATCGTTTCTTTAGTGGTAGAAATAGCCCACGATCCGATTATACCAAAACTAAAGTTTTAGTGCCTGTTTTTAGTGTGCGGATATAATTTATGTATTTAAAACATAAAGTATACACAGATGACTAAAAAGTTGAAGAAACTAGAGAGAATAACAGTTATACGGTTGTCGCATAAATGACATTAAAACGGTCTGAATAAAATGAGAAAAATTAAGCTGTTTATTTCTTAAAAATAAATTATAAAATTGTTATTATAGTTGTGTTAATACCCCTCCAAAAACAGTTCTATCACCATGGAAATTTGCTAGAGCCGATTGGATCAACTGAGTGTCATTGAACACGTTATCCAGTTCATTCAAGAAAACTTAACTGGCAATACTTACAATGTTCCACCAAGAAAATCTTTTGTAAAATACACACACACACAAATTAGTTGAAAACTTCTTGTTTTACCTCGTCTAACCATTGTCGAACCGTATTCAATGTGTGTGTGTATCAAATACGTGTGTCAATACATGAATTTATTGATACCTTTTTTCACTTCTATTCTTCCAAATTAGGGATTTTTTTTTGTTTCATTATTATTTTTCCGTTTTTATAGCTAAGCTGTGAGCCACAAATCAAAGTTCCTAATAAATATACATTTATAATTATTTTTTGTGTGTTGATTTAGAAAAAAGTAATTAATTGATTATAAATATGATAAAATAGCACATAAGTGTTTCATATTTAGCATCTTTAAGAACTGAGTGGCTTTGATTGAAACATTTTCAAAACAAAAATTATTTAACTAGTATGTGAAGTACTTGTTACGTATCAAATAAATAAAAGTAGAAAGAGAGAACTTGGCTACACAGAGGAAAAGACATTTTATTAAAATACTATTTGTTTTTCTCTGAGAGATGTATTATCATTTATATTAGACATTTAAAAAGTAAAACCATTCGCGAAATATTTTTCGGATCCAAATTTTTATGATCTCCTTGTGTTGTTTTTCCAATCCCGATCCATGATCTCAATGAAAGTAAACACACTGATTCGAACCCGATCTTTTTGCAAGTTTCGTGATTTGTGGTTGGCAGCAACTGCAATGCAAATCGAGCGACTATTTAAACTCGGCTCATGTTAATTTTTCAGGAGGGAAGGAGAAAAAGAAATATAAGAAGTGTGTGAGTGTTTTAACTCTTAGAGGGAGAGAGCGGCTGGTTGGCAATGCAACTGTATGTTGCATCACCATTTTCAGATTATAAATTCATTTTAGAATATTAGACTGTAAGAAGACGGTTCGAATCGGATGTCTGGTAATGTTGATTTTTGAACTTATTGTTTTTTTTATCGCTCCAGTAACGAGCACATTGATTTTATCATTGATTATTAAAAAGCCAATTTTAAGAAACTGCTTTCGTCTTCATGCCTCCTCGACACAAAAATTTCACTGCTTGCTTTGCCAAAATTTGGGTTAGTTTACCAATAAGTGTAACAAATTTGGTTATGGGCCCAGTCCATGTACTGTGTCGAGACAGGCTAAGCAGTTGAACCAGGCCATGAACTTTGTCTATTTAAATACTGTTCCAGTCTAGAACTATTTTTTATGAACTCTGTTGCTAGTACGCTAAATCGAGTAACAGATATGGAGTTTAACAACCAGATATCAGTGTTGACTCAACATAACTGGAACACATGGAAGCATGATATGCAAGTACTCTTAATGCATTATGGTTGCTGGCAGTTTATAATGCAGACCAAGCTAGAGCAACCTGATGAAGAGGCAACATACAAGGAAAAATTAGATCTACAACTTAGTAAGGATAGATGTTATACGTTGATCTATACTAACATCAGTTCAGATTTGAAAAATCTGATAACGGAAAAAACTGACGGAGTAGCTGCATGGAAGATATTAAAAGATCACTTCGAACCAGTCACAAAAGCAAGAATAATCCAGCTTTTAGATCATTTTTTTGGAACAAAATACCAACCAGGGGAAGATGTTGGAATCTTCATATCTCGTGTAAAGACAGCGGCAACCAGACTACAAGAAGCGGGTCATAAATTGGACGACCTGTACATAGGATTTCAATTAATAAGGTGGCTTCCTCGGGAATTCCAGTCTACCGTGCAACAAATCTACAGATGGAAAGAAGAGGACTTCAGAGTTGTCAAAATTGAAGCAGAGCTGATATTAGAAGCCAATCGTCTTCAGTTGATGAAACAAGATTTGGAGAAAGCGGAGAATGCTTACTTGAGCAGTTTCACTTCGAAGAAGTCGAAGACATTACCTGGTGCTACGGCTGCAGCTCATGGAGATCCAAATGGCAAGAATGATTACCAAAAGAAAGGTGGTAAGGTATTTAACTGTAAAACTATTAAAAATGTTAAACAATCTATTAAGACTATAGGTCCGTGTTATGTATGTAATAAGTACGGGCATCTTAAAGTAAACTGTAAAGAGAAAAAGTTTCTACAAAAATCTCCTTCAACTGTAAATGAAACTTTTAACACAGAGTTTAATATAAATTTAAGATTTTGTGAAGCTGAATGTAGTCTTTTAGAACTAGATAAACAACTCGTAACTAGTTGTATCTTATTTGAGGAAAACTCTGATAAAGGTGTTTGGGTAATAGATACTGCTGCCACGAGTCATTATTGTAATGACAAGAGTTTATTTTTAGATCTTAAACCGATAACTAACATGAAAATGTTGTTAGCAACGGAGGATAAAAGTTGTCCCGTAGAAGGAATCGGTACACTTAGATTTCGGGTAAAATATAAGGAGAGTTTTCATGAAATAACTTTGTCTGATGTTTTATTTAATCCTAAGTTGAGGAGAAATTTGTTATCCGGTTCCAGATTAGAAAGTAAAGGTGCGCATTTTGTGGGTACCAAAGGTAAAATTAATGTTTTTAATAAAGACTGGATAAAATTGTTCTCGGCGACACGCCATGGAAATTTGTATTTTTTTAAGCCGGATCATTATATTATACCAAAGAGTAAAGAAATTAGTCTTTTTTAGTGATGTAACCGCTAAAACAAAAACGGATCAATAGAAATATGGCATCAACGCTTTTGTCATGTTAATAACGATTACTTGGTAAAAACTAGCAAAAATGATAGTGTAAAAGGTCTCCCACGCTTAACTGATAATGGTAAGACTGATTGTATACCGTGTAAATTAGCAAAGTCCAAGAGAGTTTCATTCAAAAGACGGGGGCCGTAAGATCAAAACGTCCATTGGAATTGTTGCATATGGACCTCTGTGGTCCAATGCCAACTGAAAGCCAAGGCGGTAATAAATATTTCTTGAGTATAATTGACGATTATTCAAGAAAGGTGACTGTATTTCCCATCCGAAATAAATCTGACGTATTTCATACGTTTATAAGATTTCAGAAACGAGCAGAACGTTTTCTAAGTAAAAGGTAATAGCAGTTAGAACTGATGGCGGACTAGAATTTTGTAATAAAGATATGGATAATTTCTTGACAGAACTGGGTATAAAGCATGAGGTAACAAATTCATATACGCCAGAAATGAATGGGGTCGCGGAGAGATTAAATTTAACCGCTCTAGATGGCATCAAAACATTGCTTAAGTCTAGTGAAGTTCCAAATAAGTTTTGGGGAGAAGCATTACTTTGTTTCACTTATGCGTGGAATCGAATTTGTCACAAAGGCGGTAACAAAACGCCTTTCGAAAAATATTCAGGTAGAAAACCATCTCGGTATTGCATCTAATACCTTTTGGATGTTTGGCATATGCTGGTGTGCCAAACCAAATTAGAAAAAAAATCGTTATGCGTGCGAAAATGGGAATTATGATGGGATACGCACAACGTACTAAGGGTTATAGAATATGGTTGATAGATGAAAATAAATTAGTCGAGACTATTAATGTAAGATATTCGATGAAAATAAGAGGGGAATTAATTTTAGACAAAAAGTTAATAGTAACCTTGGATATAATTTAAACCTTCCTGATTATTATGATGATAGGATAATTTTGATAGAGTAAAAGATTCATTAACGAGTCGTTTAGTTTCAAAGACAAGTACGGAAACTCCCTCAGCATCTGAAAAAACAGATGTATCTTCCGATAATCATAGCTTGATCCCATGTACAGAGGTTAAGTGGATTCGAAATATAGGTAGGAAAGTAACTGGATCTAACGTATATTATAGTATAGAAGGGGAAGCAACCCGATTGAAATCTTTTAACGAAATAGAGAGATACTGTAAGAGGGGCATAATATTGAGTATGATCCTAGTTTATATTTAATTTAAGAAAAGATAATACCGAATCCCAGGGATTTTCAGATTTGTCAGAGCAACAAGAAGTTCTTATGGTTGAAGTAACTATTCCTAACTGTTACAAACAGGTGATAAGATCCAGAGACGCATCTAAATGGCATGATGCAATGGATAAAGAAATTAACGTAATGATGGAACGTAAAGTTTGGGATTTAGTTGATCATCCGGATAATATAAAAATTTTAGAAAACCGTTGGGTTTATACCAATAAATATGATGAAAATAATAAAATTATTAGATACAAGGCCCGCTTAGTTGCGCGAGGTAACACACAGTTACGAGGCGAGACATTTGACGAGGTATTTAGTCCAGTTGTTAACTTTACTATTGTAAGATTATTTTTCACTATCTGTGTATGTTTGTGGAAATGGACGCATATTCAAGTAGATATCACTAATGCTTATTTATATGCTAACTTAGATACTGTAATCTACATGAAGCAACCAACTGGATATGAAATTGATAATAACAAAGTATGTAAGTTACGTAAAACAATATATGGACTCCACCAGAGTGGACGCCAGTGGTTTTTGGAATTAGAAAATAAATTAATTAAATTAAAATTTAAGAAGTTAGAGTGGGTTAATTGTGTATATATGTTTGAAGATAATGTAATTTTATTATTTTATGTAGATGGCATGATTACATTTGGAAAAGAAATGGAAAACGTAAATTTTGTATTACAATTATTGCAGAAAAATTTTGATTTGAAAATTATGGGTAAAACAAAGAAATTATTAGCAATAGAATTTGAAGAACTAGGTAATAGTCTGTTTATACATCAGAGATCTTACATTCGAAGGTTATGTGAAATTTACGAAAAATATAAATATCCCGTAAGTTCATTACCTATATCAAAAGGTCAAGTTCTTTCCAAATCAGATTCACCCAAAACTAGCGAAGAAATTTTAACAGTTCCTTATAGAAATTTAATAGGATCTTTGTCATTTATTTCTATACGCACAAGACCCGATATTATGTATGCAGTAAATGTATTATCTCAATTCCAAGCAAACCCGGGAATAAAACATTGGAATTACTTATTGAGATAAATAGGTTATTTAAAATACACTCAAGAATATAAATTAGAACTTTCAAAAGTTAAATCATTAAAACTAAGATGTTATTCAGACTCAGATTTTGCTACAAATAGGGATGATCGAGTGTCGATGGGAGGGTTCATAACTTTTATAGACGAAACTCCAATTTCATGGCGAACTTTCAAGCAAAAATCCGTTAGTCTGTCGACCATGGAAGCTGAGTATGTTAGTTTAACAGAAGCAGCTAAAGGAATTCATTTGGTTAAAGAATGTAATTAATAATAAAAGTTTAAATCTGAAATTAAGTGAAAATGTAATGTTTTGTGACAATCAAGCTGCTATAAGTTTTTCAAAGTCACCGGTAGAAAATTATAGAACAAAACATATCGATGTTCGTTATCATTTCCTAAGGCATTTGATATACGACAAGGTTTTCCAAATTAAATATATAGGTACCAAAAATAATTTGGCGGACATTTTTACCAAACCCATGGTAAAGGAAAAATTGTTGGAATTTTGTAGAAAATTATTTTTTTTAGAGAATAAGACTTTGTTTCTTTAAGATTAAAATATTAGTTTGTTTATTACAATAAAGATTGTGAATAAAATGTATTTTTTGTGTTAAATTGTGTAACATGTGATTATAGATTAAAATTAATTTACTGATTTGTAAGAGATAATGGTACGAAATTGGAAAAAGGGGGTCGATTGTTAGACATTTAAAAAGTAAAACCATTCGAAATATTTTTCAGATCCAAATTTTTATGATCTCCTTGTGTTGTTTTTCCAATCCCGTTCCATGATCTCAATGAAAGTAAACACACCGATTCGAACCCGATCTTTTTGCAAGTTTCGTGATTTGTGGTTGGCAGCAACTGCAATGCAAATCGAGCGACTATTTAAACTCGGCTCATGTTAGTTTTTCAGGAGGGAAGGAGAAAAAGAAATATAAGAAGTGTGTGAGTGTTTTAACTCTTAGAGGGAGAGAGCGGCTGGTTGGCAATGCAACTGTATGTTGCATCACCATTTTCAGATTATAAATTCACATTTTAGAATATTAGAATGTAAGAAGACGGTTCGAATCGGATGTCTGGTAATGTTGATTTTTGAAGTTATTGTTTTTTTTATCGCTCCAGTAACGAGCACATTGATTTTATCATTGATTATTAAAAAGCCAATTTTAAGAAACTGCTTTCGTCTTCATGCCTCCTCGACACAAAAATTTCACTGCTTGCTTTGCCAAAATTTGGGTTAGTTTACCAATAAGTGTAACAATTTATTTTTTAAAGGCATCTTTTAGATATTCCATCTTTTGTTCCATGCAATTTGTTGTTCAAAAAATTTAAATCGGTATTCACAATTACACTGTTGAAAATATGGCTAATATGAGCGTGTCACTTGAAATCACAAAGCCACAAAGTAGTTTCAGTGAATAATTATAAGAACCCATGTTTTTTAATAAAGAACATTTAATTTGTCAATTTATGTCTAACACAAATACATTCTTGTTATTTTCTAACTTTCTTTAATGTTTATAATGTGATAATATCAGCGCAACAAAGACTTCAGTTATATCAATAATAATACATATTAAATTGAATTAGTGTACGAGTAACAAATAAATTTTTTACTATACATATACGAATATTCTGTATGTATAAAAAAAATCGAAAAAAGAGGAGTTTTCACAACGTGTAAGAAATAACAAACGAAGAACAACAAAATCGTAAGAAATAAAAAAACTGTCTTCATCAATATATGGAGTTCATGTTCATCTCCCGTGGTGTAGAATTGCTCCCTCTGAATAGTTTCCTTTGCATCAGGCTAATATGAATATATATTTTTTAAAAAAATTAACTGCTAAAAGGCAGAATACCGTTCTTTTAAAAGAATCTAATTTTAATTAGTCTGTGTGTTTTAGCTTTTATTCCTGAAATAATTTTAAAAAAATAAAAAAAATGGGGGTTGGAGCACAAAAGTATCGGTGCATGTCTAATTGTGCGAATACTTTTAACTCCTTAAGCGGTTTGCACGTACAACGTGCGGGCTACCAAAGGTTGACCACAACTGGTTGGCCCGTACACTATAAGGGTACTGATATTTTCTTTCTTTGATTTGAGCTTATTTTTAATTCTTTTGGTGTATTATTTAGTGCTAGTATTTTGAAAAGTTGATGTAGTTTATCTATAGGACTGAAATGCTTTTAATCCGGAATTTTTTTGTGGTGAAAGAGGAAATTAGTTATGAATAATAAAAAAATGTGCCTTTTTTAAAAAGAATTTTGGGTGAAAAAAAATGACCGCTTGAGGAGTTAAGGAAAAACATTGATACACCTAATTTATTGTATTTCACATTTAAGGCAAATTAAAGGCGTATGAGATAATAGAGTTAGAAATCCTTAAATACGAACAAGGGAAGCAAAAATTTTTTTAAAAAATGGTAAAATGGTACTAAACAATATCAGTTTCAACTTCCCACGACCCAAGGATTTTGACATCCATTTAAACTTAACTTTTATTATTCATTATTCGATACGTTGTATGTTTATAGAGTCACAACTAGAAGGACGGTCACACACACACACACAACTTAACTTTATTATTAATATTACATTATACTCAAAGAATTTTTCAGGAAAGATTTCCAGCTGGAAGATTTCTTTGAACAATCGGAGAAAATTTGTGTGTATGACAAAGACCTGACTTGACAACGGAACTTTCAAATCGATTTAAATGCTATAAGAAAGGTTCAACGGTTGATCAAGGAATATATTATTATTTGTTAAAGTTCTTTAATTTAATATTAGTTGCATGTGTGTGTGTGTGTGTGCGTGTGTGTGTGTAGGAACTATACTTAGAACATGATTTCCGGAAATAAGAGATATTCAAATAAGTATTCTAATTATCAGGAAATTATCGCGGGTGAGTGTTTATTTACGCCACCATATAAAGCAAGGGCTACTGAATGCAGCCATCGTAAATTTGAACCACAGTCAAGTAAGGACGATACCTGCGCTGGCACCCCCCTCTCCTAACTACCACACAAGGTTAACGGGAGAACTTTGACCCCCGACGTATTTAAGGTGCATCTGCTCCTCTACGTGGAGCAGATGTGGAATTAGGGCTCTTAGTGGAATTAGGGCTCGAACTCATGGCACGTCAGCCACGAGTTTATGACCAAGATCCTCTTGGTTACTGCGGCCTAAATTGTAGTGAGAGCACGTGTTCTAAATTTATGACTAATTTTTCATGAATCCCGTGACCTTTCTTTTAAAGTGTTGCTGCTATTATAAACATGAGTGATTGTGAGAGTTATATTAATGTCACTCTATAAAACAACATAAAGGTTATGGGTGAAGGACTTCGATGTTTTGAATCTCGGTCCATTGACGTGAATGACACTGGAGACAGCATGCATCTCTCCAAACTACCACGCTACGCCAAGGAGTGAACTTTGAGCTTGACTAATTTAATGTGCATCGGCCCCTCTATTCAGCAGATCTTTAGCGGCATCAGGACTCGAGCACGACCCCAAGTTCGTGCGGAGGAAAATGTATTTTAAGGAGTTTGAGTGAGTGGGTATTAACGTCGCACTATTCAGCTACTCGAGGGCTTTTAGTGACGGGCCTCGTCATTTCGAATCATGGTCAAGTGACAAGGATGATACCTGGGCTGGCAACACCCTCTCCTAACTACCACACCACACCAACGGGAGTACATTTGAGCCTCGATATATTTAACGTGTATCAGCGGGTCGTGAGTGGTACTAAGCTTGAACTCATGACACGCCGGCCACGAGTCTGTTTCCTTGACCACTAAGCTACCATGACCTCGTATTTTGAGGAAATGTAGGTGAAAAAGGTATTTTAAAAGCAGTTACAGAAAAATGTTGTACAAACTACGGTAAACTTTCTGCAACAAAATTCAGACTATCTTTTGTACAGGATCCCTCTAAATGAGGTACGAGTAACTGAATGGTTTTGACATTTTTAATTCCTCAGAATATGATCCTTATTACCCCACTTTACACATTCCTGAAATATATTTTCATTACACTTCGTATTCTTCTGGTTTTTCCTTCAATTTCTGTCGACATCCCGAATGATCGTAACGAAAAACGGAAAGAGATAGTGGAGTTATAGCCCTTAATCAAAAGCCTAAGCCCAGAGGAAGCCTAGTTATCCCCAAACTTCAATTTGTACATTTCCATTCATTAAGCCCAGCAAAAATACCAGCGTGTGTGCAAAAATTCGTTTACACTCTTGATACCGAGGGGGCACGTTTCAAAACGCAGAAATTGCTTTCGAAAAACGTCATCAGGCTTCGGAAATCTAATTTCCGCCGCTGCGGGTCGGGTGGTGATGATGACGATAATGCACTTATCCATTAACAAGGCACCAATGATTACATTAGGAGAGCTCTCCTTTCATCCCGCCGGGCCCCCGGGGATCAAGAATAATAAGCGCGCATTTTTATGGAGGATATTTCTCCGGTTGTGCGAATTTTGTAATTAAACGGTTATCGACGAAGGTGCTGTGCAGATTCCGGGGTCGGGGAGAGGTGTGTTTATCTGTGAAAAGTGAAATTTGTGAAGTGTAGAGTGTGAGTGTGGAGTAATTATACTTTTAACGGGGCCGTTCTCTCCATTTGGGTTTTGTTTTTAGCCTACGCTTTGGTGAGGCGAATTAAAGTTGAAGATGATTTTGTGTTCTCAGGTAATGAGACGCGTATAGGAATATGTGGAGCTGCAGACTTTTTTTCTTAAGGAACTAATGGTATGATTACATCAAATAAAATTTATTTTTTGTAAACAGATTTAAGAAAAAAAGGAGAGGGGGAAAAGATGCAAAAAAATTTGCGCCATTTCCTTTTTTTATCTACTTTAAAGGACAAAAAGTCGCCTATCTAGTATAGTGATTAGCGACACCGACTGCTGTGCTGTTGGACTTGGGTCCGAATCCCACAGAATACATGGATGTTTGCAAATGTATAGTGCCTTCGCAGGATGGGTGTACTTTAAATAGCCGTCGAGACGCAAGTCCTCCCGTGAGGTTGGGGAAAGGGCAAGAGAGGTGGGAGGTCGATGACCACCCTCAGGATGTTATCCCTTTAAATTAGGGTGAAACGAGCCAAATCGTTCTGTCGCCTGCATGGTGCTCAAAGCTACGGATAACGACAGGCGTCACTTAGCCCTTTGCCATGATAAATATCATGGGCCTTGATCTGGCTTTTGCCGATCAGGTGGCATTAGTAGTAACAACAAAGGGCAAAAATTACGAGGTAGGATTGAAAAGTTCCCGGACTGAGCCTAAAACGTGCAAAATTTTTGCAGTAGAGCGACTACGACAACAATTCTGTGTTATTGCATTCTTCCCCTTTTCTGAAAAAATCTTATTCCAAATCACGTGATCAGTAGCTCGCGATGGCGTCTTATTTTGTTGGCGAGGGCATTTAGTCGTCGGCGATTGAAAGAAATAACGTTTGTTGAACAGATAATGAATATTAAATTTTGTGTTCGTTTGGGAAAAGGCTCTGCGGAGACTTACGAAATTTTGAAGCATGTGTAAGGCTGTGATTTATAATCGCGAACGAAACTTTTGAGTGGGATCAACGTTTCAGAAAAGGCAAGGAAAGTGTCGGAGATGACAAAAGCTCTGAATGTCCGCAAATTTTCCGCAATTCTGAAAACATCGAAAAGGTTTCTGCGGCGGTACGTAAGAACAGGTTTCAAACAATAGCAAATTCAGTTGGGATATTCTCGACCAGATGTCAATGGATACTGAATGAGAATTTTAATATGCACAGGGAGTGACAACAGATCGTTTCCCACGCGTTAACGAAGACCAATCTGCTGATGAAGTTAAAAGTGCTTCTCTGGCTGAATTAAAGGACATGGCTAAAAACGATTTCAGAAATGTTTCGATGACCTTTACAAGCCATGGCAAAAGTGTGCTGCAACTCAAAGGTCATATTTCGAAGGAGAGAGGATGTATTTCAACAGTTTAATTTGTAATATTTTTTAAGTTTATAGACTAAGTCCGGAAACTTTTGAATCATACTAAGTATAATACATAAAAATGTGTCCCAATATTACAATAAGCTCGAGAGATGGTTGTGCTTCTCTATATATGAAGGTGAAAAGTGACTCCCTCACTTATCACGAGATTTCCAGCCAGCGTCGAGCGTCGAGCCCAACGATACCTGCGGCCCACTGAGCCTTTTTAAGTGGCCCGATCATGGCTCATTGCACTGAAAAATTCATATATTTATGGCGGAAAATTCTTTGTTTAAGAAATCAAATATATCAATTTTGATTTCTGCTGTCTATGTCGCATGGGTGCGAATTGATATTTTTTGTTTCTGATTAGTTCCACTCATAAAATATGGTCATTTCTCCATTGTTGTATATTATCACTAATTTTTAACTATCTTTCATAGCTTGCAAGCGAAAAATATTCGAAGAAAATAGGTTGTTTCAAGGTGATTGGGAAGTTGACTATTTTGTAACGAATGCCAAGCAGGGTTCAGTAATTGTTTGATTTGTCACGAAAGTGTTGTATTTAAAAAAATACCAATCAACAGGAACCGTTCAAGGATACTTTTCCTCGAATATCTCTCTCAATAGGTGATAAATAGGCTTTCTTGAATAATCTTCGCAACTGCAAAAAAGTGTTTGGCAGTGGTAATGTCACAGTGGTGCTCCCTATGAAATTTGTCGTATTATGAAACCGTTTACTGATGCAGAAATTGTGAAGGAGCGGTTCTCAAATGCTTCCAATTTAGAAAAGTCAGTGACAAATAAATAAATAAATAAAAATAAAAAAACTTGAGTTGGCATTCACTTTTAGGCCTGGAGAACTTTGAACCTCGGCAGGTCTAACTCCCCTACACGTTGGGTCATCAGCGGTACTTGACTCGAACTCATGACGCGCCACGAGTCCGTTACTAGGCTACCGCGGTCACCCTACCGTGTAGAAGAGGTGATACCCGATAGTTCTGCCTAGGTTTAAAGTCCTTCAATTGGAGAGGAGGGGGGATGCCAACTCAAGTTTCAAACTCATCACTTGGCCGTGATTCAAGATTACGAGGCTTGTCACCGATATCCCTCGTGTTGCCTTATACTGCGATTTAAATTAAAATAACTTAACGCCGTGGAAATGCAGTTTTAAAAAACTCTGATTTAATTTAACCTTTTGCTTTAAAGTACTCTATATAATCCTTTGAAACTGTATGCTGCTGTTTGCTGGAATTGTTCTATATTCAACAATTTGTGTTTTTGAACACTTTGCTTTAGTTTGTTTTTCTATTATCAATGCCAAGTTGCAGAATTCGGAGTTATTGCAGACCCAATTTCCCCGCCGAGTGCTAACTGTTAAGCCTGTTTTTGAATTTTTTAAATAGCAACAATTTGTATAGTTCACCAAGAACTATATATGAATTTAAAATTACAAAATTTATTTTAATCGGTAACATTTTAAATGTTATAATATTTTTCACATGATATATTTAAAAATAAATTTGATATTGATTATTCCGTCTTAAGGGGACTTGGCACCCTTTGAGCAAATTTCTTTACTTACGTATTTAAAAATTATATTTTAGCATTTTATACAATGTTTCTATTCAAGAAAATGATACCAGATGAAAATTTTCATATATTATTTACACAATTTTAAAAATTTAAATTTTTTGAAGAAAATTGGGAAAATTTTAAAATCCTACTCCTTTTGTAAAAAATTAATTTTTGACCTGAAATTTTTTTTTTTATAATATTCTTATGGATGTTATCAACAACTTTAGGGATCGAGTTTAGAATAACTTTATTCGTTTTTTGAGAAAAAATAAAATGTTGATATACAGGCTAAAAATCAACGAAAAAGCCAGCATGTCTTACATTTTATTTTTTTTTAAAAAAGTATTCAGTTTATAGCAAAACGGATCCCTAATTTTATTACATACTTTATTTTTAACTCGCAGGAAAAAATGGAAGTGATTGGTAAATAATTGTCGAAGGAGTAGCATTTTGAATGCACTAAGGTTTCGAAAACACAAACTGAGAAAAACCAGTTTAAAGTTTATAATTCTGAAAAAATAATTATTATAAGCTTAATTAAACTTAAAAATACCACTTTAAGATATTAGTTATACATTTTTTCTTTAAAATAATTGCATTTTCATATTTTTCAACCCACACATTTTTATAAATGATCAACTTTTAGAGAGTACTAATTGCACAAGAAAATTCAAGAAAAACGTTAAAAAAAATTTTTCTGTCACGACAGAAATTTTATCCGTTTTTTTTCTTATTATTAAAGTATTACATTTGTATGAAAAATATATCAGGAATAAGAACTGAAATTATAAAATTTTTAATATAAAATGCCTTAATTTAAAAATTTTACATGCACACATTTCACAAAGGAAACAAAAATGATTGTATGCATTGCCTCGGAAATATTCTGCTTTATATATTGCACATTCTTTTTTTAATGTTATTATTTCTCTTTATAAATTAGATTTTTTTTATCAAAACGCTTTTAGCTTTTTTTTCTAAAAAGGGGGCGCGGCTGAATCGCCTAATTTGTTTTCAAATGAAGTTTTATTCAACTTCTAACTTTCCGACATGCACAAGTGATGTATCAATCGAAAGATAATAATGCAAAGAATAAGATTAAATGAAAATAAAAAAAATGATAGGTTTGGGGTTTTAGGGGGGTACCAAGTTACCTTAAATGGAAAGCGTAGGATAATTTCGAAGTAAACATTAGTCCAAGCAGAAAGATATAGTAATATAAAGCATTAACAACATGTTTTAGAGAAGTTACATAAAAAAAAGAGATTTAATACATATATTTAAAACAGAAATGTTGTGTGTCCATTTCTGCTTTCAACGGCATTGAACTTAGTTTTCAAAAGTATATTATTGCAATGAAATTTTCTCATAAATTTTTATTTAGAATTTTTTTCAAAAATTATATTAAATTAAATATATTTATGAATTGATTCATATGTTACTTTAATTATTCATAATCAAGAGTTAAAAGAAATCACTGGAAATAATTTTTAGTTAAGGTATTAAACTACCCTAAAATTGTGAATTTTGCCAAAAATTGACAAAATTTTTAATTGTTTTGTTTTATAAACCATCTTATTAGCTTTATAAAATTACCAAGTTAATTATTTTCCGTTCACTAGAACAAAAACTGTAAGTGTTTTAGTAAAGGCAGATGCCACTCTACTTTAAACAAGATGTCATATTTCAAAATGAGTTTTACTCGAAATATGTATTTTTTTTTTAAATGCTCAAAGTGGGCAGTGATTGCTCAAAACGTTATGAAAATAATTATCTAAAATCTTTTGTGTACGTTTTATATAATAGTAGAAGTGTTATAATCTTCAGATTTACCAATGACTGTTTTATTACAAAATTTACAGTCCTTTATGATATATAATCACTGCTTTTTTAAGCAATTTTATATAATAACTAAGATAAAGTGTGTGTTATAGTTTTTATTAAAAATAAAAAATCTCTTATCCTGATGGCCATTTCAAAAATGAATAACAAAGCAACGTATCAAAGTTGGAAAATTGAAAGTTTGTTCATAAGCATTAATACGGAGTGAGCCCCATTTATATAATTTTTTATCAGTTTTTTCTCATTTTAGCAATAATAATTTCTTTTTCTCTTCTTAATTTTAGTATATTTTTCTTAAAATGTACTAAATAAATCTAAAAAACCACAAAAAAAATCCCTATACCTCAATTTTTTTTAAAAAAGTTGCCTCAAGTAGTCGGGTTCCTTAATTCGAATTCAAAGGTAATTAGGATGCCTTCCCTCTTTTTTGTCACGAAAACACAAATTATTTTTGTTTTATATAATTTAGCTTTGTTTTTAGATTGCTTTGGAGTTCAACAAATTCGATACAGTTTTCAATTGAAATCGTGTATTCTTTTTTTTTCTGCAATTTTTCCTTGCTTTCGACGTAAAAGTTTTTGGGTTTTGTTACATCTGCTTCAGGGTTTTCACCAAAAATACATTTAGAAGAAATTTAAATGTTTTTTAAGTTTTTGTATAAATATTTTAAGGCGAGTTGGACACCTCTCTCTCTATATATACTGACAATTTTAAATTGGCTGTTTTCGATGTACCTTTTCTCAAAATCTGTTAAATGTACATGCTTGAAATTTTTCATACAATTAAAGTATACCTTTCTAATTATACTGAAATGAGTTTTCAGTTAATTTTGAATTTTTTAATAATTTATGAAATATTTTATCAAACATTGCGAAATTTAAACCATTTTCACATAAAAAATTTGTAAAAAATAAATTTTTGAGTTTTTTACAAAAAGCTCGTTTCTCAGCATATATTAGCCATTCTTTATAAATAATTCATAAAAAATTCACATACATGTGAGCTGTAGTTTCTCAGAAAAGGTACATCGAACATCAAGATTTACATTTTGAGATAAATTGATTTTAATGCATACAGTGAGATTTTTAATCGGCTAGTAAATAAAAAAATAAAAGGATCACTTTACAATAAAAGATACATGTTTTGGTTTATATCAAACGTTCAACGTTTAAGCAAAAACGAAGAACTTTTTTAAAAATTTTCCGCCATTCAAATGGGCATGGACCAGTTTCAACGATTATTTAAAAATAGATTTCAAGGGCTTCTAGACCATAGAGCAATGCTTTTCAAACTTTCAATACTGGCGACCCAATATTCAATCACAATTTTCATCGCCCCCCCTTCATACAATAACAATGGATTGAGCTCGATAGTTTGAAGCTAAAGCTACAATACAACTTTAACCTCTCCACCACCGACGGATATAGACGTCTTTCTTAAACAGTACGTAAATTACTCCGGACGTATACATACGTCTTCTCGAAATACGATATTTTTTGTTCACTGCTATCCATAAAAATATTCCGAAGGCTTTTGAATGTAATAAATGGACCCTGACAGTGATTGCAAAGGATTCACTTATTTATTCCTCCCTCCCCCATAGACCACATAGGCTCGCCTACTTGGAAAACGGTGGCATCGGGAAGCAAATCGCAAAACACTTAATCGGCATCAAGAGATTAATTATATAAACTGTACAAATTATCAAGATAAGTGTTGATTTGTGTATATAGTTTTATATATAATGAGCCCACAGGATCACTGGTAATTATTAAACTTTTGCTTAACTTAGCTTAGCTAAATTAATTATGAAATACATTGTGTGCTGTACTTATACATTTATAAGTGTATTATATCAGTGTAAATGTGTATTTTATTTTTCATTGTGTTGGAATGTATTCTGTTTATGTTCATTAAATTAATAATTTTTAAAAATAATCTTTTGTTTATATATATATATACGACTTTCAATAAGCTCGCGCCCCCAGTGTGAGAAGCACTGCCCTAGAGGTTGAAGTAAAGGTATTTTTAAAAAGGTTAAAATCTCTACACAATTTTAAAATGTAAAAATCTCAAATCGTCAAAAAAATATCATTTTAGCTTTCCAACACCCCTTAAATGCGTCAAGTTCATGGTTTAGAGGATTCTTTATGCTTTCAATATCCTTAAAAGCTTCTTTATATTTATTGCATCGTAATATAATACATGTACAATGGCGCACACAAATAGTTTTCAAGCAGGAAGGGTTCAGGGTCAAAAGCCCACCCTTCTCGTACCGTGCCTCGATACGCCGCCCAACATATTCTTTTGATTTTGTCGATTATCCGGAACTAAAAACAATAAAAAACAAATTATTGAATTAATAATTAGTATTAATTAATAAAATAAGTTCTTAATAACAAATACTTAATTAAATTTTACGAACTACGTAGGCTGTTCAATAAGTAATAAGACTAATTTTACTGCTTCAAAACCACTCATCGGAATGTTAATTTCTGTGTCATAAGAAAAGTTTGTTGCCTGTATTAACAAAAAATATCTATAGATAGTTTGTACAGATTCGTATTCTTGAGTATCATGTGATAGAACTGAAGCGTGTTTGTGGGCGCCTACGAGACGCGGCCAGTTGTCGAAATCAGCATCGGAGGCCTTTGATATAATACGATATGATTAAAGACTGGAACGAGAAGGCAACAATATCTTTAAATGCTTTATCACAGTAGACGAAGTTTAGTTGTATTACTATGATCCAACCATAAAACAACAAAGCAGTGAAAGGAAACATCCATCTTTACCAATCAAGAAAGCAAAAATTGTGAAATCGACTGGTAAAGTTATGACCATATTTTTTTTATTATGAAAGAATTGTGTATCAACACGCTGTCGAACCCGGTGCTACCGTAAACGACTCGTACTAAACGAATGTCCTGCAAACAATGGTACAGCACATGAAAAAGGAAACGCCCATTGCTACGAAATGGCTTCCTGCTGCCCCATGACAATGCCCGACCACATATTGCTCATTGCGTACTGGATGTTTCGCAGCAGAACAACGTAGAGATTTTACCATACTCTCCATACGGTCCTGATCTAACTCGTAAAGGCTGCGGAGGCGGTTTTAAAACAGCTCTCACAAAACAGACTTTTACATGTTTTTAAGAAGTGGACAGGACTTTGGGATAAATGAATTATGTGCCATGGAAGATGTTTTGAAAAAAAAACATGTAAATGATAACGATTAAAGGTATTCTGTCTTTTTTTAAATAATTTTAGTCTTATTACTTATTGAACAGCCCTTGTATATACATAGGATTACCGTTACCCCCCCAAATCAAGGGCTATGGGAGGGGGTCCGAACTTATGAACCCTTCCCCCTTGCGTGCACCGTTGTACATGCATTTTTTAAATCTTGATTTATTAAGGTATCCGACTACGTTCGGAATCGTGATTTTGCAAAATCGTATAAATGGATAATATTTGATATTTAGTGTCACTTAGATTAAAAAATGTATATAAAATTGTTTTAAGAATAGTATCACAATAAAAAATTATTTAAGTACAATATTTTGACAAAAACTGAACATAGAATGACCCATTTTCAAAATATTCTCCTTTTGTGAAGAATGCTTCTATTATAATAATATTTTGCCTGTATATAACTCAGATCTCTGTACAGAGGCTCAATTAGTATTTTTGAAATATATAACTTAGAAGTGGGTTTATCCATGTTTTACGACAACAGAGGGGAGAAATTTGAAGAAAAAAACGCCGATAATTAATTCAAAGGGTTGTAACTCTGAAAATAATCTGAATTTTTCAAAAATCATAGTTGAGCCTCTGTACAGAGGTCTGAGCTATATACAGGCAAAATATTAAAATAGAAGCATTTTTCACAAAAGGAGAACATTTTGAAAAAATGTTATTCTAAATTAATTTTTTGCTAAGATATTGTATTTAAATCATTGGTTTTTTTTTATCAAAATGTCCTTAAAACAATTTTATACTTGTATTCCTATCTAAGTGACACTAAATATCATGAAAATTATGCGCTTATTAAAAATGCGCTTATTTATGCGCTTTTTTAAAATAACGGTACCGAACGTAGTCGAATACCGTAAACATTTTTATTTTTAGTGCGTGCAAGATGTGATGTGTTTTACTGTAAAGTAAATGTAATATTTTTTTTCTAGAAAATTCATTGAAGCCTCTTGTACTAATCCAGCGGCCATAGTAGTCTAGTGGTCAAGGTAATGGACTCGTGGCTGGCGTGTCAAGAGTTCGAGCACAGTTTCACTGAAAATCCACCGTGTAGGGGAGCGATGCACTTTAAATTTGTCGAGAGCTCAAACGTCCTGCTGTTTGTGCGGTGTGGTAGTTGCGAGAAGTGGTGCCAGCTGAGGTGTCGTCCTCATCACTTGCCCATGGTTCAAAATTACGATGTCCGGCGCCAAAGTCCTCGTGTAACTGAACAGTGCGACGTTAATATTCACTCACTCACTGACAAACACGAGATGAGTTTTACGTCTCGCTTTTGAGTCGGGTAATAAGAAATACAGAGGTTTCTTAGCTCTTTTTGTAGCTGTTAATACGTGGGAAAACCTTAAACTACTGAAAAAGGCCATTATTCATAGCAGTGAGAGTTGACCACTTGCTGCAGTACGACTCGCTACAGAACAGTTTTGCAGTATTGAAAAGTGTTTGTTAATAAGAGTTTTCAAACATTTTTACTTACTAGTATACATGTGACTTACTTGAGTGGCCGCGGTAGCAGAGTGGTATAGGTATCGGATCGTGGCTTGCCTTGTCACGAGTTCGAGCCCAGTACCACTAAAGACCCGCCGTGTAGGACAGCGATGCACGTTAAATCTGTCGAGAGCTGAAACGTCCTCCCGTTGGTGTGGTGTGGTAGTTAGAAGAGGGAGGTGTCAGCTCAGGTGTGGTGTGAAAATGACGTGGTCCGTCGCCAAAAGCCCTCGTGTAGCTGAACAGTGCGACGTTAATATTCAATCAATCGGGACTTACTTGAACATTGAAGTTAAGCAAAATGTACACGTAAAGAATCGTAGTTTGTAATATATGGTCATGTTTTAGCTGCCATGTTTTGTCCTTCAGTTTAAAGGTTTACTTTCCAAGATTGAGAGGGATCATAGCCTGTGTTGCTCTATATCCCCTTCAACCTTTCAATCAATCAATCAATCCAAGATTGAGGGTTCAGTATTATGGAATACTATAATACTAAGTATTATAGTACTTATTCTAAGCAGAGTGTTAATATATTCACTTATTCACTCCCTTACGCTGATCCATTTGTGTCCTCCCTCAGGAGTTGTCCTTCAAAGTGTAATGGGTGTTAAAAAACAATCAATGATCTTTGTATTCAATACATTATTTGAGCAGGTTCATCAACAGAATTTTTTTCAGGTATAGCTTGATTAAATCGAAATTTTATGAAGCATATACACCACAAAAACACAAATGGCTGTAAATAGCTGTAAAATTTTTATCATAATCTACGTTAAAATTTCTTAAAAACAAATGTTTCAAAAATAAAATTTTTATGCCCCAGTTTTTAATATTATAGGAATTTTATTTTTAATTTCTATAGTCCTCATCACAAAAATGTTTCATACTATTTTCATTATGTGTGCCACAAATATTTGTATTCCTTTTACTATAACGGTAGCTAAATATGGTAAATTATAAAAACTGTTCAACATAAAGTACCAAGTTATATGGCTTGATTTTAGATCATCTCCCGTAATCTTTAACCCTTCGAACACTTTATTTTGATTGTCTTTTATGTCGCATTTTGAGGCAACATGAGAGCTATTGGTAAGCAACTTTTTGTAATTTTTTAACGAGGAGGACACCTCCCACTCCAAACTTCCCTACTACGCCAATAGGAGAACTTTGAGCCTCGGTAGATTTAACCTTCATGAGGTTCTCTGCACGGCGGATCTTCATTGACACTAGGCTTGGAACTCGTGATTCAACAACGCCAGTCATGAGTTTTCGACATCACCACTCCATTACCACGACCACTCGAGCTTTCAACAATATGCTAAGGCCTTCATAGAAAACTTTTGTTGATAAAAGTATCCTTTCCTGATAAATTAAAATGTTTAGTAGGAAAAAAAGAGCAGATATCCTTATTAGCCGTGATACTCAAGTGATAAATATCTTGAGTCTCTAAATGTTTAGTTTCAGCCTCGGATTCCTATTAAGTCTAGTTTTATTAAGGACTTATCATCAGGAAGTGAGTTTAGCTGCTCTTTGTGTTGAGTGAGCTAAGCCTTCCTCGGGAAACAAAATGGACTTGTCATGCAGAATAACGAGAGTTGCGACGTTTTAAACAGAACTAGAACTCTAAGTAATCATTTAGTATAAGGTGAAAATTATGAAAATGTAATATAAACATAAGGCATACACACCATGTGCACTATGTATTTAGCATTAACCAAGTAACGACAGGAGTGAGTGAGTGAATATTAACGTCGCACTGTTCAGCTACACGAGGGCTTTTGGCGACGGACCACGTAATTTTGAACCATGGTCAAGTGACGTGGACGACACCTGAGCTGGCACCCCTCTCCTAACTACCACATCACACCAACGGGAGGACATTTGAGCTCTCGACAGATTGAACGGGCATCGCTCCCCTACACGGCGGGTCTTTAGTGGTATAGGGCTCGAACTCGTGACAAGACCAGCCACGATCCGATACCTTCACCACTCGGCTAACGCGGCCACCCAAGTAACGACAGGAGTAAAGTGATCAAGGTTTCAAACTTGTGGTCGCGGAAATGTTTAAATCGAGTCACCGGTACGAATCTTGATGCCCTAAATAATCGTGATGTAGAGGAGATGTTAAATATTAAACATGTTGCAGCTCAAAGTTTAACGTTTGCACGGTGTGGAAATTTAGGGTTAAGCCTAGATGTTGTCCTTGCCATTTGAACGTGGTGGCTCAACTGTTACGAGGTCTGTCACTAATAGTTCTAATGTTGCTTCACTCAGTGCAACTATAGGAATCTGTCGAGAGCTGAAACGTCCACCCGTCGGTGTGGTGTGGTAGTTAGGAGAGTTTAGTGCCAGCTCAGGTGTCATTCTCGTTATTTGACCATGGTTCAAAATGACGAGATCCGTCATCAAAAGCCCCCAAGTAGCTGAACAGTCTGACGTTAATGTTCACTCACTCACTCATTGCAATTAGATAAAACAATGAACTGTTAACAAAATAGAAATCTCTATTAAGGAATTAGCCGTGGTAGCCTGGTGGTCAAGGTAACGGACTCGTGGCCGGCGCGTCATGAGTTCGAGCCTAGCACCACTGAAGACCCGCCGTGAAGAGGGCGCCGATGCATGTTAAATGTATGGTGTGGAAGTTAGGTAAGGTGGTGCCAGCTCAAGTGTTTTGTCCTCGTCACATGACCATGGTTCAAAATTACGAAGTTTGTCGCCAAAAGCCCTCAAATAGCTGAATAGCGTGGCGTTAATATTCACTTAATCCCTCACTCCATACTGTTATATATTACATAGGTATATTTCATAAATTAACAGGGGGATATATTTGTTCGAATTGGAGTGTGAGGTACCAGCTCAAGTGTCGCCTTGACCGAGTCTCAAAATTATGAGACTCGTGGTCAATAGACCTCACGGAGTTTTAAAAGGTGCGGCAGTAAAACATTAAATGAAATCAAATTACATTTGTTCTATGATATCATTATCTACATATATATTCCTACTCATACCAATCACATTTCATACATAAAAAAGATCTGATCTGATTTGATTCCTAATCCCCTCCCCACAATTAAAGCATTATAATTCGTAATTCCCATTTTCTAAACAAATAACACCTTGATGAGAGCATATCTACTTTTCGGGTGATCCATCGATGTATCCAATCAGCGCTATCGATTCCTGCCCCCCAAAAGCAGCTGGAAACTTTCGATCACCCTTTCCCGCACCCCAATCCCTCGGGTACCGGTGGCTCTCCTCCTACTCACTCCGCTCCGCAACCCAAATGATTTAATGTGATCAGGTCTCTTAACTGGCCCTGTAACCAGTCAAGGCTAATCACTCGTTAGCCCCACGCTGACCACCGGTTCGGGGGTCCCGTAGGGCTCAGCTCCAATCAGGCCCCTTGCCCTCTTGGGGCCTTGCTCCAAAAGGAGACTGAAAGCGTGGTTGGGATTTTATTGCTATTTTCGGTGTATGGATTCGGCATCTTTATCTACAACCCCTTGATCCCTGGTGGGGGAGGGAGGAGTTGGAATATCGGATAGCCAGTGGTGGTCAGCTAACGGGATTTGTGCGGCGACATGTTTATTAGGTCTCTTCAGTGGCCTCTGGGTATAACTGAAGACCTGACCCGATGAGGCTAAAAACGCATCGTAGGTCGATGTTACGTATCTATGTCGCAGCGTTAAGTAACTGTGCAATAATATTGTATAAAAAGCGGGATTTAAATGTAAATGTAAATGAGTTTCGTTATATACATGTGTTTACAACGAAAGTTTAATTCGACGTCAATAGGATAATTCAATTCCGTTGTTTATTGCGAGGTAATTTATGTTTTCAGAGACTTTGTGATAAAATGTGTAACCTGAAAAGTCTTATGTTACTGAGTATGTTTTATATATAGGGCACCCTTTTATCACTGTTTTTATCATAATAAACGTCCAACTAAATGCTCTGCATTTAATTGTTTTTTCCCACATCTGTTTGTTTCACAAGTATGACAGTATTAATAAAGAAATTTGTGATTTAATTTGAATATGACTGAGTTTTGAGTGTCAGCTCTAGAGCTATGTGCGTTCAGCGTTTTTAATCTAAATATTGGTAATTAGGTAACAGTGTGTAACCTAAACCGTAGAGCAACATCGCAAGTTATGAACGCTACATACCTTAAGAACTTGGGAATTTTCCCCAAGTGGACATGCTCGTGAATTCGAGGGTGGTAGAATTGGCGTTTTTCGATCACGTCCTGGTGGCCGTGGGAGACTGGTGGTCAAGGTCACAAGCTCGTGGTAGGCATGTCAGAGTTGAGTGAGTGAATATAAACGTCGCACTGTGTTCAGTTATACGAGGGCTTTTGGGGACGGACTACGTCATATTGAACTCTGGTCAAGTGACGTGGACGACACCTGATCTGGCAACCCCCTCTTCTAACTACCACACCACACCAACGGGAGGACGTTTGAGCTCTCGACAGATTGAACGTACATCTTGTCCCTACACAGTGGGTCTTTAGTGTACTGGGCTCGAACTCGTGACAAGGCCAGCCACGATCCGATAATTTGACCTCTCGGCGACCACGGCCGAAGTGGCGTGAAAGTCTGGAAAGTGTGATGTTAGCTAAAATATCGTTCTCCGTATTCGGCCACGATTCAATATTGTGAGGTCCGTCTCCAATAACATTTGATCTACTTTCAAGTTCGATATTAAGCAATCAAAAATAATCATCCTGTAACTGTTTTCCTAAAGAATAAATCCCGTGAAGACAATTTTCTTCCATTTATACGACGTAGAGGAACTACCTAGAGTTCCTATGTATACTATCCTACACATTCAAAAATTATTTCCTCTGAAGATCTAATTTTTCTATCTAATGTTCAGAATTCTTTAAGTTGTTTATAAATAATTGGAATTCTTAAGATTGTCCCTAAATAATTAGAATTCTTAAGATTGTCCCTAAATATATAATTAGAATTTTTAAAATTCTCTACAAATTAGAATTCTTAAAATTGTCTATAAATAATTAAAATTCTTAAAATTTTCCATAAACAATTATATCTTAAAATTGTGGATAAATAATTACAATTCTGAAAATTGTCTATATATAAAAGAACAAAATTCAAGTTCTGACTATGCTCCCTCTGCTATTTTGAGTTCGGAGCAGTAGCACACACAGGAATTTTTCAAGGGGGTGGGGGAGGGGGTCCGGCGTCGAAAGTTCACCATTCTTGTATCATGCTCCTTTTGATTTTGTCGATTTTCGGGAACAAAACACAGTAAAAAACTAATTATTGAATAAATAATTAGCATTAATTGATAAAATTAATCATTAATAACAAATACTTAATTAAATTTTGCGTATTATATACTTAGAATTATAACCAATGGGAAAAAAAATCGAGTGCTTTGGGGGAGTCCGGACCCCCAGGACCCCCCCTCTCTTGTGTGTGCCACTGGTTTGGAGCAATATATTTCGAAAGAAGTTGATGCTAGAAATTTAAGCCAACCAACCAAACTAAAAATATTTTCTAACAGAGAAAGTTCAGTTTTCGTGAAACCTCTCTCTCTCTCTCTCTCGCAATGCTTTAAAACATAAATTTATAATAACATTGTATTTTTAAAATTTGAAAACACATTCCGTAATAGGCTTATTATAGAAATATCGCTATTTACCCCCCCGAAAATTTTTCTTTCCTGTTACGAAAAAAATATCAAATTATATTTCCAGAGAAAGAAAAAAAATATTCACGAAACGAATAGGGACGAAGTGTAATTTTTTTATGTATTGTATAAAATTCATAACGACATTCTCTCATATTCTAAGAAATTATTTTGAGGAATATTCTTAGTTGGACGAGTAGAATTTTTATCCCTTCATTTCGATATTTCAAAAACTTATTTACTTAATCTTTCTATAATATAATTCAGCAGTGAAATTTTCCATCGTTTCATCTAACAAAACAAGTTTAAAAAGTTGCTGAAACATCACAACTATTGTTGTCATGGAAAGTGCTAAGGGAAAAGTGTTGGGAGTTGCTTTCCAATATCATATTTATAGTGCAAAAACAATGAATAATAGAAAATCTTTGTATAGAAACTTTAAAAAAACCCAAAGAATTCTCGACATCATTAAAATAAATTTATATCCACTATTTTGTAAATCCTGAAAAAAAAATCATACCAGCAAAGATTTCTCAAAATATTTTCCTTGTTAGTGTGGAGAGAAAATTTGGAGAATGATTGTCGTCTTCATCATTTGACCGCTGCTGAAATTTACTATGTCCGTAGCCAATAGTCCTTGTATTGCTTTGTAATGCTACGGTAATGAAACAATCATTCAATCAATCTCTCCCCTCCCGTGATACATACTTATCGACATAAGAAAATCCGTCCATTAAGGGACCACTCTTATAAAAAAGAAAAATAGGACACACAGTCTTAATAGTTGTCTCAAATTTGACCATTAGATAAAATTTATATTTCTATTAATAACTGAAAAGGAATAAAATGACTATAAGGAATTCATAAACTCAATTAATTAATTCTTACAATAAATTTTCTCATTTTGTGTTGTGAGTGTGTGTGTATCAGTTTTATAAAATAAAAAATCGTTTATATAAGGAATGGGACTCTTTTATTGAGACAATTTCAGTGTTTCATAGCAGATTGATTAATACATTAGATAATTACAACTTAGATCCTTTTGATCTGTTAAGGTTAATATAATTTTTTTCTCAGTAGCCTAATAATAATTAGGTGTTTTCCCTTGAATACAGCCCGTTGGTGTGTTGTCGTAGTTAGGAGAGTTGAGTGCCAGCTCAGGTGTCATCCACGTTACTTTACCATGGTTCAAAATTACGTGGTCCGTCGCCAACAGCCCTCGTGTAGCTGAACAGTGCGATTTCACTCAATCACTCAACCGTTGAATGTGAAAGGGACAATAGACTTGTAAAATACAGATACAATTTCAAAGTTAATAATTGATTAGAGGATTTATACGTCTTAAGATTGTTCAAGATGTTTTAAAAAATAAAAATAAACCATTCTTATCTTATACCGGTGCTTTTAAATTAAGTGCATTTTATTTAACTACGGGCATATTGCTAACAAAAAACGTACTTTTTTAGAAAAAAGTTTCTGGAAAGGAAAAAAAAAAAGAAAAGAAAAGTTAGCTGCAATGTGTAATGCAATGAAGTGATTAGCTGGAAAAGCCTGATTGAATTTATCACGGGACTATGGAAACACATGAGGGATTATTGAGATTACTGCTAGGACAATTATTGAGAGTACATAACTTTTCTTTAAATGACTGCAGTATTTTCGTAATATGTTTCTTTCACTCGTTATATTTGTACTTCAGCGCCTTTAAACAAAATTCTTCATCACTTTGTTTTATGTACTTAAAAAGCATTATTCAGAAGATCAACGGGGTTATTTTACTTTATTGGACAAAAAAAAAAGTGGAGGTGGGGTCTACAAAAAAAAGCTTCGAATAGCTATTGAAGCTATTGAAAAGCTATTGAAGCTTTTTAAAAAAGCTTCAATATTTAAAAAATAAATCTCTTTTAAAGGCACCATTCCTTTCGTAAATATCAAGAAACTTATGTATAAATTTGAACAATTTTTTTCGTATATAAAATATGATTGTGAGAATTCAGACAGAAAATTTCTAATTTTACTTATTCGCTTTCATATTCAAAATGAAAAAAATTGAAAAATAAAGAGATGCAGAGCCCCGATCTTTTGCTGCATTAAGAATAAAGATTTTGTAAAATATATACTGTTTTTAAAATATTTATAGAATAAAAATTTTGTAAAATAAATAAATATATTTTAAATAATTATTGCATTTATAACTATTAATCCATCTTTTTCTTTTTAGAAAAGCTTGCCTATTAGGGGTTTGAGCCATTTTCATTAAATATTTTTCAAAACAGAATTTTCGGAACTCTTTATCAAACAAAATATTTTGCTACATTACCTTTAGTTCTAACCAGTAGTGCACACAAAACATTTTCCAAGGGAGGAAAAAAAGGGGGGTCCAAGGTCGAGAGTCTACCATTCATACCTTAATACGATGCCAAACGTATTCTTTTGTCGATTTTGAGAACAAAAGTAAAAAAAAAGGAAGTATTGAATTAATAACTAGCATGAATTAATAAAATAAAGTGTTAATTACGATTAATTAATTAGATTTTATGTGTTGTATATATATATATATATATATATATATATATATATATATATATATACAAGGCAGTAGCGCACACAAAAATTTTTCAAGGGGGGTGTCCAGGGTCGAAAGTCCAGCATTTTGGTATCATGCTCCAATACGCCGCTCAACATATTCTTTTGATTTTGTCGATTTTCGGGGACAAAACAATACAAAATTAATTATTAAATAAATAATTAGATTAAATTAATAAAATTAGTTATTAATAATAAATACATAATTAAATTTTACGTTATATACATAGGATTATAACCAATCGAAAAAAAATCAATGGCTATGGGGGGTGTCCGGACTCCCCCCTTGTGTGCGCCACTGATACAGGGTTATCATCAATAAAAAAAACCAAGGGCTATGGGAGGGTCTGGACCCGGGGCCCCCACCCTTGTGTGCGCCACTGGGTCTAACACATTCACTCATTTATGTCCTTAAAAATATTCGATGAAGGTACAATATTTCATTTTAAAGTACAATATCCAAGGCATCAAAGTACACAGACTAAACATTTTATAAAAGACAATGAAATGATTGCAAAAGGGAGAAGTTTGTTGTGTGCCATTAAATGAAATGTGTGTTTTGTATACACTATAGTGCTTTAGAATATATTATTAATTATTTTTATTTTTATTTTTACTTGAGGAAGAAAAAACGTTCCAAGCTTAAATCATTTTTATTGATGTTCGAAAGTCTTCAGGATAAAATAAAACACAAGAAAAAATGGTGCGATTTAACCCCTTAACTTAAGCGATCGAGTTAATTAGATCGCTCTAAACTAACCAAACTGCGCACGAACGAGATAAGTTGTGCGTAATCGTATTTTATGCTGCAGTAATATTGCCACTCGAATATAAGCGATCACCGTCTTAACTCGTGAGATTGACGGGGATTCGCCATCGGAATTTCGCAAATTTGGAAAAACTTTATTAAAAAGTATTTGTGGAATATCCAATCAAGATATGCAAATTCTTTGGATGGCCTCGTCAACCTTAACTGTAGGTGCTGAATAAAAGGAAAATGAAACTCGAGTGAGTAAATATTAGCGTCGCAGTGTTCCTCTACACGAGGGCTTTTGGATACGGACTAGATCATAGGTTCCCAAATTTTTTGGTCTCATAGACCCTTTGCCATGTGCTTTGGTTTCGGGTAGACCTCTGCTTAGCTAATATTGAATTTTTGCAAATTTATCAACCTATCTTTTTGACAGTATGTACTACTAGTACTGCTTAGTTTTAAAGAAATTTATAACTATAGGGTAGTATAGCGTTTATAACTTAAGAAGGACATGTTAATGAATTAAAATTAATGCACACATAAAATAACTGAATAACAAACAAATGCTTTTATTGAAAGGGGTGAATCTGGTGTTTCAATATCTAGTTGGGTTTAACCCTAAACCTCCTAAGTAGGTGTCCAGTTTTTTTTTTTTTTTTTGAGTTTACTCAGACTCACTGAAACTTCCTTTCACTAGGAAAAAAATTTAAAATCTTCTCACGATATTCCATAATTCGCGACAAATAACAGGTATGTCTTTCTAAAGCTAATGTGTTTCTGACGTATATTTCTAAACTTTATTTTAAAATCTTTGTTAGGGCCTATTCTGATCAGTTCCTATTGCACATTATGGCATTTTTTTCAATGCTACTATATGAATTCACTGTCTATTACTATAGAAAAAGCTATCTCAAACCTAGTTTCAAAATCTCAGTAAAGGGCATTTAAATCTTGAACGTAGGTTAAATTGTTTTGACAGATTGTATGTGACTATTCGAGAAATTCGCGACGGCCAATATTGTACTTTAGCTTAATTCTGGAATGAAATGGTACTTGTCTTAGTAAGATCTCTATGCCGTCACCTAGTAACTACAAACCAACCTCGCTAAATTTAGTAAATAAATCAGTTAAATTAGTAAAATCTGGTTTCCACTAGATCAAATATTTTTTAAAGATTAAAGTCACAATCTGGTTATGAAAGCAACTACTATAGACCCCTATTTACACTTCATGGATCCCAAAATTATTTTTTCGCTGACCTGGACCCCTTGCAAATCGTCATAGACCCCTGGGGTCTATATAGACCAGTTTGGGAATCACTGGACTAGATAAAGCTCGAACCACAAGCGAGAAAGCCATTTCCTTTACAAGCCGCATGTTAGTAGCAGGCGATCTGCCTAATTGTAATTCTTTTACTGATTTTTAATCTTTATTTTAACTAAATAAACAATTAGTTAATTGTTACCAATGTTTTTACTTCTGATCTTAATTTCATATTGGAGAATATATCAACCCAATTATTTCATTTGCTAGACATCAGTCATTGGAACGCATGTTTTGTATAAAAAAATAGATGTGAAAAAAATTTAGATTTCAGAAGTAAATATTTACGAATAATTTACTTCTGAAATCTAAATTTGTATACAAAGTTATTATAGCGCGATACAAATATAAAAAAAAATCGGGTACACCAAAATCTTTTGGAATTTTACGATTAACGCAACGTGATTTTTCTATTTCGTTCCAAAAAAAGAAGCTTTCATAAGATATTTTACTGTGTGATGAAGTACAAAGGATAGTAAAGTGCGGAAAGGAAAAAATAGAGATCATAGACAATGCGTTGGGCTATGTGCTGTACTTTGATTTCAAATATATCAGGCAACAGAAACATCTGTGTGAGTAATTTTTTAAAATAAATACTATTATTATTAATTCGGTTAAAAAAGTATAATTTTTATTGATAAAAATATGGTTTTTTTCTTTCGAAAAAGCTTTTTAAAAAGAAACTTGCACTTGCAAGATTGCAATATTCAACTGTTATCTGCAATGTGGATTAAAATCGAAAATTAAAATTAAAATTTTGTTGGGTTTTATTATTTATTTTTGATTTTTGGCTCAAACAAGGTTCTAATCTGTGTTTTCTTAAATAAAAAAATTGATTTGTTTTCCAGTTTTTTTTTCAAAATAAGTGAGCGTTAAGGGGTTCAGACGAATTTTAAATGACAGTATCTTTCCGAAATGAAAATAGATAATACTTTTGCTTTAAAACTTTAAGCTTTGAACCTATCGATAATATATATATATATATTCATCTTTTAAGACAACTTACTGAGTTTTTTTATTTGTAAATTGTTCAAATAATTTATAAAGAAATAGAATTTGACATTTATTTAATTAAATTTTTTTCAATAATTTTAGAAGCTAAAAAAATCAGGATGTCGCAAAAACTGATAGGATTTTATTAAAATAAATATTGTATAAAGGAACTAAAACGTGTTTCAGAACGTTAAGTTCTATTTTGAAATGTTAAAAGGAATAAAATGCAATGAAGACATAAAATTAATTCAATAGAAAAAAGTAACACTTGTTATAAGGAAATGAAAACGAGAATTTCATAATATCAGAAAATTTATTGCACTCGGTTTCTGAAATCTACATAAATATTTACACAAATATAACTGAAAAGATATTTCTCTGTAAACATACATCATTATTATATATAGTTTTCCTTCTTTTTAAACTTTTAAACATTATTTGAAAATTTATTATAAAACTTTTTGTGTTATTAGCAGATTATTTAAAAAAAACTAACTAAAAGGGCATTTGATTTTTTTAAGGAAATAAACATACATTTTAAGGTTTCGAATTGCATGTAATAGAAATGCCAAGTTAATATTAATTTTTTTATTACATTTAAGAAAAAGTTGTTTTTTTGTATTTTTAATCATGTAATGCGAAATATTATTATCGAATTAAAAAGAGTCACTAAAAATAGAGTATATTGAGTTTTGATATAAATGAGTTTTTAAATGAAAAAGGAATTGATAATTAATAATTAAATCATTTGATCACCAGTTTTGTTACATTCCAATATTGGGTTTTAAAACAAGTATAAAAATCTATTTCTAAAATGAGCTCTTTCAAAAAAAATTCTTTCATGGAGCGCTTTCTGAGCAAATAAAATAAATTGAAATTAAGAACAATTCATGACGGATTAATAATTAAAATACGTTAACTTGCCATAAACATGTAACTTATTTGATCAATTGATAGCTACTTGTCTTTAAGTTGTAGAAATTAAGAAAAATCTATGGTAATAAAAGTAAAATTATATTTTCAACACACATTTTAGAATCAAATTTTAAATTTATTCTTTACCATATGATTGAATTCAGCAACTACGATATGAATAAAGAATTAAGAATTAAAGTTATTAGAATGTCTTATATCGTTTTGTTATATTTTCTACAGAATTTCTTTTATTTTTGGAGGGAGGAATCTTGTTTTTTTGAAAATTTTGTCGTATTATCGTATAAATCAATTTTTTAAACAGCATTGTAGTCAGGGGAAATGCTCCTATTATATAGTAAGAAATATTTCCATCTTAATCTTTAGAAGATTCGAGTTTATCAGAAAACATTTAAAGGCTAGAAAGTCTGAAAAAAAAAACATATTTTCAAATTAATCTTGAAGGTATAAAGGTATGAAACTCTTTAGATAGGTAGTATATATATATCTCAACAGCTTTTAAATTTATTGGGGGGTTTTATAAGGATAGTATCATGCTCTGTTTGGAGCTTAAGGTATCCGACTACCCTAAAATCATGATTTTTTTCAAAAATTGACAAATTTTGTTTATGATTTTATTTTATAGGCCATCGTATAAGCTCAATAAAAATACCAAGTTTTTTATTTTCCATTTACTAGAACAAAAATTACAAGTGTTTTAGTAAAAGCAGATGCCATAACTTTACACAAGATGACAAACTTTAAAATGCGTTTTACTCGAAATGTGTTTCTTGCGAAAAGTTCAAACGGGGACAGCGATTGCTCAAAAAGTTTTGAAAATAATTTGCTGAAATTTTTTGAGTATGTTATGTATAACAGTAGAAGTGTTTTGATCTTCAGATTTATCAATCGCTGCTTTATTTTAAAATTTACAGTCCTTTATGTGGATATAATCACTTTCTTTTTAAGTAATTTCGTATAATCACTAAGATAAAGTGCTCTAGGTTTTGTAAAAATTGAAATATCTCTTATCCTGAAGGTCATTTCAAACACGAATAATAAAGTAACACATCAAAATTGAAAAATTGAGAATTTTCTCAAAAATATTTTGTACAGAGCGGGCCCCGTTTATGTAATTTTTTGTACATTTTTACCAGTTTTTTCCCATTTTAATAATAATAAATTTTTTTCTGCTTTCAATTTTAAGATGTTTTCCTTAAAATATACTAAATAAATCTAAAAATCACAAAAAATCATATTTCCATTTTTTCAAAAAAAAGTTGTCGCAAGTAGTCGGATACCTTAAGTATTCCAAACTGAAGTCTGAAGTTCAAAATTCCTCGGAGACTAAAAAGATTTGAGTTATCGAGGAAATCCATACTGTCATAAAAACTGTACAAACAAATATTTACACAATTCATATAATAATCTAAGACTAGAATAAGTTTTAAATTTCTTTCACAGTTTATTGTCATCAGACAGTGATGATCGCTTGCTGACCATTCCATTTTGACACAATGTGTCACGTGTTTCAAGGCTACATGAAAATTTCACTGTGCTTTCTTGACTAGTATTCTGACTAGATGTTCTATTTTCTTGCTGGTAGTTTTTTCTTGTACAAAAGTATTGAAAGAAGTTCTTAATAAGTCTCAAAATATTCTTCAGGGAAGAATTCGGCTCAGTTTCGATTCTGGAATCTAATATTTTTTCATAAACTGCTATGAAGTTCAACACGCACGTTGAAACATTCTCGGTGACAATAGAAGTTCTAGTTCAGTTAACAAAAGTTTTTTTCTACGGATGTCTACAAGAAAGCTTTATAACTGTCAACGTATTTGAAGATACATTATACTTTGTTTCCTGAAAAGTCTTCCTCATGCATTTGAACATACATATCTCGACTCATTTTCCACAGGATAGTTAAACAGTAACATCAATACTGCATTTGTCTTGAAGTTAGGAACATCATATAATATATGTGAGTTACAGATTTGTCCAATTATTTTATCGACTAGTTGAGTCTCTTTGAGAGGAGTTTATGATCCTGCTGGAGTAACCGTCACTGTTGAACAAAAAACACTCTTTATATCTTGGTTGTGTCTTTCAGTAGAATGGTTAACTTATGAAGAAACGATCATACAGCTTCGGAATACAGTAAATATCATTTGAGGTATAACGAGAATACACTTTCTTCAAACCTCATTTATCTCCAAACCTGTTAAGATTAGTGCAGTTGTCTCAGATCGGAATGTTGCGTCTCTTTGTGTCGCCTGAGGTCCACTTTCCGTTGGAAGGCGCGGCCACAAATGTCGCAGGCAAAGGGTTTGAACCCCGTGTGTTTCCTGCTGTGGGTGATGAGGTTGGAGGATTGGCTGAAAGCCTTGCCACACACAGTGCACTTGTGAGGTTTCTCGCCTGAAACGTAAAAAAAGTATGAAACAACTTTTAAATTAGTACAAATGTTTAAAAAAGTTATAAATAGACTATGTTCCAGATCAGTGGTCGGCAACCTTGTAGCTGTGGGGTGTGCCAAACAAATCTACCAATATGATTACATGTGCCATACAGTAGGAAATATTTTAAAGAATTCGATCCCAATGCCAATACATGCGGTTTTATGGAGTAGAGGTAAAACGTATAGAGAGATTTATAATTTTATTATATATTAATCATTTAAAGATATTCATTAACATCCGAATATATGTTCTTTATATATTCACCATCTGTGAAAGGTTTGCTTTTGGCAGCTACACAATGAGCGATTACGGAAGTACATTTGGCCGCCTTAGGTTTGATTCTAATTGTTTGATAAAATATGTTTATTATATACAGCAACGTCCCTATTCATAACTTCACATTTTTTTTATCGACATTCATAAATGTTGACTGACGTTTAGTTTTAAAATGTCTTTGTGCACTTGTTTCGAACTTTCACCTGTAATGGATTCCCGTCTCGAATGGAAAGCAGCGCACCCCTTCTGTTCTGTGCTGGGATCATTGTTTGTAATAAAAGTCTATATTCTTCTGCGTTTGTATTGTATGTTTCTGTTCATATACCTCTCGTCTTTCGTATGTATCTCAGTATGAAACACACGACAAAAACAACATGAGTATTTATTATGTCATATATTCGATCTTTCTACTATTTAGAAATCAATAAAATTGTTACTAATAAAATAAATATTTCGTATATGTATAGCTTGAGTAGTTAATGTTGTATGAAATGTTTCCATACTTCGTGAAATAAATCATTTGTATTTGGCTATAACGTCGATAAACTTAACGGTATCTCTTAGAATAATAACAAAATTTTTATTTATAGAAAACATCACGTGATGCACATATTAGGCAATGAACATTATTTTTCTGGAAAAGTTTTCAATTGCTGAAAGCGATATTGCCCGTGATAAGAAGTATACGACATTTACAGAAACCATCGCGTAGTTATCTCCAAAGAAATTAAACAATTTCGATTCGAAGCAGAAATTCCATGTAATCTCTATCAGACAGAAGAAAAGGAACAAAAATTACTAACTTCCAACGATCTTATTGCACTAAATGGCATCGAAAACTTTTTGCGGAAGAAAGCACTTTATGTCTATAATACAAGGAAGGAAGAAAAAACTCAGTGAAACACACAAAAAGGAATTCCACATTTGTCTCAAATATTTACACCTATTCCAAAAGAAAGGAGTAAGTACCACGCTGAACCATAAAAAAAGGATTCCAAAAAACAAAGAAACACGGCCGGACGTAATGCTTCCTTAAAGTACAAAATATAATTCCCGGACTGCGCCGTGTGCCGGACAATAAAAGAACGTTTAAGTGCCTTCGGAAAACGCTATCAATAACAGTAACAAACCGTATTCCGGAATCAAAATGGACTGGATATTCTCGTGTCCCGTGCCTCCCAGGGGTCCCACTACTTGCTCATTGGGGGCATTTGCCCTCCTGGGAGTCTGGGAAAAAGGCGGTGCATCCGGCACTAAATCGTGGAACTGAAATCCGGCCGAGAAGTCCGAGAGGCAACGGAGTTGAGCGCAGCTTCATGAAGAATGAATGGCCGCGGGGAATTTCAGAGTCCGGGCCGGTACTTGAAGGAGGTATGGCCCTGCATCACTGTCCGGGTTGCCGGACTCGGAAGGGTAGACGCCAAGGACAAAGGTAGGAAGATGCCAAAGGAAACGACACGAAGAGAAATGTTTTCTCCAGGGGAAGGGGATTAAAAAATACACATCTACGTACTTCTCCTTACTTAGATTTCTTTCTGGATTTATCGTGCCTATGATGTTAATATTTAATGGTTGACTTTTAGCATTCCTCTAAAATAATTATTTTTATTTAAAGAAATCTAGAGATGTATGTTTATATTTAATGCGCTAACAAGTAAGGTATACAAACTCCGACGTATCTTAATGAATGAACTATATTTTAAATTTACGTCTAAAATTCTTTAAATTAGTTTTAAAATTACACCCTTTGAATAGATCATTAGTAGTCACAAACCGCGGCACGCGTACTGCAGTGTGGCGCAATGGAGTTGTAACAGTGGTATGCTGAAAATTACTGAAAAATTTAAAAATTTTTGAAAAGATTTTTTAAAATTTTGTTGAAGTGGAGTTGTCTCAAACCCCCCTCAAAATTTGATATCTAAATATGTTTGTGAACAAATGTTTTCTGCTATGAATATAATAAAATAAATATTACTTCAAAACTAGCAGATGTGTCCCTATAATAATCTAATTTTGTGGGCATCTGTAAGAGCTAATTCTAATAAAGACGACTTGGTAAAAAAAAGTAGTAATTCACAAAAGCCACATATAAAGTAAATACTGAGCATTTAATACTTATTTTGAATTAAATGATTCAAGTAACTTGTTTTTATTTTATACTTAATGTAGTTGTTTGAACTTGAGATAAAAGTTTATTAAAATAAAAACATAAGTTTGTGTACTTTCGTCTTTTTTATTATATTATTTTTAAATTTCGACTGCATATTAACTTGCATTAAAAATATGCTGTTTGCGTAAAAATCCCGTAATAAGATGGGCTGCGGTAGCCCAGTGGTTAAGGTATCCAACCATGGCAGGTATGTCATGAGTTCGATCCCAGTACCACTAAAGACCCGCCGTGTAGGGCAGCGATGCACGTTAAATCTGTCGAGAGCTGAAACGTCCTCCCGTTGGTGTGGTGTGGTAGTTAGGAGAGGGGGGTGCCAGCTCAGGTGTCGTCCACGTCACTTGACCATGGTTCAAAATTACGTGGTCCGTCGCCAAAAGCCCTCGTGTAGCTGAACAGTGCGACGTTAATATTAACTCAACTCAACTCAACCCGTAATAAGATTATAAGTAAAATTTTTTCCCTTTTCCACATTTGTTTGTTGGAAAAGTTGGAAGTAGCACGTTTAATTATTTTTTTATCAAATAGTGGCACTCTTCCCAAAAACGTTGACCCCCCTGGAATAGATAGGAACACAAAGTACATAATAATATGATTGCATAAAATAAAAAAGTAATCTTAAACGAGAGTTTCTTTTTTTTTGGGGGAGGAAATAAGTTATAACTACAAGAATGATAGAAGTAAATATCAATAGATTGAAATTTATAATTTATTGCCAGAAGTACATCATTATCTTTTAAAAAGAACCTATTTTTTTGCGTAAGTATGTATGAAAAAAGTCAAAAAATAATAATGAGTTATTTGATGTAGAACGAGTGTAATGCATTTCCTAAGAAGACCGAAATTATTCAAAAATCTTCACTTTTTTTTTCTGTGTTTCAAAATTATGTTTATTTACTTTAAAATAAAATTCTGTTTAAGAAAATGTTTTTCAAACGGCTTAGATTCTATTAATTTTCATTGCTATATTACACCGCTGAGATTGTAATTAAAAGAGATGCACGAATCAGAGTTATAGATGCCAACATTTTTATCAAAAAGAAAAAAGCGATTGGAACATTTTCCCACTGTATATGTAGAATATTAAAAGCTTTTTCATGTAAATTCTTAGAATAAATAGAATCCTTCAAATGAAACTAATAGGTGATGTAACAAATAATTAAGAACTGAAATATATATATATATATATATATATATATATATATATATATTTATATATATAATATATATATATATATATATATATATATATATATATATATATAATATATATATATATATATTATATATATATATATATATATATAATTTCTATATATGTGTAGATATAAAATTAACCATTACATCTTGAGCACCAAATCAAATACATGCTTTATATTCATATCTGTATAATAATGTTATCAAGTAAGAAAAAAAAAGAATATTGTGTTCTATGCATAATCTTGCAATGAATTCTTTAAGCAAAAAATACATATTTATACCTGTTTTTATAATATACAAAAACTAGAGAAAACAAAAATATTCTTTAAAGAAAAAATTAAAATCTTTTCATTGGCATGGTTTGGAGGTGTCGTCATCGTCTATTGACCATGGTCCCAATTCACGAGTTCGTTGATAATAACTCTCATGTAGCTTCAAGTGAGTGAATGAGAGAAAAATCAACGACTTGTGCTGTAAAGCTACTGACTGGGGACCTCGTCTTTTTAAACCATTGTCGAGTGACGAGAACGGTATCCCTTTATCTAGTAACCCCCTCTATTAATTTCCACATCACATCAAGGGGAGGACGTTAGAGCCTCGACAGATTTTGGTGAAGCTTCGAAATTCGATGTTAATAATCATCAATATTGAGAAATGAAGAAGAAAAATTTAAAGTGACAAGGTTCAGAAAAAAAAAAATTTTTTTTTATCGAACTTTAATACAATACAGGAAGGAATCCAAGTTACATTTTGGATAGTTACAATTATCAAAATATACGAATTGGGAAATGTTATGGTAAAGAATTTGACATTGAAACTTATATGTGCCATATTTAAAAAAAATTGTTATAAAATTATATTTTTAGAAGAGATAAACGAAGAAATGAGAATGGTTTTCAAGTTAGAAAAACTAGTAGTAAAATAAATAATATATATATGGAGTGTACATAGAAAATTATTGACTGGAGAACAGGTATTGTAGACAAATAACTACGTTCTAATTAATGTTGTTACGGAAATTATAAATAAGTTTCATATACACAAATTAGTCACAATGTTCGTAAAATGAATGTATTAAATAATTATTTAGTATGTGCGTGGAAAAAAATGTTCTACATTACAAATATATAAAAATGCAGATAAGAAATGTCAACAAACCTATAATATATATACAAGCAATAGAAAAAAATTAAGTCAATTCCTATTTAGGTCAACAAAGAAAAATGTTATTTTAGTTTCTTTTTATTAAATAGTTACAATTAATATAAATAAATGTATATACGTAAGACAGAATCACAATATTAGGTGACAAAACATACGGTGACTTTCCTCGAAATTTTCTATTTTCCTTTCTGTATCTGGTGTTGGTCATTTTTTTTTGCTTTTGTTACTATTTATTCATTCAGTAAATTTAATTATTTTAATAAAATAGTACAGTAAAAAAAGAAATCACATTCTCATAAATTAGGCCATCCCAGATGAGATTCGAACCCACGACCTTTGGATTAGAGGTCCAACGCGCTATCCATTGCGCTACAGGGACACAACGAACGATTTTCCTTTCTCTATATGCTGTTGTATTATTATTTTTTATTATTTATTAATTTTTAAAAAATTTCATTAATGAATTAATAATAAAAGAACTGTATTAACATCAAGTGTCGTCACTGCAATTTTTCAAAAAATTGTTTGAAATTGATTGGATGAATAGAAAGTATTTCATTAACGATTGAAAATTTGAACAAGATAAATAAATATATAAATACATAGAGAGTGAGCTAATAGTAGGAATTGAAAAATGATATTGATTTTCAGTCTCTCAAAATCTTGAAAACGTTAATAGGTTCAAGAATACGATTTCGGTCTCTATACATCAAGTGTCCAATACTTTTTACGATTGTCCGTTGAACTGAATAAGGCGAAATATTTTTAATTGCTAATATTAATTCAATTTTATTTTAATTTTCTAAGCTGTTAATTATTTTTACTGTTTAGAGGCCCCACGAAGGTCAATTTTTGTCTCAACTTATATTCAATAAATCTTTAAACCTCTGGAAGGTAAAAGTTGTAAGATATTCAGAGCCTTAGTAGGAAAAACGTCATGCATTTGATAGGTTCACGTTACGGTTGCCAAAGGTTTTATTTAATGTAAACGCACCATTTAGGTTTCTTGCACTTTAGTTTTACTTAACTAATTCTCTGAGAATTTTTTAAAATAATTTTAAAAATAATTTGGATAAATAAAAATTTTTCTTTTTAAGTTTGTTGATAAGCGTTTCCGTATTTCTTCAAATATCATTTATGAATAATTTTTCCATTCCAAAATTTTTATTCATATCTAAAGCTTTCCATTTCCCATTTGTCAGTTAACTGCATTATCTTCCAATTATTTAATTACTATACAACTAAATAAGGCTCCCACAAATTTTTTTCTTAACCCGCGTAATTGTATATATATATACCGAATATTCGTATTTTTATTTGTATTACTTAAACAGTTTAAGCAAGTAAAAATGAAGCATTTGTAATGAAATAATTTTATTATAATATTAAAAAACGGAAATTATATATAAATGAAAATTAATGAAACTGAAACGTAATCTTACGTTTAGAAATAATGAAAAAAAAATTAAACATACTAAGTCAAACAACTTTTACAGATTTATTCACCAGGTATTCAAAAGGTAACTACTAATAAGATATTTGAGGCTGATGTTTTGTAATTAATGTAATGCCTTCGTCTCTAATTTTATGAAAGTTAATCGAATCCTTTAACATCAAGCAGATTATGGTTTTTTGTTACTAGCTGTGTGGCATATAGTGTCACATTCCACAAGATAAGGTGATGGGACAAAAAACGAGTTCTAATCTTCTAACCGCGAATTTCTGGACTTTTTTCTTGGACATTTGTTCATTTTATTATTATTATTATTAAATTATTTTATTAATAACGTATCATAAGCATCTTAGTTCATAATATGGATTTTCGAAATTAAATTTTTCTTGCAGAAGCCCTCAAAGCTTCTATGGTCTCCAGTCACGAAATATTTGATTAGAGTAATGAAGTGAGTTATTGATGAAATGGAGAACTACATTTTTGATCATTGTCAAATGTCAAAAGCAGTATTTCCCCCGAACTTCTGCATTACGCTGTTAAAAATAGAACTTCGAGATTGGATTAATTTTTGATGTAAAACTACTGGTGACATTCCATTAATTTCTAAAAATTCTGCTTTTTAAAGTTACCTAGATTCTCTTTCGTCTTTCTGTCAGCACTTTCATATATAACTGACTGTTGTGGATTCATTTAAATTAGCACTAAGCTGAAATAAAATTAATTTATTAACTACTGGTTATATCGTCTGTAGTTTTTAATTGGTTTGAACTATTAACATGAAGTGATTTTGACAAATGGGATGGATATTCCGCTCATCAAGTTTTCGTAACTCATTTTTATTTTCTACGGTTTCTCGTCTGAAAATATTGAAGTTTTATATTTTTATCTTTATTATTGTATTTTGAAAAAACAAAAAGAGAATTTTCTGAAACATTTTTGTAGCTTGGAAACAATTCCTGCTTAAATTTTTGCGATTAACATACAACCTTATTCACACACTTGTATCTTCTATTTGAGGGATCGGCATACTTCTGGAGAGCAGAGTAAGGGAAGCAAGATAAATAAGGTGTCAAAGAGCCATTTTTACACTAACATTTTACATCCCTTTCAAACACTAGCGTAGCTAGTTCTGAGTGGACCCTGCATCAAAATAATTCAGGGCCCTTTTCAAGACATGAGAACCTTGTTAGTGGGACTGTAGATAAACATGTTGGGGGCCCTGGAGGTGTGGGGGGATCCGTATCATTGATATGGCTGATACATCAGTAGCTACGCTCCTGCTTTCAACACTAAGAACTATCGAAGATATTTTTATTTCTATGGCTCAAGGCAAGAGCAACTATTGTCAAAATATCTCAATGTTGGGAATTAAATTCTCGAGAGTCGTAAAAAAATGTTCTTACCAATAATACCGTAAGAACTGTATATTTTCTGAAATTTCATGTTTACTCAAATAATTAAAATTGAATTCAACTGCTCCTGCACACGGAATGGGGTTTTGTCACTTCTTATGGGGGCTTATGCGTATGTTTTGCTCAGATTCAAGAATGCATCCTAAGTCCTGGATGCAAACTTTGTTAAAAATCACGTGGAATAATGTCTTCCCATTTCGGCCTTTCTACAAATCATTAGACTTTCACTGTTTAGAACTGATTATAATTTTTTCACTGATTCTCTGAATGGAAATCAATGCAGAAAACAATTTAATAAAGAAATCTTAAGCCGGTCTAATTTGCAATTATTCATAAAAATAAAATGAATCTTTTTAGTAGATAAAATTATAAAGGAAAACAATAGTTTTTAGTAAATATAAATATATTTTTTAATAGTTCATAAGCAAATCCTTTTTAAATCATTGTCGACCTCTACTCTATTCACTTTTAATATTTATTTGCCTTTAAATTGCACCAATACTTTTCCCATAAATATATCTCACTTGAAACTCTTGATTATTTTAAGAATAAAAACGTGTTTTTCAAAACGAGAAATTTCAACAATTATCTTTCTGTGTTGCACCTTTCCTGTGATGCTTTGCTACATTATCAATCTGTGCAAAAATCACCATGGGAGCGATAGGCCGCCAAATTCTTTCAACCCTTCCTCCCCATCCGACGATAGGGTGATGGCAGTGATTGGCCAGTTAATGCCGGTCCACTCTCTCCAACTCGACTCGGAATCACTTCCCGTTATTGAGGAGGAAAAATGATTTGCTCTCTTCCAATTCGGAGGCGAACTTTCTCTTCCCACCCCCACGGCACTTAACCCCACACGTGGTCTGCAGGTCAAGCGGTCAACAATGAGCCCTAATGGGGCGCACACCGGAATGCGAACTACGATTTTAAGTAGTATTTTCCGGGGCACTCCTTCATAATTACTTAAGAAGCCCCGGTATTTTGCGTTCCGTGTCCACCCAAGTTACGGCGCCTACAAATGTTAATTGCACTGCTTAAAACTTATGTGCATCTCGGAGGTAGCATTTCCGTTGGAGGATGTAGCATTTCCGCTGTGTATTCCGATGATACGTTGTAGATACAGGATAACCATTTCTGCTCTGGGGAATTTATTTGATTGCGTGCTTTGATGTTTTCGCGGAAGACTGAGATCTACCAAGATAGTTAGTGAAGGAAGAGCGATGCAGTATAGATTTGAAAATTTAGTGTTTGCAGGCACATTTTTGTTGTGGTTTAGGTATTATTTTTACGGTAAATAAAAAAACATCAGTTTTTATTAGGTTGGGGAAAAAGGAAACCCATTACTTTTTTGGTAGCTGGCTGCAGTGTCAATATCTCGTGAAGTATCGATCAAACAATTTCAAATTTATGCTCGTTGTCAAGGTGACATTTCACACTAAAAAATTATTCAGTTGTGAGTTACAGAGTGTTAAAAATGGAAGTCAACAAAGAGAAAATTCGGTACATTTTACAGTTTTTCCTTGATAAAGGCAAAAATACAAGCCAGGTGGCTGGAATTGTGAATGGTGTTTACGGTGCCGATACTGTAACAGCTATTTATGTGCAATTTTGTTTTCATCGATTCCGTTCAGGCATTTTTGATGTTAAAGATGCACCTCGCACAGGCGGGCCCGTCGTCGAAAATGTATAAAATCACAGAAATAATCGAAGTTGACCGGCATGTATTCAAAAAGAATCTCGATGCTTGATGCCACACCAATTAACAACTAAAAACATGATGGATCGAATTTCCACCTGCGAAGCCCTGGCCAAACGGAATGAAATTGACCCATTTCTTAAGCGGATGGTGACTGGGGATAAGAAATGGGTCGCATACGACAATATTGTGCAAAAACGATCCTGGTAAAAGCGTGGCGAAGCAGCTCAAACGGTGGCCAAACCAGGACTAACATCCAAGAGAGTTCTACTGTGTATTTGGTGGGACTGGAAAGGAGTAATTTATTATGAGTTGCTTCCGTAGGGTCAAACACTAAATTCAGATATCTACTGTCAACAACTGGACCGTTTGAAGCTAGCGATTGGCCAGAATTGGCCAACAGAAGATGTGTTGTGTTCCATCAGGACAACGACAGGTCACAAACTTCTCTGCTGACTCGCCAGAAAGTCTGAGAGCAGGGTTGGGAAGTTTTAATGCATCCAACATATAGTCCGAACCTGGCACCAAATGATTACCACCTTTTTCTCGCATTACAAAACATCCAGAGTGATAAGAAATTGGGATCAATAAAAGATCCTGAATATCGATTACTAGAGTTTTTCGCCAATAAAGGACAAGACTTCTATGAGAGAGGCAATATGAAGCTACCCTTAAAATAGCAATAACTTATACAACAACACGGTTCATATTTGACCCAAATCGAACAATCCGAGACATGTTAAAAAAAGTTTGGAATTTCATGCAAAAATAATGGATTTCTTTTCCCTAATCTAATATTTAGCTGGCAATATTTTACATTCAATGTTACTGAAGAAAATCTGTTTTATGTTAATGGTATCTGTTCTGACACACACACACACACACACACACACACACACACACACACACACACACACACACACACACACACACACACACACACACACACACACACACACACACACACACACACACACACACACACACACACACACACACACACACACACACACACACACACACACACACACACACACACACACATTTTGAATCTTTTTATAAGCCAGTTTACTCAGTGGCGTGCAGAAGAGTGGAGTTTAGGGCTTAAGCCCTTCCCTTCAGGGGCGTAGCTACTGCCGTATCAATCTTATGGGGCCCCTCAAGCTACAGGGGCTCCAACATGTGTAACTATAGTACCACGAACAGGGCTTTCTTTTCTGAATAAAGGGCATCAGAAGGAGTTTTGATGCGGGGTCCACTCAGAGCTAGCTACGCCAGTGCTTCCCGTACACCAAGAGAATTTTAATAATAAGCATTAAGATTTGCCTCTGCATTTCCTCGCACTCTCTCCCGTCTACTTGTTTTTTAAAGTAACCCCCCCCGTAAAAGTAGTCTGTTTACGACACTGATTTTACAAATCCTATTAAGCAAGTAATATTTTACTCAGACTTATTAAGGTAATTATTAACTAGGATTCTAATAAGGTAATTATCTAGAGCTCTAATGCCGTAGAGTTGCAAAAACTCGACCTCATGAGAATCAAAGGTGGCCGAGTTTTTGAAAATACCACGTTATCGAGAGTGGTATTAAAAAAGAATAAGTACTATATATAGTTTTTCCTCTGAAAATACTGCGCTTTCATGCACTGTTTTCTTGAGAATACAACAGAAAATAAAGTGACCAAATACCCTCAAACAAAGGAATAGTACGTAATTTATGAAGGCAGAGAACATTTACAACATGAAAAGGAAAATTAATGAATAAATAGTATGGAGTAATTTACCTGATCAGACTCACTTTTAAAAAAAACAACTTTATGTAGATTTAAAGCTGTCTATAATGAATATTATTAGTAGCAGACTCTGCAAAAACTAGTTAAATTTTTTAAAGAAATGCGTAACGTCTTGTCTTCCGTATTACACTCTGCGCTTTGCTGCTTCATCGCGATGACGACGAAGGTACAATAGTCCATTAACGACACATATAGTTGTTCAAAACATTGAAGGGTGGCTTCGACAGCCTTCATTCCCTTACAATGTGATATTTTAGAAGTTTGTAAGATGTCCTCAATATGAAAAAATTCATATCTTCTCAATACAAAATCTCATATTTTATTGACCTTTTTTCATTAACACACACAATTTAACCTTTAATTTAGAAATAAAATGGTAAATTTTTAATTTAAAGTTTTGAATTATTCACATCTATGAAAATAAAGAGTGATAACCAAATAGAATTATTCATACCAATGAATTCATTGTTTTTCTGAAAATTGGTCGCAGTAGCGTAGTAATCCATGTCACAAACTCGTGGCCGATGTCACATATTCGCGTTCTTATGCAACTGTAGATTCACCGTGTAGAGGAGCCGATGGATATTAAATCTGTTGTGGCTCACATTTTTCAAGTTGGTGTAATGTGGAAGTTAGGATAGGAGTATGCAAGCTCAAATGTTGTCCTTGTCACTTGAAGGTGATTCAAAATGACGAGATACGTCACCTATAGTCCACGTGTTGCTCTAGAGGGGATCATGAATAAATATTCATGTAACGTTGTGTATTAATTAAACTTAATTCTAGTTTTTGCAATTTCCTTTCGAAACAGATGAGTATATGCGACCTGATTTGATTCAAAATTTTCTTCTTTATCCCATCTAAAATTTCATTTCACATGCTTTCTTATGTCCATTTAAAAAAGGTTCTGACTAATTAAAGGGATAATATTGAGGAGAAATATTTTATTAGAAAAGTTATCGGTAAGAATTAACAGATAAGAATGATGATGGTGTTATTTATTTAGTACACAACGCTACCAAAAGTAAAATGCTGCTCTTGATTGATTTAAGCAGACACCATTTGGGTTGTACAGTGCTTTCGAAAGTCTATAAATTTCAAATTCAATTAATTTAATTTATTTTTGAATTATAGGCTATTCACATTAATTGTTCATATGAATAATATACAGTTACTCCAAAGTTTTTTTCTCTTCTTAATTCAGTCCTTTCGTAAACGCATTAATATTTCTATTTTCATCTTTAAAATAGATTACAACAGTTATACGAACAATATAACGTTTATTATTCATCGCTTTTAATCCGGAATCCCTCACACGAATAAAACGACCGAAAGTTCTCGCGCCGAGTATCGCATACCCAAGGTTGTTTACATTCTGTTTTTACTGTAAAATTTGTATACAAATGTTAAAAAGAAAGAAAAATAGGAAATATATACAATATGTTTATAACATTTTACTCACGTAAATTTAGTTTTTCTGTTCTTTTTATAAGGACATTCAGTACATTGTTAAAACACTCCTTTAATCCCGTCATGAGTGAATGCGATGTTTTTCCCAGAGATCTTAATTTTATTTTAAAATCTGTACCTTTTTAAAACTAAACATGTAAGAGTATTCTCTATCCCTTAAATTAAAAAAAGATTGTGAATTTCTTTTTTATTTTCTCTTATTGTTCCAGCAATAGTTTTTTTCCCCCAAAAGTTAATCTGAAAGTGGATAAGATGTGTGTGTACCAGTTGTCTCCTTAAAAATTCCATTCTACCCAAATATTTTGTGTGTGTGTCTACATATAAAACATTTATTTTCAATAGTGTCTCCCTCTTCTAAATCCGGATCGATTTCTATGGAGGAATCATACTTGCTGTTATAATCTTCATCATTTGATTCCTTCTCATCATACTTCTCATCATAACCACGAAGGGAATTTCTTCATCCGAAAATACTGTTGTACTATATCTATTAAATTACTTAAATATCTTATTTTTTTATCATAACTACAATAACTCGCCACGGCATAAGGAAGGTTTAAAATGTGCTCATGCATTCAGAACTGTATCAGCGATTCACGAAGAGGAGGTATCCAAAAATATATATTTAGAATTCGTTTGCAAGCTACGGCTCCTCAAAGGATATGACCTTAAAGTCAGCGACACGAGAAACTATCCATTTTCCAAAAAAAGGTTTAGAAGGAGTGTTGAAAAAAGTTAGACTGTGGGTATAACATAACCTGTGTGAGAAGTGCCGGGTAATATAAAAATAACACATATAAACCACAAAATCACACACAAACACAAATAGCTACACGATCTCTTTTTCTCAATTAAAGGGTATAAACTGTTAGACTAAGGACTACTCATTTCGATATCAATAACTTTATTCTTAAGACCAAGAAATCTAACTGCAAAAAATTGGGAAATTCATTTTTCTTCTGAAAATTTTTCTTTATTATTATTTAAATTTCTGTGATTAAATTTACGAACCGCAAATTCCTAATACAGACGCTCAAGATGAAGAATATTTGCTAGCAGAAAATATGGCTTAACGTTTAACTCTATAAAAACTTATTACATACAAACATTAACAAATTGGAAATTTATTGAAGGTTATCTGGAAATATTTCAAGACATTAATGTATTCGAAAATTGGCTTTATGCTTCACCATCATAATCCCACAAAGAAATTATGAAATGTGCTCTATTCATAACCTTTGGAAATCAGAGGTTACAGCAATCTTCCTATTTTTGTTGAAATTATTAATTTCATATGGGGTTTCAGATAGGATAACTAGCTAATAATGGAATCATATTAAAATTCTTCCAAATTTTTTCCAAAGTAAAAAAGAAAATTTCTTCCATTTGAACTTTTTTCTTATAATGTAAATACTTTTATATAAAATGATTGCTATCATTTGTGTGTGCTACTATTTTTAACGAAAATTCATTTTTTAAAAGAAAGTTGGAAACAGTTAAATGCATGATTTTATTGGAGGAAACAGAAGATGGCATCATTCAAATGACAGTGACATCTCAAAAATTAAACTGATTGAAAAGTAAAGATTTCTCTGAAATTTACTACAAGAAGAGAGAGTATTAAATCGTATCAACAAAATCAAATTTTCACTACATTACATGAATATGCATAAAGCAGATTTAGACAATATGTTTTTTGATTATTTCTTTATTCACTATAATTTTTTGATAGCTGTTAATTGAATAAAATGGTATTTTGTGTGTGTGTGAGTTAACCTTATAAAAAAAAGGGAATGGTTTATTTCACCACTTCAGAGCTTTTAGGATTTGACTCAAATCATTACTTTTCTGGATTATAACTGACATTTCATTTTCATCAGGGGATATTCTGCTGAAAGAACTGATAATAAAATTAAATGTCATGAGTAATATCCCATCTAAAACTCTTTCTCGACTTTTCAACCCTTTTATATGCTTTTTTTTAATTCCATTCCATCCCGGAAACGGTTCATTAATTCCAATTACCCGAAAAGTGCCGTCGATCCAAAAATCCCACCGAAAACGTCAAAACCCATTACAAAATCTTTCACGAAGATCAAAAGACTTCACCATCTGCAAAATTAATGCCTGGGCTTAAAACGGACAACAAAGAAAAAAGAAAAAGAAGGTGAAACCTGATAGGTAAGTAGACATCTCTTCATCTAATGGGTCACCCCCTCACCCCCCGTCTCTGCTAATAGCTCTTCGATGCCTCTGAGCACTTTATACCTAGCTAATGTCATTTGCAGTAGCTGAGCTCCAGGTCCTAATTGTTTTTTACCGCTTGCTCCAGCAAAAGTCAATACTTTTCAACCTTTCTCCACCAAAACAGATTCACCACCGGCACGACCTCATCTGGGTTAATGAAAGATTAAATTCCCGGTAATGACCCCTCATTATCCGACAAAACTTTTCCCGAAAAGCTTCACCTGACTTTTGCCGGTTAAAGTGCAAAAAAATGCTGGAGTATCCGGCCCCCGAGCAGCCGGCCCCTAGGGATTTGTCGACATGTAATACAATTTTGTCGGCCACGCTAAAACGGCCGTGTATTAAATTTTACCAGGCATATAATCCAATGCGTGCGTTCATGCTTCGTTAGAACTTGGGGGTGGGGGTGTGTTGGTATCGTTTGATTTTGAGCCTTTCCGTCTGGAGTCGACTGGCTAATATGACCTTGGGGACTTGGCGCGTAGGAGCACTTCAAATAATTGAATTAGGCGCCTTGCAATCTGATGTACAGGGATTGTTCTGAGAATGATGTTCCACCCCGTGGAAAAGGATCTTTTGCGGCACGGCGGGCCTTAATCAGAACGGGTTTGCTCCCTCCCCTGACGGGATGCGATCGTCTGCTAAGATTATAGATTGTGCTCGTCCGAGGCTACTGTGTCTTCCTTCTGGTGGTTAATGAATATTCAGGGCGTTCGGAATGATAGGGGGAGAGAGTTTTAATGTGTTGTGATTCTTCGCGCTCTCTCGCTCTATTCCAGATTCCTTTGATTGGGGACATTGGAATTCTTGCGCGCCTTTTTGGTACTTAAGCCTTGCATTTGAATGAAATTCGAATAATTGAGTTTTATTTGCTTAAGATTTGATTAGCAACTTTTGCGTTAATATGCACTTTTATTGAGTTTAATTAAAATAGGCGTGAATGGTTGTGGTATGGTATTGAAACCTCATGCATCTTTCAGATATTTAAATGCATTTTACATCAATTAACCAATGAGGCTTTTAACCTTTTTAGCATCTTGGATCTTTTTGCTCCTCTTGCACAGATACCTTAGATTTCTACTCATATAGACCCAGCCATCTTGCTTTATGTTTAAACGTATATGCCTTCATAAGAATATAATTACCAAGTAATATAAAAAAAAATTAAGTCAATTTTTACTTAGGTCAACAAAGAAAATTTTTATTTTAGTAACTTTTTATTAAATAGTTACAATTAATATAAATATGTATATACATACGACGGAATCCACATATTGTGACAAAAAAAGAAAGCAATTTTCCTTTCAATTTTCCATTTTTCTTTCTATATAGGGTGTTGGGCTATTTTTTGTTTGTTTGCTATTATTTATTCGTTCATTAAATTTAATTATTTTAATAAAATAGTATAGTAAAAAAAAGAAATCACATTCTTAGCAATTAGGCCATTCCAGGTGGGATTCGAATCCACGAACTTTGAATTAGAAGTCCAGCGCGCTATCCATTGCACTACAGAGTGAGTGAGTGAATATTAACGTCGCACTCTTCAGCTACACGGGGACTTTTGGCAACGGACCTCGTCATTTTGAACCATGGTCAAGTGATGTGGATGACACCTGAGCTGGCACCCTCTCTCCTAACTACCACACCACACCAACGGGAGGATGTTTGAGCTCTCGACAGATTTATGTGCATCGCTCCCCTACAAGGCGGGGTTTAGGCTCGAACTCGTGACAAGGCCAGCCACGGTCCTATTCCTTGACTACTCGGCTACCGCGGCCACATTGCGCTACAGGAACACAACGAATGGTTTTCTTTTTTATATATGCTGTTTGACTATTATTTTTGTTACTATTTATTCATTTTTTGATTTAATTAATGAATTAACATTTGAAAAAACTGTATGACTATCAAGTGCCATCCACTACAATTTAAAAAAAATCTATTTGAACTTGATTAGATGAATAGAAAGTATTTTATTAACGATTGAAAATTTGAACAAGATATATATATAAGGAAAGAGTGAATAATAGTAATAGTTGAAAAAGTAAGATTTATTTAATAAACATTCATAAACAATCCCCATAATACTGGATGTCCGAAAAGTGTGACTACATTTCAAATATTAAGTACAAAGAAAGGGAGATATTCACTTAGGGTTTTTTATAATCTATAAAAAAATCTCCTTTTTTTAATGTTTTATTGCAGTGGCTCTCAAACTTTCACTACCGGCGCCCCCCTTTTCAATCACAATTTTTATCGCGCCCCCCTTATACATTAATAATGTACTGAATGCAATAATAATGCACTTTGACGCTAAAGCTACAATACGATCATAATTATAAACCGTACAAATTAACAAGATAAGTATTAAATTTTGTATATCTTAATATTTTTTTTGCTTTTTAGTTCGATTTACTATAAAAGCGTGTTTTTTAGTTTGTTTTAAAACTATAATTTATTTTATAGTTATTTTTACTATACTCTATAAAAATCACAATTCCAGTGAATAATTTCATTAAGAGAAAATATACTTACCTACTTTCGAGGACTTTTCAATTTTTCTTAGAAAATTTAAGAAAAAATCCAATAAAACTAAAGAAAATTTTCCAAATGTGCATGTCCTTAATAAAGGACATAAATCACCGACACTTTACGCTAACAACACAGGAACGTTATTTTCCAGCTAAACTCAAATCAACTCAAACGTTTCATGTCTCACGCTTTTCTGATATTTACTTTCGCTATCTTGATTAATATGCATTATTTCAGTACGTTCTTCAATAGCTTGATCAGTTTCAACGTCCTTTAATAGGGATCACAGATGACCATTTTTTAAAAATATTCTGCTTATTTATATTTATAAACCATAATAAGTCGTACTACACAGCAATCAAAACTACAAAATTGCTCATGGGGAAAGTGTAGCATGTTTTAAAAAATAATTGTATAAAACGTTTTTCATTGTGCATTATATGTTTCAGAATACTCATGCTTATCCATCTATCATAAAACTCTTTCACATGGAAAAAAGATGAAACAGAAATATATTATATATATTTACAACTTCCCTAAAAAAAGACGGAGATAACCATACCAATAAGTTCGAAGGTCAGCTAAAGTAATATTTTAGGTTAAAAGAAACGTAATAAAAAATCTCTCATCGTTTGATATCGTTAAAAGAAACGTAAAAAAAATCTCACATCGTTCTCATATTGACCGCAAAGCAAACAAAATATTTGTTTAATTCGGTTATAGGATCAAAGATGGTTAATGAGCGTTTGAAGTGGAATCTTTTATTTTTGATGATCACCAGGTGATAAAAATAAATTATATCAGTGTAAATGTGTATTTTTTATTATGTCAAAAAGCATCTTGTTTTACTTCATTCCAAAAAATTATTTTTTAAACCTTTTATTTTCAATATGCTCGCACCCCCCTCGCAGGGTTACCGCGCCCCCAGGGGGCGCGCCCCACAGTTTGAGAAACACTGGTTTTATTGCATTATTTGAATGTGCGCACCATTAATCATGCGCAATGAATCGAGTCTACACGAATAGCATTTTCTCAAATTCTGCTCGGGTGAATAGATTTGGTTTCTGACAAAATGCTACCTATCGTATTATATATTTTATGTCACTTATTTATAAATTGCGGATCTTGAGAGAGAGAGAAGGTGGACTTCGTTTATAGGTAGTCTAAACTTTAAGTTGCATATGTGTTGCATATTTGAATTCGATAAACCATGTTCCAACTTGCGTTTGTTCTTACGGTGAAGCCATTTTAAAACCAGAATATTGCAAAACATGAATGTTGCACCATCTAGTTTTTATTTCATTAAAAATAAGGGCTGCGGTAGCCCAGTGGTTAAGGTATCCAACCATGGCAGGCATGTCATGAGTTCGATCCCAGTACCACTAAAGACCCGCCGTGTAGGGCAGCGATGCACGTTAAATCTGTCGAGAGCTGAAACGTCCTCCCGTTGGTGTGGTGTGGTAGTTAGGAGAGGGGGGTGCCAGCTCAGGTGTCGTCCACGTCACTTGACCATGGTTCAAAATTACGTGGTCCGTCGCCAAAAGCCCTCGTGTAGCTGAACAGTGCGACGTTAATATTAACTCACTCACTTCATTAAAAATAAATTTTGGGAACATAAAAACACTTCTTTATGGAACATAAAAAAACAAAACCGTCAGCAAAAATCTTTGTTTATTTTTAATTTTTTTAAAGTGTAGCCCTACTTTTCGGACCCCCATATTATATACAAAATAATATATTCGTTCCTGTTTTTTCACCCTTATTAATTTAATATTAAAAAACATACGCTATAATTATTGAAATGTACTTTAAAGTTTTGATTGTTCAGAGTAAAACTGATTTAAAAATTAAGTAAAATTATTATTAATAAATTGATGTATTATTTTATTGCACTCGCTATCAGAAATTCCAGTCACGAACTAAAATAAGTTCTAATTATTCAAAACTTTAAGAGAAATGCGATGCAGGCCATGTTTATCTCAAGAGCTTCGCGCTGCTTCTTCTAAACGTTGTTTTCTTCTGGGCCCCTGTTAGGAGTCCAAATATTTTAATATTGAAATGTATTGACATTATTTTGTATTTCCTTCGTGATTAACTATCAATACTTTCAATGAAGGTTTGCTGTTACATTTTTGTTAAGTATCATAAAATGCTTCATTTTTATTTGATCGCTAGATATAAGAATTCGAACTTCTCGTAACAAGTGTTTTCTGGGATTTATATTTCAATGAAATAACACAAATATTATATTAAAAGAGCATTCAACTTCCGAGCCCTTACGGTTATGTTTAGCTATTAAAGAATATTTTATAAGGATGTAGTGCTTTTTTTTTAGTAAGTGAGCATTACGTCTCACTATTCAGCTACTCGACGGCTTTTGGCGACGGACCTCGTAATTTAGAACCATGGTCAAGGGACGAGGACGACACTTGAGCTGGAACTTCTCTTCTCCGAGCTTCCCCATTATGAGCTCTCCGCGGATTTAACGTACATCGGCCCCTTCTGCATGGCGGAACTTCAGCAGTACAAGACTCGAACTCATGACACGCCAGCCACAAGCCCGTTACCTTGACAACTAGGCTACCGTGGCCACTTTTTTTCTTAGCATCTTTACAATAATAATATACAGTAAAACGTCGTTTATCCAAACGTTTATTATCCGGAGCCGTAGCGTCAAATATCCGGATCAGTTTTTTTGTCAACTACATGTACTATATATGAATATGTTTTCGAACAGTGCAATGCTCAACGGTTGTTTCGCGTGAGACAAGAAGTGATGGGAAAACCCAAGTTCAGGAATATTTGGGGAATTTCAGCTGTGTGATTTGGTAAACATCTGCCTGTATAGTAGAAACACGTAGAAACCTGGATGGCATGCGATGCAGAAAACTGTGAATTTCAAATGCTAAATGATGACTAGATTATGACTTTCGTGCAAGAAGAATCCGAGGGCTGCGGTAGCCCAGTGGTTAAGGCATCCAACCATGGCAGGCATGTCATGCGTTCGATCCCAGTACCACTAAAGACCCGCCGTGTAGGGCAGCGATGCACGTTAAATCTGTCGAGAGCTGAAACGTCCTCCCGTTGGTGTGGTGTGGTAGTTAGGAGAGGGGGGTGCCAGCTCAGGTGTCGTCCACGTCACTTGACCATGGTTCAAAATTACGTGGTCCGTCGCCAAAAGCCCTCGTGTAGCTGAACAGTGCGACGTTAATATTAACTCACGCAAGAAGAATCCGACCCTGTCGACAATGAAATGGATTAAGACGAGGATAACAACAACAACAGTAGCAAGGATCCATCAAATGCTGATGCGTTTTCTGTGTTTTAGAGGGCTATGGAGTGGTACGAACAACAATCAGAGTGCTGTCCTACCCAACTACTGCTGCTCAAGAGAATCAGAAACCGTGCAGCGAAAAAACGAAGATGTACAATGGTACAGAGAAAAATAAGTCGTTGTTTGCCACAATATAGTAGATAAATTTGCGATATTTTGCACCTGTTTTGCTTTTTTTCCAAGCACGTTTCCTGCATGTGATGATTTTCAATATTTGTATAGCATCCGGTTTCATATACTGCATAGATCGCATTCGGTTTTCGGTTATCCGAACAATGTCCTGTCCCAATTGATTCGGATAAACGACGTTCTATTGTATATAGACAGTAATCAATAACTTTTATAACACAAATAATTGAGAAATTTATTGAAGAAAAATATCGCTTGGTCGGATTTCAGGCATAAGAGCTATATTAAGCCAAATTCTGCCAAATATCCATTAATTTACAACTATCCAAGCACATCGTATAAACAGTTGTTACGAAGGTGCATCTGTGATCAAAACATAAGATTAAAGGAATAAAAAAGATAAGTATTGTTTCACGAAAAGCAGTTTCGAAAATATAGAAAGATTGCTTGAGTATTCCAGAAAACATACCACAGAATTATGGAGATAAAAAAGATCATTGGAGTAGCTCGGAGACTTTCTCTTCTTTAATATCTTCCTTGAAGGGATCCCTTTTCTAAAGTGAAGGCAATTAATTGCAAAGCCAAAACACAACTCTTATATTTTTTGGATGAATTTATAATAGAGAAAAGTGAAAGATCCAATTAAATTGCCATTAGCCCATGAGATTCTGTGGTTCTTAATACATACTAACGAACGAAATTAAAGCGTATTTGCTTAAGTCACGGAGTAATTTTAAAATTTGAGTTGATAAAATAAATAACAGTGAGTCACTTCAGTGGGAGAGTTATCAAGGAGATGGAGCTGAATTTATTTATAAGCATATTAATATTCAGCATTCCATTCAATAAATACTTTCTTAAATAAAAGAATTACTAGAAATAAAATATGTAAATAAAAATTTAATTCTCTGTTGCTTGACTGCCGAACTGTGCCATAAATTATTGTGTATTATAAATTATACCAGCCTGAAGCTTTTTTTTGTTATAATATTTGAATGTTAGAATAGGAAGTAAAATTTACAGTAGAACAAATTTTTTTCATTCAAAATAATCAAATTTGACAAATAATACTCACATTTTTAAATAATTTCTTTAAAAAATCATTCAGGTTCTTGTTATTTGTTTTCTCTTTTTGAAAATGAAAGTCAAAATCAAAGTATTACGTGCTAAGATATATTTTCCTACCCATTATGTTAAGAAACAATTCTAAAAGCAAGGTAAGAGAATTTTATTTGTGACAATGCTTAAAAATTTGCTCCTAAAATTTTACAGAAAAATTATTTCAAAGTCTGTTTATATTTTTTTATTTATATTACTTATTTATTTAGGCCTACATCCTTAGATAAATACAAATTGAAAGTTATTCTCTCATATAACTCATGATTCATATTTTTAGAACAAATAAAATTTGATGGCAATAGATTTTATTTGACAGTGTGATTTACACAGATAAAAGCACAAAAATATAAAGACAAATCTAAATTAATCTTCTATAAAATAATACTTTTTATACAAAAACTTCAATAATGTAAACATAACTTTTGCTTAATTTTTCATTAAGCTTACTGAATTACGAATATTTGGCCTAAGGAATTTTTCTAGCACGCTTGAGATCTAATATTTTTCGAACAAGAAGTAACAATAAATAACGGAGTAGCTAAGCCAGTTGATATAATCACAGTGTTAGTCTGATCTTTATTTTTGTAAAAATATTATGTATATTAGCGTAGCATGATAAGCAAACGTAACAATATTGTATGTTAATACAACATGAAGGTAAAGAAAAGTGTTAAGAGTGTTTACACAAACTAAGCTACCTATTAATGGACCAATATTCCATTTAATTATTCCTTTTAGAATTCATAAAGTGTAAACCCAGTGGCTGAGTAGTAGTGTATCGCGCTTCCACGCCACAGATACCGGGTTCAAACCCCGGGTTGGACAAAGTCGGCTCAACCTTTCATCCCTTCAGTGGATCAATAAATGAGTACTTAACCAAGCTTACTTGGAAACTAAACACTGGGGATTTCGCGTCAGACTGACCATTTGCTTGAAACATGCACACCAGCGCCTAAGGTCACTTAAACTAAGATAGGCACAACAAGCCTTGGCCCTCATGGCTGTTGAGCCACTGATTCAGTTCAATCGAAGACAAATTTATATTTTTTTTACCAGAAGTTTATTATTTAATTTAAAAAATATCACATTTTAATTGATCAAAAGGACTACTTATTATAGCTTACAAAATCTCGAAAAATATTCAGCAAATAATCATTACTATAACCTCTTAAAAACTTGTGCTCTCTACTTACCTGTATGAATATAGGTATGTTTCTTCATGTCCGATTTCTGGTGGAATCTCTTGCCGCAGTATTGGCAAGGGTAGGGCCTGGTGTCCGAATGTATGAGCAAGTGAGTGGACAGGGTGGAGGACCTCTTGAAGGACTTCCCGCACTGTTTGCACTCGAAGGTCCTCTCTGCAGTATGGATGGCCCTGTGCTGACTCAAGCTGACCTCGTGACCGAACGTCTTGTTGCACAGTTCGCAGGCAAAGGGCCGTTTGCCGCTGTGGGAACGTCTGGAGTGCACCTCCAGACCGTGGGGCGTGCTGAACATCTTGTCGCATTTCACACATGAGTACACGTCACTGGGGTGGTGCCCCGGAGCTGGTTTTCCAGTGCCGGGGCTCATCAGGAGTGAACCATCTGGATAAAAGAGTCAATGTTGAATGATGGTTCATAGAATATGATTATATAGTTGGTAAAAATCTAATTGGTTTAATTGCTGTAAAATCCGGCGTGTTATGCGCGCTTTTAATACAAACAATAAGATCGAGATTTAAGGGTGCGCGTCCACAGCTATAAAAGCGATGAGTTTAAAAATAACAAAAGATATTGGCATTTCTTTTTTATTTTACCTCTCTACACGTATCAAAATACTGTTTATTCAAAAGAATTGACATGCCTTATGAGTTATAAGAGTTGCATTGCCATAAGTATACTATTTTTTTTTCAAAAAGTCTGGGATAATACCTCCAATAAATCATCTTAAAAGATAAGAGCATTGTTTACTAACATTTCAGACTTTTTCGTAATAATGGGGGTGGTCGTTATGCGGCTAATATATCTAAAAGTAAAAAAAAAAATGCAACTTGAAAGCATAGGTGCGCATTATACGCCAGATTTTACGGTAGTTTAAATTTTAATGGGGTTCATGGATCTTTTTTGAAACCACCGACGGGTTTTACAAAAGGGAAGTCAACGAGGTGATTTGGTTTTATTTTTCGTCCTTGTGATATTTGAATTGTTGATAATAATATGAAATCTTTTTATCATTGGTAAATTGATTGTCTTTAGATTAATCAAGTCCACACACACACACGGAAGATTGGATTTTAATTTACTTTTTGGAGTGATGTATATTTTAAGAGTTGAAACGATTTACTGGTTGGGAAGAATGCTAATTACGGATTTTCAATTACAAATTTTTGGGGCCATGGTCACGAACTCATGCCCAGCGTTGTGGAGTCAAGGGCTCAAAACCTAGTACCACTGAAAACCCGCCGTGTCGAGGGGCTGATGTTCGTAAAATCTGTCGAGACTCCAGCACCTTCTATTGGCGAGGCGGGGTGAAAGCTCAGGCATCCTACACGACATTTTATCGTGGTTCAAAGATGCTATGTTTGTCGCCAATAGCCACCAGGTAGCTTCCTAATGTGGCATAAATCAAACTCAAATCAATTAGAAATTTCAATATATAAAAATATATATTTTAATTTTTTAATAAGTAAAAAAAATTAAGAAATTTTCTTCATTTGTAAAACAACGGTTTATGTGTGCGGTTGCTAAAAGGGTGAGAAATATGGTGAAGCTTTTACTGTTTCAGACGAAACATTAAAAAAATACATACAGATTAACGATTATTTATATAGATACGGTACGTGTGTAATCATCTCATAATACGCTATCAACATGAATATTTACATGGAAACTTTTATTTTTCTTCTTAGGAACATTTTTACTCAATATTCGATGCTCAACAAGTTAAACTTTTTCGCCCAAGTATGAAACCCCGATTTTAGTTCATAACTTAATAATGAAATTTGTTTTTCAAACGTAGTAAAAAAGTTTGCATTGATAGCATATGTATCATTAAATCTCTGAAAATATTTCTTCAGAATATATATGCTGGGGGAGGGGAGGAAAAGGTACTGTAAATGACACTAATATTTTTGAGTCAATATTTTTTTTTCTCAAAAAACATTTCAAACATTAATTTTAATCTAGTACATAAGTTATTTTTAAGTTCTTCAGGAGCGGGTTACCTCAAAAGATAAAATTTAAGTGAACAGAGCTTAAACAAACTTTTAAGTCACAATATTGTAAGCGACATTGTATTTTAATTATTTCAATGTATATTTTATCAGACTCTCACTCTAGTCTGAAATAAACTATTTATCATCACTGATGCGTCAATTCGCAATCACCACTACACCCAAATTTGATTTGCAATGAATTCGGATTGCATTTCAATTCCGAATTTTGGACGCCCAATGGTAATTGCATTGAATGGCTGAAGTGTAACTCAATGTATCCATTCTATATTTGTATTAAATCACGAAGATTGAAAGCGAATTCTGGCCTTGGATTAAATCTAAGCTAATAGTGTTTACTATCATTCAAATTGGGCAAATTGAGATTTAGTTTCACTAATGCATTTTCTCTTTTGATTTTCAACAGGTAATTTATCTCAATGAAATGCAACTTATTTCAAATTGTAGTCAATACTTAAGCAGCTTTACATCTCGTTTATATTTTACCATGCCCATTTGGGAATCAAATTTCTTACGGAGAAGCAATTAAATTTTCAAAAAATACTGCGTTAGGAAAAGTACGTATCATATCAGAGATTTTCTATAATTAAATATTAATACTTAATGGACTGAATTCATTTGACGTCATAGTCATGAGGTAACTACAAACACCAATCAGCCAATCAGTTCAGGCGCTTCGCTGTTGACAGCTTTTGATGTTTGCAGATTCTTTTAAAATGTATATATTTATATTTTGTATTTGTTTATAAGTAAATATTTGTAAAAGTATATATAACACATAGGTAAATAATTTATATTTGATTTAAAAATACGCTTATAATACAAGATTTTTTTAATTTTGAGCAACTTTTTGAACTTTTAATATTTAAACATATTTATGAAACAACCAAATTTGAAACTTTTTCTAACTTTTACACGTAGAACAAGTGCAAGTCTAATGCTAGTTCTGAATTCAATGGAGAAAACGGGATTGCATTTATGAATTTGGCCCATTTAATGCACGTGGTTTAAAAAAGAACATTGGTTAGTCTCGTGATTAAAATAAAGAATTAAACTGTTTACGAATTATTGGAATAATAATGCTTCGTTTAAAGTAATAAAAACTTTAAAACTTTTTCATTGCCTTAGAGCCGAATTGTTTTCAATGTTTAAAAACAAATTTAACTTAACTGCTCTTTAATTTTGATTTGCCTTTCCTAACGTTAAAGCTGCATAATGACTCATAAAGTAGGTAGGGCTACTTTGCATCAGTAATTGAAAACACAAAATTCATATTTCGTCAAAATGTTATTCTAATGGTCACGATAGTTGAGCGATAATCGTCTCGGGTTTGCAGCCAAAAATATATCTTTCTTACCACATATTGGAGTCGCGACTCGACCAAAAACATGTGACTGGGGTAGCTTAGTGGTCATGGTCACAAATTCGTGGCCGGCGGGTTATGAGCTCGAGTCTCAGATTAACTGAGTGGCCGCGGCAGCTTAGTAGTCAAGGTAACGAACGTGTGGTTTGCGGGTAATGAGTTCGAACCTAGTATCACTGAAGACCCGCCGTGTAGGGAAGCGATGCACGTTAAATACGTCTAGACCTCAACGTAATCCCGTTGCTTTGGTGTGGTAGTTAGGAGAGGGAAGTCCCAGCTTAGGTGTCGTTTTGCTTTTATGCGATACTGCTAATACTTCCTTTGTAATGGTGGAAACATTAACTAGTTGTTATGTTCACGAGGTAAGTTTTATCACATCTTCTAGACTTTATTACAACGATTTTTAACTCTATATTAGTAGTCTATTAAATTTTATCGGTATATATTATTAATTAGTATTAGTGTATTTTAGTTGGTAATAATTACGTATGTATAATTTTTCTGCCTTTCCCTATGGCCCAGTGTATAGTCAAATTACAGGTGAAGTTTGGCTAGCCAAAAAGCATGTTTAAAACCTTCAATCTTGGTTCCTAAGGCCAAGAGTTTGCTATTATACTACTGTGGCTAATATTTCTTACCATTTTAGTTAGTTACACTTAGGTTTAGAACTATTTGTATATGTATATATTTATATAATGTATCTAGCAAATAATAATCCAATTTCAGTGTGCGAGAGCTGTTTTACCACTCTACTATGAAACTCATTATTTGCGAAGTAGGAAAGGTAAGTTTTGCAAACCTTTGAAATGCGAATGCAGAGGGTGATGCGGATGCTTTAGGTCGGAATACGCAGACCCCAGTCCAAGTAGAGGGAACGAAACGCAGTGGGCGAGGTTAGGGAAAGGTCGGAAGATCTCGGCGGCCGTCGTATAGTGAGCGGGCAGCACTCCGCTGTTGGAGCCCGCAGTGGGCGAAGCGGACCTAATGTAAGAAAAGAAAAATCTTGTGTAAGGCAAACAAGTAATATAAATTTTTTTTAAGTCAATTCCTACTTAAATCAACAAAGAAAAATTTTATTTTAGCTACTTTTTATTAAATAGTTACAATTAATATAAATATGTATATACATAGAACAGAATCACAACATTAAGTGGTAATTAATTTTTATTCATTATCATTAAATTATCGTATTGTCATCCAAAACAATCGTGTATATAAAGTTTCAGTTCAATTGAATACTTTAAAACATGAGAAAAAAATCTTTTCAAGTTTTGACACAAGTCGCCAAAAACGATGCCAACGTGGCTGTATTTGTAAATTCTTTAAATAATTAGTTTTAACCAATTGATTCTTATTAATTATAATTAAATCATTGTATTGTCATCCAAAATAGTCGTGTATATAAAATTTCAGCTCAATTGAGCACTTTAAAATGTATTTTATTAACGATTGAAAAATCCACCACAAGATAAATAAATAAATAAATATATTGAGAGTTGTGAGCTAATAGTAGGAATTGAAAAATAGTTTTGTAAAGATAGAGATATTATTGCTTACATAATCAGATTTTTGTCTCACTTGATACAGCATTATGACAGTTTAGTTCATAATGAAATATAGTATTATGATGAATGCACTAAATATATATCGGTAAAAATTTTAAATTTTACATGTAAATGAAAAAATTTTTTTCTGAAAACGACTATGTGTGTGTGAATAAACGACAGATAAACAAAATTTCATTTGTTCGATATGTTTATTTATAGAGTAACATTTCACTTTAAAATTTTTTAGTAAGATCCTAAAATATAGTACATTGAATTGCGACTAATCTTTAAATAACTAATAAATTCTTTTTTGAAGATTTAATTACAGACGTTAAGGTATTTCAACTTTTTTAAACAACAAAGTTTGTGAATCAAGTTAAACTTCTTCTTAACCAACATATCAGTCTTGCAAAGACATGTTTGAGAAAAGAATAATTAAAGTAAAAGGAAACAAAAGACTCATATGTAATACATTTCGCCATTTTGTCCAGCATATGTGTACTTCAAAAGTTTATGGCGGGAATTATTTGGTTACATTTTTTGTTTTAAAAAAACTTCAAAATATTTGATAAAATTTTTAGATAAGAAATTTCTTTTTGTGCTGTCGAGCCATTGATATTTTTATCTTTCTTTCATTTGTGTGTGCTCACTTATTTCAAAAACTTATAGCATATTATATATTTTATTAATAATAATGCATATATTTAACTACTAGCTGGTATACCCGTTCTTCGCACGGGTGAACTGAAAAACTTAAACAACACAGATTGAAGGAAAAAAAGTTTTTAATCAGTTAATTTTATGTGAATTGCAAATTAAACAAAAAAAGCTTTTTGCATATCTCAGCAAAACAAAAAAAGAAAAGAAAACACCTTTGTTAAATTTTAACTATGTCGATCTAGTAGCTGATAAAAATTTTTTTTTTTTATTTATAATTCCTCGTAACATTCTTGAGGGTCGATTTTTCAAAATACCTCCCTAAGCTGATCTCTGCTCAGCTAAAGTAACACATTGTTAAAAGCTTTGCGTAATGAACGCTTAAAGTAGTGTAAATAATTTATGTCTGAAAGTGACATTAATATTACTTTCTGTTATATTTATTTTATTTTAAAATTGTAATATTCGCCAGCAACGCCGTTTCTTAAATTATAATAGCGATTCAATGAAAAACATAGCGAAATGTTAACGATATAGTCAAGTTAGCAAATGCCTAGCTACTTTCGTAGCTCGAGCTTTATTAGAGCTTTGTAAGACCCGCCGTGTAGGGGAACAATGCACTTTAATACTTTATCCAACCACATTATGATTTACTGCAGTTTTTTTCATAAAATATTTTTTTATACTCCACTTTGGAAAATTTAATCCGTTAGAGCTAATAAATTAATTAAAGATATTCCACTGCAAAATTAATTATATACACCGTTCACTTAAAATAAGTAGTGAAATCATTTTCCAAGGTCTTCACTAACATACAAAAACATAAGGCACTTAAATTTTGACATAAACTATTTTTTCGGGACAAAAATAATAATCTTTGCAATCCGCTGAAAACGCAATATCTGCTACAAAACTATTCGGCTTCCCCGCTAAAATACTCATCATAGAACCCGTGCTGCCATATATCTTGCAAGAGTGGATTTCAAAGAATATTCCTGCTAAGTATTAGTAGAATATTCCTTCTAAGTTGGTGTGGTGGGGGTGCCAGCTCAGATGTCGTCCACGTCACTTGACCACGGTTCAAAATTACGTGATCCGTTGCCAAAAGCCCTCGTGTAGCTGAACAGTGCGATGTTAATATTCACTCACTAACACACTCCAAAAAATACAGTACAGTAGTTATAATTATTTTTATACTTAAAAACGCAATATCTGCCTATTCAATTAAAATTATAGCGTTATAATTAACTACTAACCACAAACAAATTTTGAAAATTTGTGCAAATGATGCAGTGTGAAAGAGAAAGTTTATTTACTTTAAGTGCCAGAACCGATAAAAGCATTTATTTTGAAAAAAGATCAATTTCTTACTACCAAATGTGCATAACAAAAGCATAAAAAACATTAAAATGAAGATAGATTTATAACAACCTCTCCCTTTAAAACTTAGTTTTATTCTGAAATAAAAAAATAGGCATTATTCTGATCATAGGAATTAATTAGAAGCGAGCCCATTGCGTAGCCAAGACAAAAAGAGTTTTTCACAAACAAAAGATAGATATATGCTGTGGTGGGCTTTTTTGCAGCGCAAGCCAGAATTGCTTGTAGATGGCAGAAATTTTCCACACTTACTTGACAAATATCGTTATATTTGGACACTTTTTACAAATTTTTATAAATTATAGTCTATGCTATAAATTATAGCCTATGTGTTATTCTGATGTATAAGCTATATTACTGTAAAGTTTCATTAAAATCCATTCAGTTGTTTTTGCGTGAAAGACCCACAAAGATTTTCACAAACTTTCGCATTTATAATATATATTAGATATGAAAAATATTTAATTGACTGTTTTTGTGTAATTATTTATTTTATTCCTATACAAACGTTATGTGTTGATACTAAAACGAAAGTTTATGCATAACTAATTAGAAATAAAGAAAATATTAACTTTTTTAGCAAGCTTTACATCCATTAACTCAAATTTATACGCCAGTTGCCAGTTTTTAAATTAATACACGACTTTGATACTTAAATCCTAAAGACAATTACTATGGCTAATGGATGTCTTAATGGAATACGAAAATATATGAAGTCGAATTTAGTCAAAAGAGAAACAAAGGTTCTATTGTATAAGAGTCTTTTAAGATCAGTATTAACTTATCCATGGGAAACTTGGTCCATGTATCGAACAGATAAAAACATAAATATCTACGTAAGGAAGATTTTAAGATTTATTTTTGGAGGAATTCAGGAAAATGGAATGTGGTGAAGATCAAATTTCAAGTTCTACCACTCATATAAAGATTCTGACATCGCGTTAATTTAATCAAAGAACAACGAATTAAATAGGCAAGCCACGTTATCAGAATGAACGAAGACCACGCCGCTAAAAAAATCTTCAATGCTCAACCAACTGGCACACGGAGAAAAGGCAGGCCAAATCTAAGATGGACTGATGGCCTAGAAAAAGATCTTTTATTTTTGAACACTAAAAAATGGAGAACTCTAGCAGGAAGAAGGCTGGCCTGGAAAAGGTTTCTTGAGAAGGCCAAAGCCCACACTGGCTGTCGAGCTATTGAGAAAGGATGAATGATACTTAATAGATCAATCGAAATTTCTACATATTAAAAAAAAATGGTATTTGGTATTACTTATATGTATTGTTCCAAAAAAAACTTATAATTCATTATTTATGTGGTAAGAAATTTTCCATTTAATCAAAATTATTGTAGTTAAAAAAATGTGTTAACGAAGGAGCTATGTAAAGAACGCGTAGAGACATGTCAGAAAGAGAATTCACTAACTATAAAAATACTTTATTTTAGAAAGCAACTTAGAAAAAATATTATTGATATCATCTAAAAGAAACATTTGAAGCAATCATAAATAAATAAATAAATAAATAAATAAATAAAATAAAATAAATAGAAGGTGAGGAATTAATTAGTACATAAAAAGTTAAGAAAAAAAAATTTAAAACACTTTTTTTTTTAAAAAAAATAATTGTTTTCAGATTTGAGGCTCGGTTTTCAAAAAGTCTAGTTTATTAAAAAAAATTCATTACTTTGCTCTAAATTTAAAGAAGAGTTTTTCACCTCTGAAGGAGCGTGGATGAGTTGTGGGGATGCAGCAGGGATGCTGTGGAGGCTGGAGGGAAGAAGAGAGGGTGAGATCGGATGTCACCAGGCCACAGTCCCAGTCCCAGAGATCGGAAATCGGCGCTGGCCAGGGGGGAAGGCAGAGGTAAGCTGAACTCCTTCGGCAAAGAGCGTGCAGATTCGTCTGCCGTGGAACTGGAAAGGTTGTCCACCTTGTTGCCTGAAGCAGAAAAGAGACAATGACAGCACATATATCTGAATGTGCTACATAAATGACGCTTTTGTCAGATGGGCTATAAACGATTACAGAAAAAAATAAATCTTTAAATAGATAATAAGCTATCAAAGCAACTTATATTTAATAATAATAAAAAAAGATTTTACTATCGAAATAAAAAAAAATTAAGTGCATTTAGTCATTAATATTTGACGGTTCAAAGCATATTTACTTTTCTAAAATTGCAATCTTTAGTGGGTAGTAATTTAGAAGTTAACTCCCAGTTCTCGTGATCCCCAGCTTTTTTGTAACTGGAATAGTAGTATTGCCTCTTTCCGGCACTGAATTTTATACTAAACTACAATCAGCTTCCAATACTATTTAACAAAGAGTCTCTAATAATTATTTACATTTCCATACAATCAACTGTGAAATTTTTAGCATAATTATATTATTTAAAACTAAAAAACTAATTCATTTATATTTCACCTTCTTTGGAGATTCAAATTACTTTGTATTTTATTGATTATGTATTGCAAAATTTCATCATACTTAGCCCAGCATAAATAACTTAAGATATCTAGCTACCTTAAAATTGTGAATTTCGCCAAAAATTGACAAATTTTTTATGGTTTTATTTTATAGGTCATCTTATTAGATTTTTGTAAAAGTCCCAAGTTTATTATTTTCCGTTCACTAGAACAAAAACTACAGTTTTAGTAAAAGCAGATGCCATTACTTTAAGCAAGATTTTCTTACTTTAAAATGCGTTTTACTCGAAATGTGTTTTTTAAATGCTCAAAAGGGATAACGATTGCTCAAAAAGTTTTAAAATTAATTAACTAAATTTTTTAGTGTATATTCTGTATAATAGTAGAAGTGTTTTTTAACCTTCAGATTCATCAATAACTGTTTTATTACAAAATTTACAGTTCCTTATGTGAATATAATCACTGATTTTTTAAGCAATTTCATATAATAACTAAGATAAAGTGCTCTAGTTTTAGTAAAAATTAAAATATCTCTTATCCTGAAGGTCATTTCAAAAATGAATAGCATAGCAACACAACAGAACAGAAAAATTGAAAATTAGTTCATAAACGTTTGGTACAGAATGGGCCCCGTTTATGTTATGTTTTGTAAATTTTTACCAATTTTTTCCCATCTCAGTAATAATAATTTCTTTTTCTCTTCTTAATTTTAATATATTTTTCTAAAAAATGTGCTAAACAAATCTAAAAACCACAATAAAATCTCCATATCTTCATTTTTTTAAAAAAAAGTTGTCGCAAGTAGTCGGATACCTTAAAGGAGGGATGCTTATGAATACATAATAAAATATTTATGCATGTAAAAATAGAGAATCAATCAAGAAAGCAAAGAAAACACAAGACAGAAGCTAATGAGACAGATAGACAAGCATCTATCAACAGGATAAATACAAATACTTAACTAAACAGAAGCTGCTATATGATGACAATTAAGAAGATAAATCATAAAAAGTTAGTTAAGACTTGAAACACACACACACATTTCCATTTTACCCGCAATGTAAACAATTTGCTCTTTTTATTTTCTAAAAGCATTCTATAACAAAACTATAATTAACTAAAATCGCTGTGATATTATTGTTCTTATAAATCAACCATAAGTGGTCACGACTAAGAATTGTTTTTTTTAATGTAAAAATTGTCTTATAATATATTATAAGGTGTCGAGTATTCATTCATCCCATTCTCGTTCTGCAATTTCCTACGTAATTGTTTTAATGATCGATAGCATCTCTAGAATAACAGATTGTACGTTTTTTCGCTTTGGGTAATCAGTAACCTAACCCTCACCACATTCAAATACAAAACAACTGTATAAAAGCAACTTCCTTGCAACCCTAACTATCTCCCATGCACACCCTATTAACCCTCCTGTGTCCGTATTTTCAGCATCGCAGAAGGTTCGACCTGCACATGAGCATCGTAATCCAATTGCCTGCACCCACAAGGGTATATAACTCCTGATCTCTCCCCTCCCCCACCTCCCAGGGGGGCCAGGTCGCGCAAACGATACACAGATTCGACGACGGTGACTAAATTCAATAATTGGGTTTAGTGGCCTCCCCCCCTCTTTTATTCCTTTTGTACGTCGCTCTTTTTTCTCTCTCTCTTTACTCACCTGTTCCACTGTAACCGTATCGTGGTTGGTGTCAATAGCGCTATACTTAAAAGTGGGTGTAAAAAATCTGTCGGCAGTTTAAAAGGGCTTAAAAATTTTCAATGGAGGGTTAAAGAGGGATCGTTTGAAGAGTGTATTAAAATGGGGGCCGTAAATTTTGTCAGGACTTGAGTGGGGGTGCTTTCGAAAGGGTGCTGGCGAGCGATTAGATGGTGCGAGAGTGAGTGATTTGTAACGGTGCGTTTTCATTTGCTTTGGCGGGAATAGTGCTTTCATAGCATTTGGTGATGAAAAAGAGGTTCTTTTTTAGTGATTGGTATTTTTTAAATAGAATAAATTTTAGGTATAAAAGAAAAATGGGTGTTTTTTATATGTAGGGATATAAATAAGTATTGTCATAAGGTTGTTCCTGGTTTTCTTAATAAGAAAAGTACTGTTGCAAAATGTGTAAGATTCTTTTGAGTAAATATATTATATCCCCTAAAACATAAAGTAATCTCTCTCTGAATTTTGTTTCTAGATATGAAATGCTTAAAATATGAATTCTCTTTAAAGAAAGCCTTTTATTTATTACATGTTCAAAGGGAATTGAAGACTCTTGTCCAAAATATAAGAATTTTATGAAATTCAATTAAATTTTTCATCAATAAATTTTAAAAAGTTTAAATAAAGCTTTTGATAATAAATTTTTATTAAATTTATTTATTTTTGAAAGTAGAATGAAAAAATTATAATTCCTCACACACACACAGGTTTAAAACTTTGTTAAGTTTCGAACTTTTGAAATCTTTAAAAAAAATCTATTTTTATTTAATTTTGCAAACTAACAAGACTAATCGCATATGATATTTTTTAATTATTTTTATTTTATACTCTGGAAGTTAAAAAATATCTAAAATTAAATAATTACATAATTTTGTTACATATTTTTCAATTCCTACTATTAGTTTACACATGCCCTATATATATCTTGTACAAATTTTCAATCGTTAATAAAACACTTTTTATTCATCCACTGAAGTTCAAATACATCTTTTTAAAATTTGTAGTGGATGACGCTTAATCTTAATACAGTTTTTTCAAATATTAATTCATTAATTAAATTTAATTAACTAAAATAAAATTTTGTTTGTTGACCTAAGTGGAAATTGACTTAAATTTTTTTAAATATTATTTACTTGTTAATATAAAGTTCAAAAAATGAAAAAAGAATAAAGGTATAGGGAGAGTTTAGGTTATAAAAAAACATTCCTTTTTTAAATGAATAAAGAAAAAAGTATTACGATAAATAAACTATATTCATAATTAAAAAACACATGTAGACAGAAAAAAAAGGTAATTTTAACTCATCCTCGTATTATTTAAGTGCAATCTATGGAAATATAAATCAGTTTTATTATGTCACTAATCAGAAAAGCATTACCGTTATATACATATTTTCAAAATTCCATTTGACTTTTCGAGGATAATAAAGGATAATAAAAAAATAAATTTTGTTCTCGGGGAAATGATGAAATTTTTATATTATTTTTAAATAATGTGCTCGGAGATAAAAAAAAAACCAAATTTATCGTTCAGCTAAAAATGAAAGAAAGCTTTGTTTCATGCTTTATAAATACCCATACATCGTCCTTTCAGACACATTATTATTTCTTTTCGCATTCTTAAGTAGTACCAAAGAATGTAGAACAACCCCTTTCACGGCAGGTACAAATTTAATATTTATTTGTTTGTTTCGAAATGTTTTAATTTTTTTCTTTTACTGAATTATATATATTTATATATTTGAATCAACTGTTAATTACAATCAGTGTAAAAATGCGATGGAAATAAAAGTCGCAAAGACAGTTCTGATCTTTTTTGAAACATTCCCAAAATAGAAAATATCTTTGATATCGTAATTTACTACTGTGAGCAAAAAAGTCTCTAGACTGCTTCCTTTAAAATACACAACCAAGTATTAAAATTCACAGCATCAAGTATTTTTACGACATTCAGAAACACTCTACAGCATTTAGAAATTTATTTCATTTCATCGTCTGAAAATAAATCGGTTTCTAAAAAGAGAAGAATTTTCACTTCAGCGATTTTCCAAAATATGTAGAGTTCAATTCAGTAAAAAAAAAGAAAGCGTGTACAGTGTGAACACGCGTTTGAAGTTAACTTCTTTGGCTGATATTAGTGTTTTTCCATATTAATATTTATGTTTTTAGTTGTTTTTAAAAAAACTAAGTTATTTTCCTTGAGAATAAAAATAGCTGTTTTGCTAAAAATTAAAAATTTTCCTCAAAAATGTTGAATTTTTGTAATTTAATCCCATTGAAATACTTTATATTTACTTATTGTGATTGATGAAATACATAATACACTATCTGGTTGATGAAATAATAATGAAATACATTCTGCTGATTTACTTTTAGATATTATTAGAATGTTCTTGCTTACTGCAATTTTTATCACTATATATATTACGTGTAAATGTGACTGTTACGATAAAAATGGCGGAATCTTATATATATATTCTGCATCTATCTTATATTTGTATGATATTAGTGTTTTTCAATTTCAAGTTTATATTTATATCCTTAATTTTTTTTAAAAAAAATAAGTTAATTTCTCTTAAAATGAAAAAGATGTTTTTCTCAGAATCAAAAATTTGCCTCGAAACAAAAATGCAGAATGTTCCATGCGTTGCAATTTTTGTCAAATTATAACAAAACAAACTTTCCAGAAGTAATCATCTTATGTATAGTTATAAATTCTTGGATGCATTGTAATAATAGTGATAGGGTGAAAGAAGAAATTAAAGTTTTTTATGTATAGGAAATCATTAAAATTCTTGAAATTTTTACATAAAAATTTGCGTTTACCCATATTTTGTAAATTATCATATAAAATATTACACTGCATGCATAAATTTGTAAAGAATTACTTAAAGAAGTTAAATCAGGTGAAAATATAAAATTAAAAAAAATCAAAACTAAAATTTCTACTACCGTTATTAAAACCGGTATCCGGGTATTAAGATCTGAAAAATACCACGAATACTGATATTGAACTTTTGGTCCGATATTGCAATCCCTAATTGCAATAATGCATCTCTAAACAGTGATATTATTGCTCCTGGGATTTTGACAAAACGTTCCTTAAGTGTGGGTCCACAAGTTCATTTTTCCTGTGGTATTGTACCATGGAACCTTTTATTGGCATGGTTTAAATAGGGTGTTTGTTGTCACCATTTTGAGTTCATTGATGTAATAAAAGAAAATTCAATACGAGCCAAAGAAGAATTTCCCAAAAACGATTCCAAGGTATGTTTTAAAGATAGGAAGAACAAAAGCCCTGGATTCATTGGCTTTTGTTTTTATTTTAATTTAATTTAAGGCCACACTAAGAGCCAACATGAGGGCAATTGGTGACAGACTTCGTACATTAGAAACTGGTTTTGGGCGATCACTTTTTATGCGATTTGTTTTGTGGGATTTTATTTTTGTACGATAGCCGTCGTTATAAATAGCCATCGAACCGCAAGTACTCTCGCGAGGTTGGTAGAAGGGAAAGAGAAGTGAGAGGACTCTGACCACCCCCAGGGTGCTCTCCCTCAAAATTTGGGTGGAATATAGAAGTCCAATCTGTCTCAGACTCTGGCAACTTTCATTCCTTCCCTTCGGGAAGGACACGTCAACAACTGTAATGCTCATACTTTGAGTAAATCAGTTATCATAAACTTTCTAAATGGTATCTATAAAATAAATTTTGGCAATATCACTGCGGTCACGAATATGATATACACACACAAGTAATATAAAAAAAATTTAAGTCAATTCCTACTTAGGTCAACAAAGAAAAGTTTTCTTTCAGTTACTTTTTATTGAATAATTACAATTAATATAAATATGTATATACATAGGACAGAATCAAAATATTAAGTAGCAAATTTTTTCTCCTATGTAAAACTAAAATTACTTATTAAATTTAATTAATAAATTAATATTTAAAAAAACTATTAACGTCTAGTGTCATCCACTACAAGTTTAAAAAATGCATTTGAACTTGAGTGGATGAATAAAAAGTATTTTAATAACGATTGAAAATTTGAACAAGATATATAAATATACACTGGTGTGCAAAAATTAAGGACGAGACGGTTTTTTCAATATAACTTTGTACAAAAGCTTTCCAAATTAACACATTTAATACCGTAAGATCCCCAATACGTAAGGACATGTGTAATGTAAGCAACACTTACTAAAAGAGAAATCAGAGGGATAAAAAGAAGCTTGATTGAAAAAGTAGCATGGAGCGCAATGCGACTGAAGGCCGAAAGATCCCTGTGATGGGTGTCCAGCAAGAAACATCCGGTCTTTAATAAGGGATATGATCTCCCCTGACTGCTAGGCTGGTTTCACAGCGTCTGCCCATGCTGAGAATGAGGGTGTCAATGAGTTGTTGAGGCATTGCTGCCCATTCGTCTTGCAGCGCCAATCGAAGCTCCCGAATCGTTACTGGTGGTAAGGTACGAGCTGCCAAGCGTCTGCCTAGAAAATCCCATACATGCTGGATGGGATTGAGATCCGGAGATCGTGCCGGCCAATCCATACGTTCAATATCCTCACTCTCTAAGAGCTGTTCGGCAGCTACTGTGCGATGACATGGTGCATTGTCGTTCATGAAAAGGAACTGCAGACCCATAGCGCCTCTAAAAAGACGCACATATGGAAGAAGAATCTCATTACAATAACGGGTCCCGTTGACTGAACCTGCGTCGAAGATGTGAAGGTCTGTATGACTACCAAGCATGATGCCTCCCCAAACGAGAACACCGCGACCTCCATACCTGTCCCTTTCAATGGTGTTCGAGGGATGATTGCCGCTTCCCCGCTCTCTCCAGATGAGTATGCGATGAGAATCGCTACTCAAACTGAATCTGCTCTCATCTGTAAAGAGTACTCGTCCCCATTCATTGTCTCTCCAATTCCGGTGTTCCCGGCACCACAGAGAACGCCTTCTCCGATGGGCAAGCGTTAAAGGTACACACCGTACAGGGCGTCGTGCAAACAGACCACCACCGTGCAGTCTTCTGGCCACGGTAAAACGCGATATCGGTCGTCCAGTCGCCTGTGTCGTGTGTCTAGCGATTTCTCCCGCTGTCTGCCGCCTGTTTCTTCTGGCTTGTAAGACAATGTACCGGTCATCTGCGGGTGTGGTTCCTCGTGGACGACCACTACTGAACCCCCGGATGGCTGTTCATGTAGTTTGAAATTGTCTCCAAAGTCGTGAAACGATGCTGTGAGCAATTCCGAACTCTGCAGTCACACTTGTCACACTGCGGCCTTCCTCCAACTTCCCAATGATTCGACCTCGGGTAAAAGCATCCAGATGTCGTCTAACAGATTGATTATTCGCCATTTCTCGCTGAGGCAGCAACTCGGTGTGATTTTAACTGCTATACGGCGTGCAATCTCTTTGCCAGAAATACTGATCTTACACCGACAACATGCTTTATACTACTCAGACACTCCCCCATTACGTCTACCTGCATATCTGCGCATGTGCTACCGTACATCACCTTACTTAATCTCCTGATTGGTCTTTCTCTCCGCTCTGCCTCTTCGTTCAGCTGATATGCTAATTTTTCGACTTCGTCCTTAATTTTTGCACTCCAGTGTACATAGGAAAAGTGTGAACTAATGGTAGAAATTAAAAAAGCAATATATGGTTAAAAAAAAGCTAATTTTTCAATTCTTACTATTAACTCACACTCTCTATATACTTATTTATCTTCGTGGAATTTTCAATCGTTAATAAAATACATTTTAAAGCGCTCTATTGAGCTGAAATTTAATATACATGATTATTTTGGATGACAATACAATAATTTAATTATAATTAATAACAATTAATTTATTAAAACTAATTATTTAAAGAATTACAAATACAGCCACGTTAGCATAATTTTTGGCGACTTAGCGACCGTTTTGGCGACTTGTGTCAAAACTTCAAAAGGTTTTTTTTTCTCACGTCTTAAAGCATTTAGTTGAACTGAAATTTTATATACACGATTACTTTGGATGTCAATACGATACTTTAACGATAATTATTAAAAACTAATGACCACTTAATGTTGGGATTCTGTCATATATACATACATATTTATATTAATTGTAACTATTTAATAAAAAGTAGCTAAAATAAAATTTTCTTTGTTGATTTAAGTAGGAATTGAGTTAAAAGATTTTTTTTTTATTTTACTTGTTATAATAATGTGCTAAGAAAAAGTTATAAAGTTCCTTTCCCAACGTACCCCTTCTAACTTATGCAAAACATTTCGAAATATTCGGATAACCATTATGCCACAGTAAATATTTTCCTGTAAAGAAGACAAAAACTTGATTACTTAGAAAAAAAGTAGGGAAGATACCAGGAACGTTCAATAAAAACATTAGAGAGCTACCTGTTCCATTGTGTGCGGCTCCTAGGGGGTTGTCTGTGGAAGCGAGCAGGTGTGGAGTGAAGAAGGGAAAAAGCGGGAAGCTGGACTCGAATGTGGCGACGGATTTGAAGGCGGGTAATCCGTACCACAGTCCTGGGTAGCAAGTCCTCAGGGGCTCGGGCCTCTCTTCTTCCCCTCCCCGAGCTGACGGAGAAGACGACGAGGAGCTCACCAGATTCGGGAACGAAGGAGGCGGACTCTCCACACCACCTGTACAACAAAACGAAAGTTCTTTCAGAGTAAGGTAAACAAAGATAATTAATTTTAATTTCTTTTTGTTTGTGAGATTTCTGTTACAGGAAGTTAGCATCTAATTTATTTCTCTATGTGTGCGTTTTAAAGAAAACTTAATTATTTCTCATTTTTTTTTAAAAAAGAATATCTCTTTAGAATTAAAAAAGGAAAGGCAGCAATTAGGCTCTGAAGAAAAAAGTTAGATAGCACTGATATCAATCGGAGTCTAATTACAATTTTTGGAAGGAAAAACAGAATGATAAAAAAATATGAAAGTTTAAAAGCAAATTATGTATCGAGAAATACTTTCAAATCTTTTAACTGCTTTGATATACAATTATTCAGTGTTTCAGATGTGATACATAAATTATTATTATTCCAATAGTCAACTTTGAACATGTTATTCTTTATTTCAGAAAAGAAAAATATTTTAGTTTTTACTATTCTCCTGCACAAATGACTCACTTTAAAAACATATTTTTTCATTTTAATGCATGTCGGATATATAAAAAGTTATTTAAATCATTGAACGCTATATAGTCATTCCATACAATTTATATTTAATGCTATTTAATCATATTATTTAAAGAATCATCACTGGAAGTAATAAATAATTTATTTAGTCAGAGTTTCTGATTCAAACTTGTGACTTCTGTGATATAAGTAACAAATAATAAAATATTTCATTAAAGGTGAATGAGAAGAACAATTCGTCCAAAGAACTCCTTTTTAAGGAAATTTTAACAATAGTGGTAAGCAAAATTTTGTTAAATTAGCTGTGTGTGTGCTAGATTCCGTACTTAAGTTTTTTTACTAAAGCTTAACATACTTGAATTGAGTAATCGTTTGAATCCAGAATTGTTATACTTATTCGAATCATTCTATACTTGCATTACTTCTTTTTTCAATAACAGCTTACATTTCCTTGATTTGTCAATTTTCATCCACTACTATAAATAATACTATTCCTTAATTATAAATGTTAGTGAATAATTCATACAGATTAGATTCCATTTACTCGTAAACGAAAATTGTTGGTCACATGATTTAAATGAATAGAACTAATTTTATTACAAATTCATAATTAAGATATGCAGTAATATTATACATTATAAATCACATTAAAGCAACAGCGAAGCTATTGGTAAGATATATTGTCGATTTTATGTGAGTAACAAGGCACAATATCTAAATCAGTATCTTTCTCTTTTAACTTCCTCACCACCCCAGGCTGTGACTTAAAATCCGAGTTTCAGTGATTTAGTGGCTCCATAACTACTGAGGATTGATCTTTAATGGAATCACGATTCAAACAACTTGTATAATGAATATTCCGTTCAATTGATTTGACGAGGACGCCACTTGATTTAGCACCCCATTTTCTAATTTATATGTAGAAATCACACGAGAGCTTTGACTCTTTGATTTTGAAGTGAATCAAACAGTTTATTTTACATAATAGCTTTTGAAGCAATTAGAGCTCAAAACCTACTACTTTGATTTAAATATCTCGGTCACAAAGCTGTGATTATTGTCGCGTTCCTCGCTAAAATTGAGCGATAATTTTCTCTAGCTTGTACTATTACTACGGAGAACTGAGAAGTTTAAACTTTTTTACTTCTTTAAAATGAGGCAGGAAGGGAGCTATTTCTTGGCTTATGCAGACATATTCGAGAAGAGTCGAGAGAAGCTATGAGAAATCTTTGTAAATAATTCGCAAGCATAATTTTAATTTTTATTTAACAAATCATCCCATTTATTTCGAACTATTGCAATGGGGGAGGTGTTGCTTTACCGGAACATTGGAAAAGAACTGAAAATTATAATTATTAGGCCATTATAATTCAAAATCCATAAAATGATTGATATCAAAACCTCGTTATTTTGTATAATTTTAAATATTTATGTATATATATCTAAAAAATTACTATTTATATATTTTTATATATACTACATTGTCTCACACGATATAAAAAAATCGGATTCAGATAATGAATTTTTATAGTACAGTTATTCAAATTTCTATTAGAGATACAGACACAAGATTAACAACTCCCGAGTTGTGTGGTTTAAAGTCCCGATTTCCCTTTTGTAAATTAATAATTCTATTAGATCCTTAAGCCTGTCTCTTCTCAAGACTTTCTTATATTTTTTTGAGACTATTTCCTTTCGATTTCTTCAAAATACTGGAAAGATTCGTCACGGATGATATGTAAGTTAACAACGAGTGAGTGAATGTTTATTAAAGTCACACTATGCAGCAAATTTTGAGCCTCGGTCAAGTGACGAGGACGACACATGAGCTGACACTCCACACTCTTCTCACTCCCCATCACGACAACGGGAGGACTTTGAACTGCAATAGATTTATCGTACATCAGCCCCTATGAACAGTGCCTTTTCAGTGTCACTAATGAGTTTAAGCAATGAAGCTCCATTTCAAGGCATCACTCTCCTCTCTTAAAATTACTTATTCGAGGCTGCGGTAGCCGAGTCGTCAAGGTATCGGATCGTGGCTGGCCTTGTCACGCGAGTTTGAGCCCATTAACAATAAAGACCCCCCCGTGTAGGGGAGCGATGCACATTAATTTTGTCGAGAGCTCAAACGTCCTCCCTTGGTGTGGTGTGGTAGTTAGGAGAGGGGGTACCAGCCCAGCTTTTCTTTTACATGTTAAAAGAAAAAACAAATTATTTATTAAATATTTTGAAATTTTAAAAACACTATATTATAAACAAATGCATGAGTTACAAGGCCATAAATTTTTATGAAAATTGAGACATTTTTTCTGTCTGAAAATGTGCTCCGCGTAAAGTTCACGCTCTTGTGTATATGGCGAAACTGTTTCCGGTTAATGTTAAAGAATAGGACCATCAATTTGGAACATTTTTTCAGATATGAAAGAAATGAAAAATTAATATGATATTTTGGCTTCACCATCCTTTAGAGAGCAGCATTTTTTTATCATACATCCCATTTTTAACCGAGTTGATTCATTTTTTCTGGTATAAAATGTGTTTCGCATTTTTATCCTATACCGTAATGTTAAATGGGCTTTTTGCTTTCACATATTAAAACAAAAAAGAAAGTATTCACGGAATATTTTGAAATTTTTAAAAACACTATATTTTTAACAGAGGTACGAGTTATAATATTGCAAATTTCCATGGAAAAATTGGGACATTTTTCTGTTTGAAAATGTGCTTCGCGTTTATTTAGAGCTCTCGTACTTTTGCCGATTGATTGAATATTAACATCGCACTGTTCAACTGCACGAGGGCTTTTGGCGACGGACCACGTAATTTTGAATCATGGTCAAGTGACGACACCTGAGCTGGCACCCCTCTCTCCTAACCACCACACCACACCAACGGGAGGACGTTTCAGCTCTCGACAGATTTAACGTGCATCGCTGCCCTACACGGCGGGTCTTTAGTGATACTGGGCTCGAACTCGTGACAAGGCATGCCACAATCTGATACCTATACCACTCGGCTACCACGGCTACGTATTTTTGCGGAAGACAGCCGTAATCTAACTCTAATTCTTAAAATACGCTGTTCCTCTCAGTACCATCCATAAAAACAGGTAAAAGTCTAAATGTCTGTATTGGTGTGTGTGTTGAGCTACGTTGTATATTATATATATTTTAGAAAAAGGAGAAAAAAATATGGTGTAGTTTGCAAATTTTGTATATTTTACAAAAATGATGTGTTTTGCAATGTAAATTTTTGAATTGTAAATTTAAATTTTGCAAAATTTAAAAACTTTTACAAAAAAATTACCATTTTTATTACTATTTTAAGGTATTGGGAGAATTGTGAAATGCTCCAAGCCATCTCCCCCATTCTTCACAAAACTATCCCCTATCAGCTACAGAAACTTTCGAAAAATCATAGCTTCTGTGTATTTGTCTCACTTGAAGCTTCTATCTCAGCTACAACAAATACCCAGATAAAAGCGGAGTTTGCTTCCTTCAGACAACATGGTTCAAATTTACAAATGTTGCTCCTTCAGACTTGTTTATTCACCAGGTGCGGCGATAGGGGAAGGGTGGGGGAGAGGAGATAGAAGAAGTAGCAGTGCCTGTCAGGGGATGATTAATTGGTGCGCTGGCAGCTACAACAAACAAGGAGTGGAGTTGTCATATTTTATCTCGCGCACTTTCTTTCGTTTCGTTGCCTCGGATTTGGGGACTGGCTTCGAATAGATACGGATACATATCCAAATAATAATATTGGAAAATTTGATGAGATAAAACACAAAAAAAAAAAAGATAATAGTAAGATGAAAGTGATTTTTGCTGAATTTGGAATAATTTTAATTCCTATGATTTATTTTAGATATAACGAAGGAAAATGGGATATTATATAAACTGACAATTTAACAATGAACAAAAATTCTGAGAAAACAGATATAAAAATCACGAATAAAACAATAAATAAGTACAACCAGTAGCGCACGCAGGAATTTTTCTAGGGGGGGAACGGGGTCGTTAAGTTCACCATTCTTGTTTCATGCTCCTTTTGATTTTGTCGATTTTCGGGAAAAAAAACTAATTATTGAATAAATAATTAGCATTAATCAATAAAACTAATCATTAATAACATATACTTAATTAAATTTTACGTACTATATACTTAGACTTATAATCAATCGGGAAAAAAATCAAGGGCTTGGGGGGGTCAGGACCACCCCCCCTTGTGTGCGCCCCTGAGTATACAACTGATTACTTTATGTTGCAAATGAAAAAGTCATTAGAGAGAGCATTTATTTAAATCTATATATAATTGTAAAAAAAGCTTTCAAGTTGAATTTTTAAGGGAAATGTTGAATTTCTGTATTTAAAGTTCTACCAGGAGCATATCTACCGCGGTATCAATCAACCAGGGGCCCCAACATGTGTAAATACATTCCACTAACAGGACTTCCATATCTAAAAAAAAAGGCCCGAAAGGATTTTGATACAGGCCGCCCTCAGAGCTAGCTACGCCAGGGAGTTCAACACACACACACACACATGCACGCACGCACACACACACACGCACACGCACGCACGTATATATACATTATGTATGCATTTAATTGTTTTATTTATACAAATCATTTTTTAATCTTTATATCGAGTTTTTAAAGCAAGAATCAGTGTGTTATTTTGCTATGCTACTTCTGAAAATTTGTAACCCTTTCATTTTCATTACGATATCCGTGATATTCAAATTATCATATTCGTGAACGTATGTATAGCGTTGTCGAGCCTGGGGTTCGAATCCTAGGGCCACTGTAAACCCCTCCCATATAGAGAAGTTGATGTACTACATTAAATATGCCTAGGCTCAAAATCTTCACTTTGGTGTGATGCGAAAGTCGGGAGAATGGGATTCCAACTCGCATGTTGTCCTTTTCATAAGATTGAGGTAAAGAATCATGGGGTTTGTTGCTAATAACCTTCGCGTTGCTTTAGGGTGTGTCGTTAATAAAAATCAATTCAAATAAATTAGTTATAACTGCTTTATGCAATTCTCAGAAAATTTACAAAAACTCTGTTGTAATTAAGTTAATAATAGTGGTAGAATCTCATCGTAGTTCTAATTTGATATCTCTTAGACAAAAATTTTTTTCAAAGAAGATATGGTTCTTTAAAATTTCTGCCTATTTATATATAAACTTCTAGAAATGAACGCGGGTACAATGGAGTAAGTAGAATTGACAGAACAGAATGAAGTTATGCAGAATTACGTTACAAAAGACAATACAAAACATTCCAAAATTAAATTTTTAAATTTGCTCTTCATCCATGTCTGCTGATATTCGCATCTTTCGAAAACCTTTCTGAATTTTCATAGAGAATAAAATGCGCACTGTCATAAAGACAGTGATGGAAAAAATTTTCGAAAGATCTCGAAGCTTTTCATAAGTTTTTCCTCATTATGTTCGAATAATAGACACCTCAAAATGAGGAAAGGGCTAATTCTATCATGTACCCATACATGTTTTTTAAATATTTTAAGAATTCTAATTCTACTTCTCGCTTTTAAAATACTGAGTTTCTTACAGTAATCTCTGACTGGAAATTGAACTGAGAAGCACGAGATTTTCTTCCTAAGCTTAATAGTAATCCTCGAGTTTGTATACAACATAAATAAAAAATAAATTGATAAAAAAAAACTATATCCTATATTTAAAAATATACTCTCAATTTGTGTATGTGTGCGTGTTTTTTACTTACATAAATCTCTATTAGTAATTAAAAAATAAAAACATTAAATCTTAAAAAAATTATTGCGCGGAACATTTTAGCATACACATACATTCTAAAATTTCCTTCAAACTTAAAATTAAGTAAATATGCATCGCGACTGATTTTAGGGACGCGCTTTGATTGGTTTTATAACATTGTCTCCGGAGAAAAAGATTTTTTTTAAACAGATATATTTGTGAATATCAACAGAGTAACTGATACACTGAGAGAGTCTTAGTTTCAGTATTTTTTTTATTGAGTTTTGAATCTAGGAGGCGTTTCAGTTCCGCTTAAACATATTCAAAGCAAGTACCGATTCAGCAAAGTTGACCGACATACCGTCTGACAAATGTAAAACTGAGTCTCAAAATTTTCTTTACTAAACACAAGCGATAGAATGTGTGAAATACGTTTTAGTTAATACTCTATGCCTACCCTGATTTCTTAAACGTTTTCAGTTGTTACTTTGGATTCTTGCCCTATTTTCCGCTTTTTTTTCAAAAAAGAAAAAAAATCAATTTTCATTTCTCTTCGTTTGTGAATCTAAATTTTTTTCCCCCGTGAAAAACAAAATCCCTGTTCTTTTTTTAAAAAAATTTACATTAATCAATGACAACCAAAACTGATCTTAGTGAGCTTGGAAATATCTGAGTATTTATAAAAGCAGGAAGCAAAAAGAAACTTTCACAGGATGAAAAAACTAGAATCAGTTCCATTTGTGATTCCGCTTAATTCAATTAAAATCATTTAGGAAATACATGAAATAAAGTAATTAACAAATAATTTCCAATTAAAGAATTTCAGAGTATTAATTGAACTATATATGATTACGCATCATTTAAAAATTCAATTTTTCATTATCAAAATTAAAAAGAAAATTTCCACTAGATCGAGAAAATTAGTGTGATTAAGTCTATACTGGCTTAAATATGCAATTGTCTTTTTGAAATACGTAGAACAAACGCAACATTTACAAGAAATGATGGAGCAAAATTGGTGATTTACTTCAATGCCATATAGACATTGCTGTGCAATGGATTCCATCGCACTGTGGCATTGATGGGAATGAAAATGCTGATTGCTTGGCGAAGGAGAGAAAAATCTTTCAAAGCGCGCGCGCTCTAACAATACAGTTCCTTTTTATAGTGCCAAAAGAATCACACAAAAGGAATACTACAGAGAACACTTCTGATCTAAATTTAACCAAAAGAATAAACAAAAATTATGGTTTAACAAACTCCTTCATATTCAAAAATGGCCACGAGATAGAGCTGGGCCAATTTTCGAATCGCCACTGACCACGACTGCCTGTCCAAGCATCTAAACCTGATAGTCATTGCCCAGACTCCACTTTTTAAACTGTGCGACTAATATGAAGAAATAGACGTTATTCATTTGGCACGCTTGCGTGCACTCAGCTCTGGATCCCTGTGGAGCAGATATTGGGAGGCTAGACACAAAACGTGTGATTTATAGACTATACTCTGGACTTGTTTCTTCTCTTATTTTTTATTTTATTATTTCTTTTGTATTTGTTGTCCTTTGTTTTTGTCAATATTCTCTATTTCTCATTTTGTATGTAGTTGTCTTGTAATCCGCCGTTGGAAATAAGAATATTTGAAACAAACTTACGAATATATATATATATATATATATATATATATATATATATATATATATATATATATATATATATATATATATATATCGCAAAAAATACCGTACGTTTGGGATAGATTTCATGTATTCTGATGTATATACATTCACGAATGCTTCTAATCTTCTAATGTGTTATTTTGAAAAACATATGCAGTTTCAAAAATTTCAAGTCAAATTTTTTTTATCGATTATATAAAGAATACAGATAAGAGGAGATTTTCTGACCAATTGAGGTGGTGCCCCCTTCTAACTACAACACCATACCAACGGGAGAACGTTTGAACTCTCGACAGATTTAACGTGCATCTCTCCTCTATACAGCGGGTCTTCAGTAGTACTAGGCTCAAGCTCATGACACGCCAACAACGAGTCCGTTACCTTGACCACTAGACAACCGTGCCCCCAACTTATCGTGAGTGAGAGTTACATTAACGTCACAATGTAAATTAATGCGAAGGCTATTGGTGAAGCTGCTAGTAATTTTGAACCACCGTCAAAAGACAAGGACGATACTTGTACTGGCACCACCTTCTCTGAACTTCCAAGCAACACTACGAGTGAACACCTACAAATTTCACATGCACTGCCCCTCTACACGGTGGATCTACAGAGATAACGGCTAGATCTTGATAGACTCACCGGTCTCCAGGTCATATAACCATATAAATAATTATTATATATATATATATATATATATATATATATATATATATATATATATATATATATATATATATATATATATATATATATTCTAATTCAACTGACACTGAATATCCCTCAAAAAAGTTATTCATTTATACGCTTTTTGAAAATCACGTTTCAGAACGTACTCAGTCACTTTAAAGCTGAATTCACACCAAGGCTGTCAGCGTCGAGCGTTAAGCGTCTAGCCAATCAGAGACTTCATCTCGGGCGAAATGAAGTCTCTGATTGGCTAGACGCTAGACACTCGACGTTTTTACGCCTTGGTGTGAATGAGCCTTTAATGAAAGAAATGTTGGGACAACAATTGTTCTATTCTTTGCCAACTAATGGCTGCACTATCCAAATGAATTTAATAAACAAGTAGAAATGTAACAAAAGTATAGAGCATTATAATTTAAAAAATGATTGCTAATTTTTATGATAATTTTTATAATTTTATACTTAGGCATTTGTAATATACTATTTTGTATTTTCTGTTAACTAACTGTATTTATTTTTATACTTGTAAATCTGGAAACTATTTCTTTGTTACCTTCTTCGTTTTGAATTGGCAACAGCAACGTTTTTTACTTTAGCGGTAATTAGGCATAACAAATGAAAATGTTCTTTGAATTTTTTTTTGTATGCAACATTCTATACTTTTACTATAAAAGACCAAACATTCATAAAATAAACTCAAAATATCGTGCTTATTTTAAGAAAATTCATAAATAATTTTATATGTACTTATTATTTTTATCTATCGTATTTAGAGTCAATATTGTTTTCTTGTAGTGACATTTCATAGCACTCTCGATGTAACAGAAAATATAATACACCATTTTTTGTTTCTATTTTTCCAAAAAAGGAATCACAGTTACATAAAACATAGGGCCCCAGAAACATTTATTTCAAAATCTCATTCTTAACTCTCAACTTCTGTATTGCTTTGGGGCACAGTTTCCGATCCAGGGTAGAAAAATTAGATTTTTGAAGCGGATATTTTTCCTTCTCTGACCAACTTCCATCCGGTCGTGAGGCACTATTGGATAAATCTAGAGAGAGAGAGGGGTGTTTTGAAAAATGTGTACCTTCTGATATGATTCCCCTGGACGGCGAAAAAAAACCAGAGCAGAAAAATTCTTAGCGATATTGAATTTTTGATACATTCTGGTTTTTCAGACAGAGCTTTCTTTTCAAAAACGACCTTACAAAAGATTTGATGTTAGGATGGCGGGATTGCTCAGCACGAAAAATTCTGAAGTCAATAATGTTTCACCGGTTTTTATTTAGTAAAAAATGGCAAGTATATTCTTTTAGGCATTTATGCATATTAAAACTATTCAAGTGGAAATCATAATTAATTATGACCTAAATATGTAAATATCCATTCAACTTTTTGTAAAATTTATGTTCATAAATATAATTACTTTAATTACATATGACTTTTCCAGTCAAAAATATTTTTGGATATTAATGTAAACATGATCACTTCATATATTAAATACTTTGAGGTCTCGAGAAAAGGACCAAGAAATAATCCAAATTTTTGTATTTTGTCTTAAAACTCTGAAAAGTTAGAATATCTTTTAACAGTGGCGTAATGGTTCAGGTTTTGGGCCCCCAAGTTGGACTTTACAATGGGTAGGCTTTGGGCCCTCTAGAACCTTGGCCCCTTCCCCGCGATACGGGGGTGTACGTTACGCCAGTGTCTTTTAGTTTTCTTTAAAGTATATACTTTCGGGGCTTATTTTTATTAACGTCACATTATAAAGCAACACGAGGACTATTGGAAACGGACCTCGTAATTTTGAAGCGTGGTCAAGTGTGACGAAGACTACACTTCAGATGACACCCCTCTCTCCGAACTTCCACACCACACCAAAGGGAGGAGATTGAACCTCGGCGGAGATTTAATGTTCATTATCCTCTCTACACGGCGGTCTTTCAGTCGCACTAAGGCTCGAACTCATGATACGGTGGCTACGAGTCATTAGGCTACCAGAACCTCCCGACTACGTTCGGAACTGCGATTTTGAAAAAGCTTATAAATGAATATTTTTTATGTTCATTGTCACCTGAATTAGAACATATAAATGAAATATTTTTTAAGAATATCATCACAGTAATTCTAAAATGCAATTTTTTGGCGAAAAATGTAGAAAAATAACGCATTTTCAAACTATTATGGAAAATGCTTCTGTGATATTTTGCCGGTATATAGTTAAAAATTCTTTTCAGAGCTTGGAGCTAAGAGTTTTAAAGAACTCAAATTGCTTTCCCAGTTACTAGCAATTGAAGTAATAACATGTGATTTCTGTTAAAATTTATCTGCTTTGATATATTAAAATATGTATAAAACCAATGCTAAATTATGTATTTCAAAACTACTAGTCCGCAGAAAATATAAAAGCATATGGAAAGCACTTCTGCCAAATATTATAGAAATATACGAAAATCTTTTAAAGTTAGAACATTTCAAAAATTGTAATCTGTCGAAATTACTTCTTTTTAAAAAAAAGAGAAATTACGTGCGAAACAAAAAATAAATATATTAAACAAGGAAGATAGATTTTTCAAAATGTATCTTAATATTTTTAAGGTTTTTTTTTTAAAAAAATGTAGACTATAAGAAATTTAAAAAGATAAAGGGGGGAAGTTTATGAGAAAACTTCTGTTTTTTTTCGAAATTGTAACTTCCAGTTGCTTTATTTTATTTACTTTTTTTTTGGAATCTCCTCACACTTTAAAATGCTTATAATTCCATTTCTATGTTCCATAGTTTAAAAAAAGGCAATTTAGAAAGTTAAGATTTTGAATATTTTATTAGATAATAAATATATACAAAAAGTGTTCAATATTTTCTGCAGTTCTTAACGTAATCGGATACCTTAAATAATAAACAGATGTGTTTCTATTTTCAGAATAATTAATATCAGATTAAACGATTAAAACATTGGACCCCATTTTTGTTTTGTATGTTAGGGAGTGGAGCGAAATATTGTAGAATTTTTTTATTTTTGCTGAGTCTGTTCATAATTATTTTGCAGTTTGCATATGTATATTGATATCCTTAAAATGTCACATCCAATATTATTAAATCTACTATCATTGTTAATAATTAGTAAGTATTTTATTAGAACCTTTATAGTACTTGCTTTGAATATAGAAAGGAAAAATTCAAATAAGTAGTTTTTGACACAAATGAATGAATTACTACACCTTTTTTTTTTCAAATAAAAAAAAATTTCAATAAAATTAAAAATTCTATAAACTATTCATTGAGAACTGTTAAATGTTACAGTTTCTAAAAACAGCTTATGAACATTGGATAGTTAAATTTATTAGCCATTTCCATTTTTCATAAAACACACTCGTAATAAAAATGTTATTACATTATTCACTGAAAGAACGAGGTTCAATCCATCATAGCCTTTCTTCATAAGCGTGAGTAATAACAAACATAAATATCCAAAGAACAGAAGAATGTCAAGGAAAAAAAAACTTCAAAAGATTGTACGAGAATCGTTTGGACAGGTGTGTCACAGCGGCACACCTTCTCAGGTGGCACTTTATCGCCAAAAAAGGAGGATTATAAATCACTACAGATAATGTTTAGAAAGTGCTTTTTGTTTCCCAACAGATAAGGTCCTGATAGTACACGCTGCGCGAAATCTAGACAATCGGATCTGTATCCATACCAAACGCTCTTTATACATCAAGCTAAGAATTAAAGAAAAAATGTTTTGATATCTTTTTAAGAATTAAATTATAAAAATATTATAATTTTTATTGTATTTTTAGAAATTATTTTATGATACATTGATGAATTCGATCTACAGCTAGTATTAATGAATGGGTCCCAAGTGAGGAAAAATATATCCAAATTAAAAAAAAAATTTCCCGATACTAATAAAATATAATGATTTCACTTCCATGATGGGATAAACGTGTATTTTATACTCTACTCCAGTGCTTCTCAAACTTTCAGTATTTGCGAACCAATATTCAATCATAATTTTCATCGCCCCCCCTCCATACAATGACAATGTATTGAATTCAATAATATTATACTTTGATGCAAAAGCTACAATACGGCTTTAATCTCTTAAGTTCCACCGACGTATATAAACGTCTCGCTCAACCCAAACGATAATTCTCCGGACGTATATATGCGTCTTTCCGAAGTACGATATTTTCTGTGCACTGCCATCCATAAAATTATTCCGAAGGCTTTGGAATGCAATAAAAGAACCCTCCCTGACAGTGTTTGTGAAGGATTTACTTATTTCAGAGGATATACTTAATTTATTCCTTTTCTACCCCCCCTCCTCCCTCAATACACCACATACTCTTGTCTACGTGTTAAACGGCGGCATCGCGTAACTTTTAATCGGCAGTTAAGTGATTAATTATAAACCATACAAATTATAAAGATAATTATTAATTTTTGTACATAAATTTGTATATGATAAGACCATGGGGTCACTGGTAACTTACTTGGTCCTTAGTATTGTTAAATCAATAATAAAATACATTGTGCTGTACTGATGCACTTAAAACTGTGTTTTATCGGTGTAGATGCGTATTTAGTTTTTATTATGTTAGAATACATTTTTTTTTCATTTTTTAAAAAAATTAGTAATTTTTTAAATATAATCTTTTGTTTTTTCGACTTTGCAATATGCTCGCGCCCCCCTCGCTGGGTTATCATATTCCCCAAGGGGGCACCCCACAGTTTGAGAAGCGCTGCTCTAATCACTTTCATGTCAATCAATCCCGCATGCAATATATTCAATGGTCTGTTTAGAGAAACTGCTGCTGCCATTTCATAACCACTAATTGTGGTCATGGTCGCTTACTGATTATAGTCTTGTATTTTTGGGCGGCGTATCAAGAATTCAAATCCTATTGCCACTGAAGACTCTCCTGACAGAGGTGTTTATGCACTTTAAATCTGTAATGTCCTTTCGTTGGTGTGATGGGGAAGTTCGGAGCGGTGGGTGCCAGCTCAGGTGTCTTCTTCATCACTTGACCATAGTTAAAAATTATGAGGTCCGTCACCAATTACCCTCGTTTTGATTCATAGTGCGATGTTAGGATACAACCCCTCACTCAGATGCGGGGCCGTCTCAAGGCATGGGCCAACTGGGTCAGGGCCTCGGCCCCAATGGGGGCCTCGTCTCGTTCTCAACTCAGCCCTAATAAGATCATGATTCGAATAATTTCAACGGTCAAATGTTATTTTGATTGTATTCTCGCAAAACTGGGAATTGCGGACTATATGTCAACTGACTCCATATGATGACTGTTATTCATGTATAAGTCTAGGCTACCACCTTACACCATTATTACTCATTCCGTGGTAGTGAATTGAACCAGTTTGTGCGACATACACAAATCCATACACAAATGGATTACGAACTCAATCAAATATTTTTATTTCCATTCAACCACGAAAGGATAAGTGAAAGGATGCCTCGAATAGCCAAATGATTCGGTTCCAGATTTTACTTTTTTTTTCAGAGTATAACATTAAAAAAATTGGAGGCACACACTTTCAGAATTTGACGGCACACTAAAGTGCCGCGGAACATTGGTTGAGAATCATTAAGTTGAAGTATTAATTTTCTTTGTGTGTGTGAACTAAAATTTTCAACACAACTCTTTTATTATATGCTATTTAAAGAAAAAAATAAATTAAAACAACCAACTAATTGGTGAATTTTCTTATACTTTCTAACAAAAAAAGGGCTTTTATATTTTATCATCTTGCCGGTGTCAGAGCTTTTATTTTGTTTTAATTTTTAAATAAAAATGCAAAATAATATTAATAATATTAAATAAAAATATCTTCAAATAGATATAATACAATAAAATTACTCTAATAATACGCACAAAGAAAAATATTTTACTTCAAAAAATAATATATAAAAATAAGTCTTAGTTAACATCATAAACTAGCCTTGGTCTCCCTATGCATCAGTAAAATTTTTCATTTTAAATTCTATCCAGAAAACACTTTTGTATATGCATACATATTAACTAATATGAACATTATATAATGAATGGAGATATGACACTCCTGTAACTACATAAAATTATTAATATTGAAATGTTTTCTATCTTAATATACGCCAAATTTGCATAGAAAACTACTTTAAAATCTAAGTGAAAGTAGAATGAAAGCTTAATCTATTTACAGTTAATTTCATGTGGTACAAAATAAAATCTTTCGTTCATTCAATGGGCTTGATTCATATGACGTCATCGTCAATTGATACAAGCATTTAAGTGTTTCTAGCAATCAATTCACGAGCTTCATTCTTGCCAACTTTTGCTTTCGGCGGAAACTTTCTTTTAAAAGGCACATATTTGTCAGCAACAATAACGGTCATGGGTAAAAAAATAAACTTGAATAATATAGCCTATTTTTTTAATTTTGAAAAAAATTGGGAATGATTTTAATATTTGAACATCTTAACCCTTGTCAAATTTGAAGGTTTATTTAAACTTAACAAGAATACGTCTAATATTAGGGTTATGAATTCACTAGAGGACACGTGGTTGTATTTTTCACGTGGTCATCATGAATTTAATCCACTAATAATTGAAACACTAATGTAATGTTCCTTACATTACGTCATTACTTGATTCCCGATCTCTGTTCAAAATTGAAAGGAGCACGAATTTGTAATTTTATTAATTAAGCATATTTACAATAAGTTTTGAGTGTTTTTTTAGTCTAACAATAAGGCAACCACATTTCAACAAAATTGTAAAAAGAATTGTTAATTATAATTATCTTTTCAAATATTTTAATCTTTCAATAAGTCTTCACGTACCACTGTTACAACTCTGCCGTGTCGCGGGTTGACTTCCCTTGTTTTATAAGAATAATGAAATACATAATTAATATAAATTATAACGACTAACGACAGGCGTACAACAAGCCCTTTGCCGTGATGAATTTCATGGTCCTCGGTCTGACACCGTCATACAAGTGGCATTAGCAACAACAACAAACGTTCCATGTGTGAAACCTTGGTTGCACGGCATTCATCAATTGGACAGTCCAGTTCCTGCCACACTCTACTCGACATAGTACTAACAACGGTATCGACTGTACGTGTTGTCCTTTCAAGCAATTCTGCTACATCCTGCGGTAAAAGGAGTTCGAAAGCTTGGGTCTTATGTAAAAGACCAAGTTTTCGGATAACAAGGAAAGAAAAGCACATGCTCTCAATAAAGCTGATATTACCATGTTAAGCAGGAACTAGACTATCGCATTGATGTATTCCGTCTGATCAAGGATTCAAATATAGAACAAACATACAAGATATAAATAAAATTAGAATTGTTTCTGTATTCTTTCATAAGTTCTTTTTTGTCGTATTCTTCTTAGTTTTTTTTGTTACAACGCTCCAAATTCGTGGAGGGAATTACGAATAACTCAGTATGCATACATAGTCGGATCCCGATTTAATGAATTCATCAGTACCAAATATTTTGTTCGTTAATTCGAAGTTATTCGTTATAACGGGGTACAAACAAAATATCAGTTCTTTGCCCTTACCTTTTGGAAATTTTATAATAAGCAATTACACGAAAAATATCTTTAATTAAAAATTACGTGATTCTTATTCTCAACAATTAAAAGATCTATTAGTGAAATTATTACGCACCATTTAATTAAATATTTTAAAATAATGATTAATAGATGTTTGACAATCTTTTTGATTGCTGACTCGAAAGAGTTCTTTTTCGATTTTACGCACAGAGGAGAAAATACTGCCTCTCTTTTACATCCTGTTGTATAAGGTATGTTTTTACAGTTTCTAAACAATATAAAACATGCGAAAATGTAACAGTTTTGATAAAGATCTCATTATCAACTTCTACCTTAGAATGTCTATTCATTGATTCCAACAAATCAACAATTTCCTCAGCTTCAGTTTCACAGATAGGCAGTCCTCATTGAATGTAACACAATCCTTAAAATCTCAAAAAAATTCTCTCCACTGTGGAGTTGGATGAGATGAGAAAGTTGTTGTTACTGATGCCACCTGATCGGCAAAGGCCAGATCGAGGCCCATGAAATTCATCATGGCAAAGGGCTAAATGACACCTGTCGTTATCCGTAGCTTTGAGCACCATGCAGGTACAGTACAATTTGGCTCGTTTCCACCCCAATTTTGATGGAGGACACCTGGGGGTGGTCAGGGGACTCTCACCTCTTTCCCCCTTCCACCACCACACGAGAGGACTTGCGGCTCGACAGCTATTTATAGTACCCCCATGCCGCGAAGGCAATATACATTTACAAACATCCATGTCTTCTTCCATGGGATTCGAACCCAGATCCTGCGGCACAGCAGTCAGCGTCGCTAACCACTATACCGGATGGGTGACTTGAGATGAGAAAGTAATTTTCTATTGTATTAAAAACTCCCACGATAGGTTACTCTCATGACTCATCTGGACCTTTAAAGTATAATAATGGCCAGCCCCTTTCCCCTCGAGATATGTTGTTAACAAGAAAAATCTTCTTCTGTTCCAGACAAAAAGGATGTCATTTGAAAAACCCCCCCCCCCAATTTTTTCTAATACAAACTAATAAACTTTTCCCTTCGGTTATAGGAATAATTCGTTAAATTGTTAATTCTATACATGCATATACACTGCTGGACAATTGCTAAGGACGGATAACACTATCATCCATAGCAAGCACAAAATGAAAGGAAGCAAAATGTGGAAAATTAGAATAAGTGCGGGATATTAGTAAGAACAAGTATGAGTATGCAAATTTTTTTTCCACGTCTGTTCATCACGTGATAGCGTTCATAACAGCTTTAAAGGTTTTGACGCGTGTGGACAGTTGTTGTTTCAAGTCAAAGTTTTACAGGAAAGATTTAATAGACGAACTTAAAATTATTGGCATGTCTTCCCGGCATCACATAGATGATTTTATGCGTGGCCGAATTATTGGAAAGATCGAAGAAGGGCGAAAAATTACAGATGTTGCCAGGGAGTTCGACATCACTCACAGCGTTGTTTCACGGCTGTGGAAGTCATTTAAAACTACTGGAATGTGTAGTAGACGGCACGGGGAGGTCGTGTTAGAAGTACGATGCCTGCAGAAGACAGATATATTGACCTATCAGCAAAAAGGAACAGGCGCACCACAGCTCAGCAGGTGGCAAATCAGTTTCTTGCTGCCTCGGGAAAGCAGATCTCCCGAAAAACTGTTGCCAGACGTTTGAGGGGAGGAGGACTATACGCACGCAGACCTGTTGTGTGTGTCCCATTGACCAGACAGCACCGTACTGCCCGTTTGCAATGGTGTCGTGAGCATCACAATTGGACTGAACAGGACTGGGCATGCGTACTATTCTCAGATGAGAGTAGGTTCAGTCTGTCATCGGATTGTAGACGCCAACTGATCTGGCGCGAGAGTGGTACTGCTTATCGTACAGAAAATATCCAGGAAAAGGACCGATATCCGACATGCAGTATCATGGTGTGGGCCGGCATCATGATCAATGGCCGCACGCGCCTACATGTGGTTGCGAATGGGACTATGACGAGCCAACGATACATTGATGAAGTTCTACTTCCTCATGTTCGTCTTTTCCGTGGTGCTGTCGGTGATAAATTTGTTTTTATGGACGACAACGCAACATGTCATCGAACACTCGCTGTTAGGGATTGTCTAGACAGCGAGGGTATTCAACGTCTCGTATGGCCAGCGCGTTCTCCAGATCTAAACCCCATTGAAAATGTGTGGGATGCTTTGGGGAGGCAAGTTGCTGGTCGAAACTATCCTCCGACAAACAAGAACACCCTCATCCGTGCACTCACAGAGGAATGGGATAAATTGCCTCAACAGCTGCTGGATAATGTTGTGCAAAGTATGGTACGACGTGTGGAATGTTGCATCACACTCCACGGTGGACATATCCCGTACTGATACCTTTCTTTAAGGTGCCTGCTGACTTTTAGATGCATTGTTCCATTTCTCCGTACGCAGATCAAATGAACATTTTTTTTCTTTCAGATGTTTCACAGCTTTTGTACTTTCCAGAACAATAAATATTTTTTATTCTAATGTCTGAACAGTGTGGCAACTATATTTTATCCTACTAGGCCTCATGCCTCGCTTAATGTTATGCTACATAGCAATTTGTGATCCGTCCTTAGCAATTGTCCAGCAGTGTATATACAGAGATCTTATGAAGAAAAAAAATGTAATTAAATTATTTGCAAAATAGTCGAAACGAGATGTAATGTATCTGAATATTACATCGTCCAAGATAAAGAAAAACCTAATAATTTCAGACTTTTGATCCAAACGATTAGTCCAATATTTCTTTATCAAGCAATTCTACATTTAAAAACGCTGGTCCAAGTAAGACACGTAGTTGAGAAATGTATGAGATATAATCAATCAATTTTGATTCGCTGAGTTTGATTTATTGCAGAAACTATCTAAATCCCTTCTTCGCGATAAGCTATGTTAAAGCAGAGGTAAAACAATTTTATCAGCGACGAAATGGATCTCCAACAGCTGGAGCTGCGACAATGGCTTAACCCCACAAAGAAGCGAACTATCACAGAATGGCGGAAACAATAGATGAAATAGGCGAGATAAAAGGCATCCGGGTGGAAGAGAGAAATGTTTTACGACACATCAAACATCCTGAAAACATCGACGTTTAGGCAAGATAAACAAATGAATTTTACAATGGTATAATCTTAATAATCCCGCACTGTTTTAAAAGTCTTTATTTGAAATAATATCCCCCCAAAACAATTTGAAACACAGATTAAGCATTTTTTATTAAAATGTATTCTGCGCAACAATTTGAAACACAAACTTTTTGCGTACCAGAGTTCCATTGCAAGAAAGAAATCAATGAATGAAAGAAATGATATTATGCCCAAATTTGGATTATGACTTAAAAATATGGCTTCTTGTTAAGAAGACTTAGTACATCAAAAATGACAGATCTATCGTTTATTTTTATTTTTATTTAATCTTATTCTCTGCATTATTATCTTTCGATTGATATATCACTTGTGCATGTCGGAAAGTTAGAAGTTGAATGAAACTTCATTTGAAAACAAATTAGGCAATTCAGCCACGCCCCCTTTTTAGAGAAAAAAGCTAAAAAAAGCGTTTTGATAAAAAAAATTCTATTTTATAAAAAGAAATAATAACATTAAAAAAAGAATGTGTAATATGTAAAGCGGAATATTACCGAGGCAGTACAATACAATCTTTTTTTCTTAGTGAAATGTGTGCATATAAAATTTTTGAATTAAAAGATTTTATATTAATAATTTTTAAATTTCAGTTCTTGTTACTGATATGTTTTTCATACATATGTAATACTTGAATATTATAAGAAAAAAACTAAAATTTTTCTCGTAACTAAAAAAACTTTTTTAAACATTTTTCTTAGATTTTCTTGTGCAATTAATACTCTCTAAAAATTGGTCATTTATAAAAATGCATGGGTTGAAAAAATATGAAAATGCAACTATATTTTAAAGAAAAATCTATGACTAATATCTTAAAGTGATATTTTAAGTTTATTTAAGCTTATTATAATTATTTTTTCAGAATTATAGACTTTAAAGTGGTTTTTCTCAGTTTGTGTTTTTCGAAACATTAGTGCATTCAAAATACTACTCCTACAATTATTTACCAATCACTTCCATTTTTTCCCTGCGTGTTATATGTAAACCATGTAAAAAAATTAGGCATCCATTTTGCTATAAACTGAATACCTTTTTTAAAAAAAATAAAATTGTAAGAGATATTGGCTTTTTTGTTGATTTTTAGCATGCATATCAACATTTTATTTTTCTCTCGAAAACGAATTAAGTTATTGTAAAATCTATCCCTAAAGTTGTTTAGAACATCCATAAGAATATTACAAAAAAATTTCAGGTCAAAAATTTAAAATTTACAAAAGGAGTAAGATTTTAAAATTTTCCAAATTTTCTTCAAAAAATTTTAATTTTTAAGATTGTGTGATCAATATGTGAAAAATTTTATCTCGTATTATTTTCTTGAATAGAAACATTATGTAAAATGCTAAAATATAATTTTTAAATACATAAAGAAAGAAAGTTGTTCAAAGGGTACCAAGTGCTCTTAAAATTACTCTACAATTTCCCTAAAAGTATTTTTACGATGAATTTTGGGAAAAAGAACACGTAGGATGAAACTGCGTTAAAAAATAGTTATTGCACTAAAATATATATAATGGGCCACATAAAATTCATGATAAAACCATGTGTACGAAAAAAAAACTTTAGTATAAGAAAATCTCAATAGATCAAAAAATTTATAATTTTTAGCATTTCCAACAAGAAAATTTCCATAAAAAAGAATTAGATGAAAAATAGGACTTGGAAAACATTGCACAATTCATAAAATGTGTGGTTATAATGTATGTTTCATCTGCAATACTTTAAATGTGGATAAAAAGTTATAAAGTTATACGATTTCTAATTTTAAATACCTGCATTATTCTGTAACGTAAACCCTAGACAGCCCCTTTTCTAAATTTTAAAGTGGGTGCAAAAGTGAATTTTTCTTCATGAACATATTCCGTGTATAAAAATTTCTAAGATCAATAAAAATAATAATTTGTTAAGGCAGTATTCGTTTAATGTTAACGAATAGGATCCGAATTTGGAGTTTTTTTTTCAAATAGAAAAGTATTCCAACATTGATCTTATATTCTGGCCTCTCTATCGTATAAAGGGCACCATATTGTATTGTACTACTCACTTTTACCCGAGTTGACTCATTTGTTCTTGTATAAAATGTGTTTCATTATTATAAATTGAATTTTTCTCCTATACCATAATGCTGAATGCGTTAAAACGCGTTAAAAGAAAATAATTAATTATCTAAGGAATATATTAAAATTTTAAAAACATTATGCTATAAACAGATCTGTGAATTACAACGTTGATAATTTTTGTGAAAATTGAATCATTTTTCTATCTGAAAATGGGCTCCGGGTTTAGTTTAGACACTCGTACATTTGGCGAAGATAGCCTTAAATTGAAAGTGCGTAAGGTTGAGAGAGAGAGAGAGAGAAAATACGTGTTTCAGGAACAATAGATTTTTATGAGGTTTATTAGATTATTATAAATAACAAATTATATGTTTCAGAATCAGTTTATCGGACCTTTAACCAGGTAAACTGTTTAGAACTTTAGTTTTTTTAATCCTGAGGATCCAACTTTTGTAAAGATAATTTTCAACTTAAACATTATATTAAACTAATGATAAATTATACATTAATCAACCAATGGCACATACAAAAAAATTTCAGGAGGGAGGGGGATCCAGGGTCGAAAGTCCACCATTCTCGTATCATACTTTAATGCTTTAATACGCCACCAAATATATTATTTTGACTTTATCGATTTCGGAAACAAAAAACAGTAAAAAATCCCCAAATTATTGAATTAATAATTATTATTTATTAATAAAATAATTTGTTAACAATAAATACTTAGTTATAAATTTTACGTTCCTTTATACATAGGATTATCATCAATAAAAAAATCAAGAGCTATGGACCAGTACATATTAGAGAGTTATACATATAAAAGAGTTACATATTTTATCCTCCTCCCCCCTTCTTTGTGTGCGCTACTGTAATGAACTATTTTTATATAGAAAAAGTAAGCTACGTATTATAATTTAAATGAGTGATGATGTAGATAAAATATGCTGATAATATCAATTTTCATAGGCAGATTACTACTTTATTTTTAAAAGTAAATTCCAAAAAAGTAGACTTTGATTTGAAGTAGAGATTTGTATCATATATAAATATGTACTTGATTAATACATAATCAAAATAGTGAGCTTGATTGTTCGGTAAAAAGATTTAAATACATAAAATGCACGAGCTATTCTGAATTTCATGGCACTTTCAAGTTAATTTTCTGGCGCAGCTGAAAATGTAAATTACTTTCACCTTCTCATTTACTAATCAGAAAACAATTGCACGTTCGATTCTTTTGTTCTAAGACTCTGAACGAAATAAAGTGTTGATATCTATATTATATTGCACTACATTATATTTAATTTTATATTACGAATAACATTTGCTAGTTTTTTCTAGAATCTGTAGAATTATATTTCTGCTTCTTAAAATTTTTTACGTATTGCATACCAAATGGTTTCACTTTTTGTTCGTTGATTTAATACAGAGGAATTTAAGATTTATGAAAAGGCAAAAATCGAAACCAACTCCATTCGTCTAATATACGAATATAATGTTGGATTAATCATTAATTCAAAAACAGAATTAATAGCTAAACTGAATATGTTACACATTTTATATTCATAAATTATATCAAAACATATAGAATAAGGAAATAAAAATATTTTATTCTGAGAAAATGTATTTTTCTCAAATATTTGTACTTACATTACCACATCTTATTTCCGCAAAATTAATTTTGTGATAGCAGCAAAACATTTCTTAAAAAATTTGTACATTGTAACCACCTACTTGAAGTTATTGATATTTGGGTGTTCGAGTAAGGATCAGCCATAACCAGTTTCAAATTGAGATTTATTATTCCACTAACTTAAATCAAACAAATAAAGGTAGGAAATGCACAACGTCACTAATTGGAAGAGCAATCACACGGCTGAAGGATACTTAATACATGTGAGTAGAATCTACTTCATTTACTCTTAGCATATACTTTGGACCTCTACGGTATGATTCACCGTAATTCTCTTACTTGTTGTACGATCTCTGGTCGAAATCACTAATCTTATAACTTATTCGCCGCTTAGCAATAATTGACCACACAGACTATTCTTCGACTAACTTCGCGTACCTAAATGCCCACGCTTAAATATAACAACTCATTTGAATAATTCAAGTCTTCTTCTTCAGGAGAAAGTTTTCAATAGAACTTACAGTTAAAAAGAAATAAATTTACCCCAAGAGTATTAGTTTAAGGTTCGCGGATAGACTCGTTACAATTTGACTATTTCCGTTTGGATATAATCAATGAATGTTCTGTTTAGAAACAATAAAAATGAAGCATAACTTGATCGGAAAGGCTTCATGGAGATATCTTTGCTTTTGTTGGTATATTTGTGGTGATGCTCACAAAAATTTATTAAAATGAAATATATTTCTTAGTGTTGAAGTCCGTATTCTATGTTCCTACGGTGGAGTCTCGGTTTGAGATGATCCCATTCTTCGAAACACGGTTGCAGAGGGAATGGCTGTTTTACATTAATAAATTAGCCATAAATAAATCTAAATTAATAATAAATAAATAAACCTTTTTTAACCATAAATAAATCTAAAAAAATATCTTTCTATTCCAAGATGAATAAAATTATTAAAGCAAGAGACCCGGTAGCCATTAACCTTCTGTGTAGTTCTAGTGAGACAAAAACTAAATGTATCGAATCAAATCCTCAAACATTTTTACTAAGGCTACGTCTACGTTCTAATTATAACGTTCCTTTTAAAAGAAATTATTGTTTATTTAACTATAAATGCTATTTTTTTTTACTTAAAAGATTTTGAAAATTAAGTTCTCCTATTGTCTGTGTGTGTGAGCCAACTGTTAAATAAATTAATATTATTTATTGTTATTGTTTTCAGGTACCAAATCTCTACAGTTTCTTGACTTTATTTGAATATTACTTCTTCAGCCTTAAGAGTCCTTGCGGATTTATTCTTTGACTGGCCCTGGCCTACAATGAAAGGTCTACAATACTAATCGTATGTTATCCAGACCTATATTGTATTTTTTCCGTACATTATTATAAAATTTAATTTTGTTGTGTACAGTTTTAAAAATAAAACTCGGTTTCCTTGCAATCTTATTAGACTCTTTCCAAATGTAATTCAATATTTCAGAAAACTAAAAATTTTTCAAAGTAAAATCATCTTTCTTCGAACCATATACATACAAAGAATGAAGTACAGAGGTATGCACATATTGATTCTTGGTACAGAAATTTATTTCATACTGATTATTTACTCATATCCATTAAAGAACAAAGCACTCACATTGATGGGAATTCAGGAAAGACAAGAAGCGTAAAAATTTCAAAAAATTCTTGATATTTTTTAAGGTTATAAAAATGAGAGAATTTAAAATTGTGTCATATAACATCTATATATAATTCAGAATATCTCGCACAAAATCAACTGTACTAACAAAACATATTTGATAGCGACATTTAAAATTCTTTAGCCTTAAACTTTTAAAAATTTTAAATCTCTTTAAAAATTAACCAAGGGGCAGTTTTTAAGAATTTTCACTTCATAAATTAGAGATACTTAAAAAAATATTGAAAAGATAATATTTAAAATTAAAATAAGACATTCCACTACTCCTTAAAATAAAATCTTAGTACATTTCTGTAAAATACTGAAAAGATGTCCCAGGGAACTAAAGTTTTTAAGAGGAAATAAAGATGCCATTTTATTTAATTTAAAATGTACACTTTTTCAGTTAAATGAATTCTTAAAAACAACGCGTGATTTCAAAAAATGAAAACGAATTAAAGTCAAATCAAATAGTTTATTTTTAGGGGAATAACTTTAGTGTTGAATTCAATTTCGTGAGTATGTGTATCAGAAAAATAAAATCAATAGATTTAAGAAATACGTTTGTAAAAAAAACCTACATTAGAAAAAAGAATAATTATGTTTCAAAATCATGAAGCAAGACCCTAAATCTCTTATTGATTAAATCGAGATTTTTAAAGCATGCTGTATATCCTGACATTTTTAATGCACATCGTTATTTGCTATCGCCCTTTTTTTCTTAAATTTGCTTCTTTTTATCCTAACTTTAATTGTGCAAGGTAAGTGTTTGGTTGGTTTTAGAATAGTGTCAACCCCAAGTCCGAGGTGGGCATTACGTCGATCGCGATCGATCGGTGGACCGTCAAGACATTTTGAGGGGACCGTCGGAAGATATTAGCAGTTAGTAATTATGTACGGAAATATATTCAAGATTGGCTGTAGTATGCATACTATATATATATAAGTTTTCTACTGACTACAAAAACAAAAAAACATCAGATGAAAATGTTTTACTTATTTGTTTTTGAATTATTTGATAAAAAATGCATCATTTGATATTATTATTTTTGTAGATGTTATTATTATATTTGTATCTTGAATTTTGCTTTTAACGCGGTTTTAAAAGTGTTAGTTTTTTTTTTTTTACTTTCGAAAGTAAGTCCATATTCCATTTTTATTATTAAAATATTGTAGACCTTTTCCTACCTCACCACACCTACAACACTCGGAATTGGCGCACACAAGAATTTTTCAAGGGAGCGGAGGTTGAAGGTCTACCATTCTCATATGCCCCAATACGCACCCAAGGTATATATATATATATTGGTTTTATAGATTGTCGGGAACACAAAAAACAGTAAAAAATAAATTACTGAATAAATAATCAGCATTAATTAATAAAAAACTATTAATAACAAATACTTAATTAAGTTTTACGTATTATATACATGAGATTATAATCAATCGGTAAAAAAATCAAGGGCTATGGGGGAGGCTCCGGACCCGTGGACCCCCTCTTTTTGTACACCACTAACACTGGGTGGACCTTAACACCTTGAAAAAAAAGTAGCCCGTAGCCTGGAAAAGTCTGCCCAACCTGCAATTTATGTATTTTACCCAAAATGCTCCAAAAAAGGTACATTTTTTTATTGTTTATTACTAAACGCCATACTAATTCCCGCCTTCACCAGAAAAAAAATGCAGGACGAAAAGCTTTTCAGTACCACTGACAAACCTCATCACCTTTTCGAAATACTAGCACTAAATAAGATATCATAAAATTTAAAATCAAAGAAAGAAAGAACAGTGCTCTGTCTGCTACGTTCAAACAAATAAAGCTTCTTAAAGCATTTTTTTTTCATTGAAAACAATTATAAAATCCCCGTGCACCACAAAGTATCACACGGGGCTTACAGAAGTAAGTATTAAACACACATTGAAGGGAAATAAACAACTAAAAAAATGAAGTTAAGAAGGATTACAAACAGTTACAACAAATTTACAGAAATTATTGAAAGCACTTCTGGTGGAAAGAAGTTGGTGAAAATTCGGTGGCCAATTAATGTTGAGTCTTTTGAACGCCAGTCTTATGATCCTTCTCTCTCTGACATACTTGGAACACAGAAGGATCACATGTTCTACATTTTCCTCGCCACCAATATTACAGTCACAGAAAGATGAAGGAGCTATTCTTTAAGCATTAAAATGAAGTTTTTGAAAATTTAAAAGAAACTTGTTATAATATGAATCAAAGAGGGATTTCCTGAAAATTTTCATATGTTAGACTTATTTTCCCCTTCATATAATTTATTGTTTTGTCTGATATGTCACAATTCTAAGAATGCATATATCGGTAAAATTAGTCTTTTTCAACCCCCCATTAGTATTTTAAGGAACATAATGTTTTTATGTTATTTTAATGACAGCTTTTAGCATTAAAACTAGATATTAATTGATTTTAGATCCAAAAATCTATTTGTAAATAACTACAAAGATTATATAGTTGGATAAAGTTAATTGGCAACATGTCAACTGAATTTAAACACTAAATCAGTGTTTCTCAAACTTTCAATACTTACGACCCAATTTTCAATCATAATTTTCATCGCGTTCCCCTTCCTACGATAACCATACAATAACAATGAGATGAATGCAACAATAATTTACTTTGTGATAAAGCTACAATGCGATTTTAATCATAAACCGTACAGATGATCAAGAGAAGTATTAAATTTTGTATATAATTTTGTGTGTGATAAGCCCATACGAGTCAGTAGTAATTATTAAACTTGTTCTTAATTTAGTATTGAGAGATTAGTTATCCAATACATTATGCGGTACTGATACATTCATGAGTATATTATATCAGTGTATTTTATTTTTATTACGTCAGAATGTATTTTGTTTTGCTTCCTTTCAATAAATTTGTAATTTTTGAAATCTTTTATTTTCGACATGCTCGTGGGTTATCCTGCCCCCCAAGGGGGCACGCCCCACAGTTTGAAAAACGCTGCACTAAATTTAGGGAGTAAATGTGTACTTTAAGAAATTAAATACTTTACTTTAAAAATCAATTTTCTTAAAAAAAATTAATTTGATGTTAGATATCATGAATTAGATCATAATTTTCGCGCTTAATATGATGAATTCTCATTGAATCCGCGTATCTTCAGAACGAAGAACTGCATTTTCAAGAATAATAAAATGACCAGAAAAATAATTTACGATGGCACTCTTACGCTTACAAATTTTAACGAGTTAATACATCTGTTTTCTAAAAAAATTAACAACGTTTAATGAAAAACAAGAATTTGTGATTAAGGATCATAAATACTGATTTCTAACCTTCAATTTTGTGGCTACTAATTTATTTCAAATTTTAACCAGAAAAAGGGCAATAACTTTCCAGTTAATTTTGTTCTAGACTATTGACTGGTATATTGAATTTATTTTTTTTAGTTGTTAAATCAGGGTTAATAAAAAAACAATTTTATGAAGTTATTTTTACTTAAATATGAGTAAACAATAAAATACTAAAAAATGTATTAAATTATAAATTTTCTTTCTTATATTTCTTTCAACTTGTCCGTAGGTCATACAGTGGAAAGTCTTTATATTTTCTTTATTTATACATTAATCATAAGGGAATTTTACATTTTCTCTTGCGACAAAAATTCATTTCAATCCTTTTTCTTCTTTATATTTATTTATTGCTATAAATATCTGTTTACAAAACTACTTTGATATGAATGTTTCGATATAGATAGTACAAAGTGCAAAACGCCTACGACACAAATTTCAATATATTTGTCAATGCAACCTTATTTAAACTTGTTTTAGTAAATGCTAAATTAATGCTTTTCGAAAACTTCTAGGCCATTAAGTTTTTTCCCCTTTCTTTGTTTTTTCTTACTTTTTTCATATTTAAAAACATTAATGATCTTAGTTAGAAATATACACTTAACACAGCTGAAGTAAATTTTATCATACTGAAACAGGAAATTATCTAGTAATGTACTTTTTTTTATTTCCTATAAATTTTTTCTATACAATTTATCTTGATAAGTTGTTCATTAGTAGAAAATAATTATTATTTGAGAAAAATTTAATTTTATTTAAATTAAATCAGAATAAAACATTGAAACAAACATTTATCATTCAAATATGTTCTAAGTATAAGAACATTGGAGTCTTATGAAAGAAATGTATTTACAATCCTTTAATTTTATTCTATTCCTTAAATTTTCTTATAGATCTTTACGTCATTAAATTTATTTTATGTTCTTTAATTAGTAGTATATTGTTGAATAATTTTAATACCTTATTATTGTATTTTAGATTTATCACTCATATTATTAATGCATATAAATTAATTACTCTTTATAAGAAAGGATATCAGATTTCCATATATTTATTAGCTATACCTTATTGTACGTGTCATTTTTTTCTATGTGCTTCTAAAATATAATTATGTTTCTTTCATATATTTTTTAATTGACAATTTTATTAAATTTTTTGTAGATTAGTTTTCACATCAGAAAATTAAAATATGAAATTTAATCTAAAGCTTCTATGCATAAATATATTTTTTAAAATAATTGTTTTTATTAAATGATTAATTTAAAATTTAATAAAAAATGCATTTCTAAAACTATTTTTAAGACGAAATTATAGTCTTTCATTACTATCTCGTTAGAACATTTGTTGAATTTGTAAAGTTTAATAAAATGCCTTGAAGAACTCTTTAAATGGGGAAACACAACTATCTCGAAATATCCTATAACTTATTCGTAAAAAAATTCTCTTCTGTACAAATAATAAATGTTAAAAGTGTTTCTTTCCTAAGCACAATAAGAGAAAATCGTATCTTAATAATTCACATTATTAATAGATAATTATTAAACATTTTTATTTATAATTCTTACTGTTTTACCGTCTTAGTCTATATAAGGACACAAAATATACTCAATGAGAACACTTAAATAACCAACATATACTTTAAAATTATTTTTGATTGATTTTAAAAGAAAATAGGAGCGATTTGTTAGCACAAAAAGCAATTATTCAAATCAATAGTTCCACTACTAAAGTGAATTGCAACCACCTACACTATCACTTTCCCTTAATTTAATTAATAACTACTACTAATAAGTAATCAAAAAACTCTAATACACAAAAATAGGTAAAGGTATTCATTTATAGAAAAAACTAACGAAGTACTTAATTCCCTGTTAATGTTATTCGAAACAGCATAGTAATACAATTGTTGATTTAAATCTAAGTATTTCTGAATGCAGTTATGAATAAATAATTTACAAAATCGCAAAAATATGTTAGAAAAGCTTCAGAAATGATATAATAATATTAAAGAAGAATTTGGATGTTCTGTTACATCTTACGAAAAATTCACAATACATAATTTAACATAAATTCTCAAACTGCGAGACTAAGATATCTTTTATATAAGCAACTTTACATATATATATATATCATTTATTTTAACAGCTAATACTGAAAAACTTGAATTTTTATGATTACCCCAAAAATAAAAATTTAGAAATAATTCAATGAATATTATTATCAATTGAACGAAACAAGGTTTTAGTTAAGTTATTTAAGATTTCAAACGAATAATTAAGCTAACGTTAGATTAAGTTTTTATTGTAAAAGTGTATTTTACGGAGATATCTCATTTGTGGAAGTTCGGTGAGTTCATTAATCGTAAAATGAATAATACATTTATCAAACTATTTCTGCGCCTTTAAACCTAATTCAGTTTCTTTTAATGTGATATATATAACATTCAATACATAATTCAATGAAAAAAATTTGGCCTAGTTTATATTTTTAAATGAGCAATACCTGACAAAACAATTAATATATTCTATTTAAGTTTCGATAGGAGTACTTTTCCGCTTAAAATACACTTATTACAACACATATATTTGCCAATTAGTTTTACACTTTTAATTTGAAATTCTATTTTATAGATCGATTGTAGTACATGAAAACAAAAGATTTCTAAGCTAAAATTCTAACTTTAAATGATTGTAATGAAATGAAATGAAATAGTAACATTTCAAAATACATCATATTGTGTATACCTTTTTAAAATATATACCATTATATTAAATACAAAACTAATATAGATAAAAAATCATGTTTTTCAATTGCTATCAGCAAAATATTATATACCTTGTCACTACAAGGAATATAATTTATTTACAGTGATAAATACTAGCTGCTGATTCACTTTTTTAAAAGGATGAGTTAAAACATCGATAAATAACATGTTTTGAATTTGACGAACAGAAATTTGTTTTTATATCGAATCCAAAATATACAGGAATGAATTCTTTCTAATTTAATTAAACCAATCAGTAAAAAATGGAATTAACGCAATTTGTTTTTAATTAATTTAACTGAGCTTTTACTTAGACTTTAGATTAATTGTATGTACCATGAATAAAAATTTTTTAACTTTGCGCGTCACTACTTTAAACGTAACATGCTTTTTAAACCAATATAAGATAAAATATTTGACAATTTAGTTTCAAAAAGATTTTTATAGAATTAGTGATACCATAAAAGCAAATGATCACACTAATGAATAAGAACTAAAAATCAGAAAAAATATGCCTTGTGCTAAGTTTTATTCAATTTTTGCAATGAAGGTCTAATGTGAGATAAAATTATGTTAAAATTAAAGAAAGTACTGTTACTTTACGTCAATACTGAAAGCATAAAAATGACTTAAGTTGTATTTTTTTTTGTCATAGAATAAGATTCAAATTTTGAATACTCCAATAGATAAAATATCTTAATATTAATTTAAACTTACATGACTAATACGTTATCATACAACGTTTTTGACAATGTATAATGCACTGTAAATGTGATAGCTTCAATTTATAGAACTAAAAATTCAATCAACTTAGCATTACGATAAGAAACGTGGGACATATTATACCGGAAAAAAAATAAATGTATTAAACTCTAACTGTTATGGATTAAAACATAGTATAAATGTAAAGGAAAATTTGAAAAATTTCTACAGGATAGGGAAGCCAGACAGTAATAATGCTGTTTGAGTCCTTTATGTATGAAAAAATGGTTTACATTCGGTCTCTTTAAATCTTGTTCTGAACATTAGATGCCAACAGCCTTAAAGAGCATCGAAATTCACTCACCTTTATCCGCTCTTTTCGGAGTCACTACTCTGAAAGCACTCCCCATTTCTCGGCTGAAGTTCAGACCACGTGGGGGAGGTGAAAGACCAGTCCGACACTCCCCTTCCAACTGACCCCTCACTTTGTCTGGAGAGGGAGAAGGTCTTGTCATGGGGAAAGCAGTTGTTTACCTTTTTTTTATCTCTGGATTATTGTCCTTCTAGTTCCAAGTTCTTGAGGATGCATTTTTCATTGTGTTCAAAATACTTGCAAAAGATTCGACCGTAATAGTTCTATAGTTTTTAGCACACAAAAGTTAATGATAATTATTCAAATATTTTTAAATTTGAGGGAAGTTTTAGCAATATTTGAGATATTTAGAGTAAGATGCATCTTCGAAAATGTTGCTTTTTTTTAGTTCTTGATAAATCTCGGTCAAACTTTGTATGATCTTCAAGTCTTGGTGAATATTATAATGGAATTGATACTATCTTCTTTCTTCCTTTATTCTATTATATTTGGAATTGAAAAATAATACCATGATTTATATGGTGATTAAATTATTTTTCTTCCTTTAAACGATGCTTTTTGCTTAAGAATCTAGTAATTCAAGTACAATTATAAACTGGTTGAAAACGAATATAGTGCTGAATTATTGTAGTGTCGGTTTCTTAAAGTAAAACAAATATATAAATGTATGGATTATTATTGATCTTTTTCTAAAATGAGGAACACCAAGTTTATTAAATTGAAAAATTTACGTCTATATTTTATTCTTAATTCAGTCGCATTTATTTTTTATGTACACTAACTTTCCAATATTGAAATTTTAGAGTAGAACATTTGAAACATCATATAGATTGGTTTTTAATTGTAGGTGTTATTTTATCGTATGCGAACCTCATATACTTCAAATGTTAGAATCTTCTTTTCAAAGTCTGGGCATCAGAAATATAGTTACAGAGAGATGATGATTATATGAAATGCAGTTTCTAGAACTAAATTTTTATTGTTGTTTCTCTTTTAGATCAACTCTGTATTTTGAAATGTTCGTGTGTTTTTGAGCAGCATATCATAGATCGTTTGCAGGATGACAAGTGCTGTGAGTAATCAAATACCAATGACATTATTTAATTCTCTAAACTTCTAATTCGGGATCGCGAATTTCGAATATCTTCATACAGAATAAGAACGACCGTATAATTCATTCTACTGTCATTAAACTTCAGAAATATCTTCATTAAATGTATATACTCAGTCAGAAGATGATAACTCAACTCTAAATAGAACCCGGTTCTTAAAATCGTCTGCTACGTTTAATTCTTCCGCCTACCGCTTCAAGCATTTCAGCCAAAAGATATCATCGCCATTATTTCGAATGTCCATGCGGAAACGATGAAACCATCAACTCCACTCGGCGTCCAGTACTTATCGTCTGCCGTGGAGAGAGGGTGGCCCTTCGGCGCGCGGCAACGATCTCATGCGGATCTCATCCGACACCATTCGGCGTTCTTTCGGGGTTTGGTGCCCGTCACCCATGTGCATGCGCGTAAGGGGGAGGGAGTGTAGGGAGGCACGAAAGGGGCGGAGCTTTAGATCTGTTTGATGCTTTTGATTAGCGTCGGCACAAAATAAAGGAAGGGGAAAGGGAGGGAGAGGGAGTACGGTTTTTAGCGCGCTTGGCATTTCATTTGCGGTGTCAATCATCTCTGGGGGGTTTACGACACTTTCTGATGTGACAGAAAAGACGTCGGCAGGGTTTTGCGCCTTTTGGGTTTAGATAGAGAGATTTTGGCAGAACGGATTTAGAAAAAGAAGGTGGGGTTGTGCTTGTTGTCCCAAAGAGTGCGTGCAAATTTGTACAGTGGAATCTCGTTAACTGTTCCAGAGACTTCACTGAGTTGTTGACGAGGCCAAGGAAATGATGAACAAGGGGAGAAGCTCAATCAGTGTGATTAGGGTCTACTTTGATCAATCTTTTTTTCTTCTTTTGTATGTTTTTTTTCTTTTTATTATTTTCACTAAACTGATTTATTTCCAGGAGAAATAAATTGACTTCAATTCTCTTCTTGAGAGGGAGCGAATTAAAAGTTGTGCAGAATGTCTTCGAATATTAAAAAATAATTATTTTTTCTCTATAAAATTGATTACTCTAATGAGTAATAGTTTAATGGAGATCATAAATAAAATTTAGTTTTTATACTGAAGACATTTTTTTAATAAAATTAAGAGCCAGACAAAAATGATGAATGAAGAGAGCTAAATCGGTATGATTAGGACTTTTTCGTCATTTTTTTAATGACTCTTCGCTTTTCTATTAAGTTAATTTATTCCACGAGAGCAAATTAAGTTAATAAAAAAAATGAAAATAAAGTGTTTTTCGCGTTAGGAAATATTAATAATTTTCAAACTGTTCAACATAGTTAAAACAGCTTTTTTTAAAGGAAGAAATATTTATACATATTATTTATATTAAAACCTAACCATTACTTATTAAAATTTAATTAGAGAATTTATACTTTCATTTGATAGATTCGATACTACCCTTATAATTGTCTAGGTCCTAAAAATTGAATAGTTATTGGAGGCGTTTTAAAAATTGCGGAATTCAGGGGAACTGTGTCGAAGCAATTTAAGAATCGTGAAATAATAATTAATAATTTGTAAAATGATTTGAATATTTAAACATTATGGCATTATCAAACCTTTAAAGTATGAAAAATGTCTTTTTTTTTTAAGAGTGGAATATCCAACTGTGTATATCTTGTGTAAAAACCTTTAAATTATGTTTTTCTTTAAAAATATCTCTTTTTATTAAAGACAGAAAAAATAATTCCTGGCATCACAAGTATCACACGGGGTTTACAGGAGCAAGTAAAACAAATAAATAAAAACAAACAGAATAAAGGAAAAATAACAAAACAAAGACAAATAAGTAGATTACAAAATTGAGAACAATTAAATAGCAAAACCGAAATAAAAAAAAGTTATTAAATCACAAGAAATTACATAATGAAATCAATAAAGTTACAAAATAACGTGAACGAAGCTTTACTTGAAACAAATTGAAAAAAATTAGGAGGCCAGTTGAGAGAGATTTCGAAAGCATGTAGTTTAACAGTTCAAGCATTTTCTTTCTTTCTTAAATTTTGAGCAACAAACGATAAACTTATTTCACCTCCAACATTGCAGTCACAAAGTTTGGAAGGGAACAGGTTATAAATCTGTTGAACTTACCGTGACCAGTAAGGAATTGCATGATTTTCAAATTTTTTAAAAAGCGATCACATAAGTTAGTTTTTGCAGAATTATCGGAAAAAATTCTTTGTCGGAAAAAGAAGTGAGCTCATTACTTGTAATGAGAGTTCCAAAGGGTGACAATAATTTGTTCAGTCTTTTTCTTGAAAAACGATTTGGGGGTATTAATTGAAATTTTAATCCCTCGCTTGGCTGCGCGCGGGTGGAATTAGCCAAGAAAAATCAGTCTTTTCATTTCTAAAAATTCCAGTATGGACACGGATAAAAGTAAGGGGAAAACAACATATATATTGTTATTGTGTAGAGGGAAAAAATTATAAAAATATTGATTAAAGTCAGTTAAATTTTGAATCTTTGTGACGTCATGAAACAAAGAAATGATAAGATGTAATATTGAGAGATATTAAAATTAATCCGAATGATAACAAAATTTTTTTAAAAGAAATAATATTATACTTGAGAAAGATTCCAAAAAAGATAAAAATTCACAGATTAATTATAGTAAATCAAAATAGGATTAAAAAGTTTGATTCATGTAATTAATTTTTATATAAAAATAAGAGTCGATTTTTCTGTTCAATAGCAAAAAATAATTTCAAACCTTTAATTAAGTTAACAAGCAGTTTGAGGAACATATAGGGATATAAATCTTGGAATGTATTAAATATCAATTTCAGAAATAAATGTATGTATTTACAAAACAGCTCCAATCATTATTTAAAATTTATGCAAGAAAAAAAATAGCTAAAATGAATGTTCAAAAGAGTAATATTACTTTTAACAGCAATATTACTTCTCTTATAATAATCTAATTGGATTTAAAGTAAGTTTGTAAACATTATTTGAAAAATTACACCTTCTATTTGTCTTTTATGACAAAAAATTTTCATCAGAAAAGTTGTAAAATATTTTTTGTTTTTTAAATAACTGAGGAAATAAAAACAGAAACAAAAATTGAAAAAAGGGATAGTTATAAAAAGCTATTGATAATTCTGAAATTTAAAGTAGTAATCCCCTGTGTAAATAATTATATAAATGTAATTCTTCAGAGTAATTTTTTCTCTTTTTAAATTTCTTAAATATATCAGATAGTGGTAATATATTTCTAGCTGCGCACTGTTTTCCCCTTTATAAGAATAAGGAGAGTAGACAACATCACATCTTAAATTTGAAAAGTCACGAAATACAAGCTTGAAACGCGTATTAATTAAATGATCGAAGAAGATTTTTAAAAAATAGCGAAATTTAAAAATTAGATTCCGAAAATGTATAAGATAATATTCAATATAAGTGTTAAAGATAGCTTTGGGTAGAAGGATCAAGTTTCACAGAACTAAGAAAACTGTCTCATTTAGTTAAAAAGTTACATATCTTTCTGTTTGTAATAAGCTATCTTGAAAAATGATAACTCTCAAATAAAGTTAAATTACAACTTTCTACTATGCTATTAACAAGGATATAATATGCTGATAGATATATAATATACTAATATTAAAATATAGTATACATCTGTCAATGATGATTATTTGCTCTAAAATATTTAGCTTACCATAGTCACATCTGGCCATGAACTTCACCATCGTGACATCATTGCGTGATTATCATAGTTTGAATTGGTTATAATAACTCTGCATATTAAGTTTGGTTTAACCTTTTTGACTGGATCTGAGAATCCGAAAATGAAAAACTCAAGCCTTTGTGTAGATATAAGAGTGGTGTTGCTAATAAAGGATCACATCAAACCCCCTAAGAAAATACTTCAGAAATATACTTTTTTTTTATTTGTCTTTCATACTAGTTTTTTGTTCCTATCAACAAACTCAGGAGCACAAAAACAGTACTAATCAAAACTATAAGGATTTTTTAAAGACAGGATACAGTTAATTGTACACACTGAAATAAAATTAAAACTATACTCAAGAAAAAATTCACTAACAAAAAATATTTCTGTCTTAATAAGTAACTGCTTTACAAACATATTCATAATAAGTTTATTATTTACTTTTAAGTTTGGAGGAAATAAAATAGTTTGATCTGAAATATGTTCTTTGTTATAATTAAATAGTATCTTTGTTTTTGACGTGTTACAGCCTTATTTATATCAGACACAACTGTTAGAATGCTATTTAAAGTGTTTGATAAAAATACAAAATCAATGAATTGATTGTCAATTTATAAACACATTTCTTAACACAAATTTTTTGAACATGCATTAATTTTTGGCATAGGGACGTTTTAAGCTTCCTAATTTCCTGCAGTATTTTAAGTCATTAAAAGTTTCAGAACTTTGCACAGTAATATGTTGCAAAATTTTGCATTTGAAATTAATTATTAAATTCTATAAGTTTCGCTGTTATTCTATAATTTTAATACGTTTAAAAACTGTAACGATTCCTGATTTACAATGTTATGGCTAGTTTCACTTGTTTAAACAATGCACAGCCTTTCTTAATTTTATGTTTAATTATTTACCTTTAAAATTTAATTTATCTATTTTCGTCTTAAATATGTTTGACAGCCGATGCTTATCAATCTACAAATTTATAATTTACATAGTTATACTTTGTCTGACATTGAGATATTGGGCTCTGTAAAATAGTTTTTCAGCAATAAGATATTTAACGCAGATAAGCCACGACAAGTTTTAAACGTGCCTGTAACAGAAAACAGGTTTCCTTACAAAACTTGTTTTCATTCTTTTCTAATCGATTCGAACTTGAAATCAATATACGACACATTTGCATATTAAAAAAACCATATTCATCTTAATGACTTCATCTTTCTTTTATCGTTGAAAATATTTACAGCCAGATGAATCCAGTGAAACTTTTCCCCACATTTTCGAGTACTAATAGCTTTATGAACGTGCTGACTGGCTTGCAAAAGAAGCGACAAAATTAAGCAATTTGATTCCTATTAGCATTCCGAAATCATAAATTCTTTTTAAGGAAAAAATGATTTCTGAGTGGAATAACTTATTTCAAGTACCAAACAATGCGCATTTCACCAAGGAATTTATTCCTTCTATTCAGAAACATTTAAAGGCTAAACACTTTCAACCTAATTTTAAGTTTACCCAGTTTCTAACTGGGCATGAAAACTTTAAAGCCTATTTTAAACGCTTCAATTTGTCGCCTACTGACCAGTGTTCTTGCTCCAGTGACACAATCCAGGATGTCGAGCATCTGATACTTGCTTGTGCTAAGTCTTCCGAAAGACATACTTTCATGAATTGCCTACAAAAGAACAAGATAGCGTAACCTCCTGCTTTCTCTGACTTTGTTCTGAGCAAATCTTCTTTTACGTTGTATGGTGCCTACATTAATAGCATTTTTTACCGTATTATTTAGATTGTAATTTCTTTTTTTGCGTTTGCTAACATTTACTGTACGTGTATGTCAGTAGCGCACACAGGAATTTTTCAAGGGGGGAGCTCCGGGGTCGAAAGTTCACCATTCTTGTATCATGCCGTTTTGATTTTGTCGATTTTCGAGAACAAAACACAGTAAAAACTAATTATTGAATAAATAATTAGCATTAATTAATAAAATTAATCATTAATAACAAATACTTAATTAAATTTTACGTAATATATACTTAGAATTATAAACAATCGGAAAAAATCAAGCGCTTGGGGGGGTCCAAGACCCCACGACCTCCCCTCTCCTTGTGTGCCCACTGTATGTGTATGTGTGTATTTGCATATATATATGTATAATCCATAAATCTATACAAATAGCTATAAAAACAAAGTATAACTAGTCAAGATAGAAAATATTAGGCACAGTAGTACAATAACAAATTCCTGGCCTTAGGAACCAAGATTGCAGGTTTAAGCAAGTTTTAGGGCTAGCCAACCTTCACTTGTAATTTGCCTAAACCACTGAGCCAAAGGAAAAGGAAAGAATAATATTAGGAGAAATTTAAATATATTACAAATAAAATCTCTATACTATTAAAATATCACGATAGAATTATAGCCTACTAGTATTCACAGTTATACATGTAATGTCGATGCAAAAAGGTAGATTGTAAGATTTACTTCGTGAGTATAGCAACTAGTTATGTTTCCCGCCAAATACAACAGAGTGACAGCAGTACCGCATAATAATAATACCGCATAAGTTAACAAATTATGATAGAATAATATAAAGTATACATATATATATGTGTGTGTGTGTGTACGTTTAGAAACCATAAATATATATTGATATAAAAATTTGTAGAAAATAAATTATTACAAGAATATTTAAACGCACACACATATATACAAATATATATGTATATATATACATACATATATATATATATTAATGTATTTGTGTGTGTATATAATTTATGTATTTGTATTTTGAAAATCTTATTATGCTCACACATGTTTTCAAAACCTTCCATATTGTATAATTTTGTGAGAATCTCCCTGGATTCCACCCTGGACACCAAGATTGATTTGAGGCAAAGAATGACCAGACGATATTTTTACAATAACAAATTATATTTTTTCACTTGAATCAGTTATCAACATTCTAATTAAAAAGATTAACCAATATGTCTATGTCAATGCGATTGAACCTTACTATTAAATTTAAATCACGAAATATGATACTAATCAACTATTAAACTCAATATCGAACGGGATTAACGGAATACGAGGATCGAGAGATAAAAGCAATTTGAATATTACTAGTATTCATTAAATTACCACTAACTTTATTATATATTTACTCTTATGAACCGATAATCTAGATTTAAATCTCACCTTCCTTTTACTATCTCACTTTCCAGGTGTATCAAAACTTTCCAATTGTAGATCACTGCCTAATGTTCCGCGAGAAACTAATCGCACAATCAACTTGAGTCTTCTTAGAATACCTTCAACTCTCTCTTGTCTCTTGGCGTAATAGCCTACTGTTAACGTATAACACTCTCCTTAAATACTTTAACTAATTTGTGTATCCCGATTTCTTCTTTTAGAGCTGGTTGGAAATATGCGTGAATTTACTATCCTCGAAGACGCCTAAGAGTATTAGTGATAAAGTGCCGTACAGATTCGTCACAATTTTAATTACTGAATTTCTCCGTTTGCATGTGAACAATTTTGTATTTTGTTCTGTATTTATTGTATTTGCATTCCTTTTTGTTTCTTTTCCCTTTTGATTTCCATCTGGGCATGTATCCTTCTACTTCAAACTTCCGACTAATATTGATTGAGAATTGACTTGCGTTTGTAAGCCGTGTGTTATACTTGTCGGCACACAAGAAATCTACCTAGAGTCTCAAAAAAAAAAGCTTTGTTTAATTAAAAAAATCTTAGTAGACAGAATATTTTTTGATTATAGGACTTCGTTAGTACGGTAGAGTCCCGAAAATTCGGCCCTTGATAACCTGGAAGTCCGGATAACTCGGCCAAGCAAAACATTACGTCCAACGCAGAAATGATTCCTGTTTCACAGTTTGTGAAAAAATGCCAGAAAAAGATGAAGACGTTACCGTTGAGAACACCTTCCAAACTTCTAAGATGCCACAGCCAGTGACCAACGACTATTGAAACCACCTTTTAGTATTTTGAACAACAAGATGCGTCGGTATTCTTACCGTTACTTGGTCGTATTCATGATGAAGTAACAAAACGCAGAGTGCAGTATAGAAAACAACAGAAAGTTGAAAACATTCCTTTGAAAAACTTTTTGCTTTGCAATATGGAACTTTGCCGTCCATCCGGTAAAGTGGTTAGTGACGCTGACTGAGGTGCCGTAGGAGCTGGGTTTGAAACCCGGGTAAGGCATAAATGTTTGTGTTGTAATCCTTCTATTCTTTGTGATGTGTCCTTGACGCTTACTTCTATGTAAGCCCCCGTGTGATACTTTGTGGTGCAAGAGGCTATAAATGTTCTCAATAACAATACAAAAAATATGGAACTTAAATGTCGTCTGACGTGAAAAAGGAAGGAGGAACTCGCCTCTGCAATTAAGACTTGATCACATTGACTGAATTATTGAAAACAATTTTTTTAGATAAAACCATGTGCAGTTTGTTACTTCAGAAGAAATGAAAAGAGACAGATAATCCAAAAATAGACGAGAAATTTCTGCCCTAAATGTTTCAAAATTGTACGTACACAATCACACTCACTAATCCTTCAATCGTTTGAAAAAGTACGAACATTAAACTATCGTAAGAAAACATTCTTCATAGCATCATCTTCAAGAATCAAACATTAAGTCGTTTCAATGTCTACAATTGCAACCTAACAAATGAATTAAGAGTCTTAAAAAATTAAAATTGTTATCAAACCCTCCCCTTTTTTAATCATCTTAAATAAGATGTTTATTTATGTATAATAAAAATATGATTTTTAAAAAACATTTTTGGTAAAAAAATTGATCGGTTAAGGGTTTAACTCTCATTTTTTATGTAAAAATAAATTAAAATATGTTTATAGAATTTCACAAAAAAAAATTGAAATTTATTTTTATTATTATATCCAGAATTTTTAAACACAGAGACGTTGCCGAGAGAGTGATAGAAAGAAACTAAACTAAATTGTAAAACCTTTCCTGATTGTCCGATGATAATTGGAAAATTTTTCGCTCTCTATAACTGTTATATTATCAGTTTAACGTTGTTTGAGAAGTCTTTAAATGAAATAGGACATAATTATATAGGAATTCAGGACTTTCGTAGGTTGTTAACTGATAATTTTAAATATTTTAGCAACGATATATAATTTGCATCCAATCTCTCTCTCTATAAATATATATATAAATGCATGTTTGTATGTATGAAATCGCATCACTCCAACGCCGTTCAACCGCTCACTATGAAAATTGGCATGTATATGTATTTTTGTGGAGAAGGTTTTTTGCTACCTTCTTTGTTCCAGCTCCCCAAAAGGTGGCGCTACAACATATCAACTTCTGCACCGTTCAATCAATTGCCAAGTTTCCAACAGGGTCGCCAAAGATAATATTAACTTGGCTCTATCGCCAATATTTCGCTACCTTTCTATTGAATCGTCATTATAATTTAAGAGCGGCGTTGCTTGCGAATATTACAAATTTAACATAAAATAAATACAGCAGAAATATTAATGCATTACACATCCAGATATAAATTATTTGCGCTAGTTTAAGCTTTCATTACACAAAATGTGTAACAATGGTTGTTGCTGAGAAGAGATCAACTTAGGAAGGTGTTTTCAAATATCGACCCACAAGAGAGTTCCGGGGCGCTATAAATAAAAAAAATCCTTTTTATCAGCTTAGATCAACAGACTTGAAATTTAACAAATAAGGGGTTTTTTGCTCAACTGAGATATGCAAAAAGCTTTTTTTTTGTTTGTTTCATTTGCAATTCACGTAAAATTAACTCATTAAAAACTTCTTTACCCTTCAATCTGTATTGTTTAATTTTTTATTCGTCCGTGCGAAGCACGGGTATACCAGCTAGTTTAATATAAAGATTGTAAATAAATATAAATAATAAAAATCTCAAATTGTTAATTTCTATTTATTTTATGCCATTACTCCAGAGTGATATTGTTGCCAACGCTGTCTCTGTCGAGACGGATTCTGGTGCCCCTTAAGAACCTCTACGAAGAAAGGTTGTTGCACATTAAATATGTCGAGGATATATGTCTTCACGTTAGCAGGGTGTAGAAGTTTTGAGAGCGGAGTGTCAACTCAAATGTCATCTTTGTCACTTGACAATGATTCAAAATTGTAAGGTCTTTTATCATTAGTCCTCGTATTGTGTGTAATTCTAATAATTAAATACGAGTAATCACCCAGAGTATTTTATATCAGTCAATCTCATTATTTTGAGCCAAACTCATGAGATGAAAGCGATATCTAAGCCAATACATTCATCACGAAATTTCCACATCTTGTCACGTGGGGTTTTGTTAGCCTGTCACGGTAGTTCCTCCTCGTGTTAGTTGAGGTGGAGGTCTCGGTCATTAAACAGATATTCAGAGAGATTCGAAAGCAGCAAAGATCACGAAGCTATTATATTAATTCCGAAATGACTGCAAACAGACAGTGGTGCACACAATGAGGGGGTGGGAGCAAGGGTCTAGAACCCCCCACCCCCATAGCCCTTGATTTTTTTTCAATTAACTATAGTCTTATTTACAGTGAAAATTGTTTAACACGAAACTGAGGTGACTGAAATATTTTGTCGTGTTAAAGAATATTGCAAAAAGAAAAAAAAACAACATATATTCAACAAAATTAAATGTATTAGAGTACATTTTATTTACATAGTACATGCATTAAATAAAAATTAATAAAACACAAAAACAGTCACATGAACTTTATGAAATGTAACACAAAATTTCATCATATTTCTTGGAAAGCAAAACTTTTATTGAGTTTTTGGAAAATAATTTGATACTTTTATTTGCATTGTCTCTTTTAGCATCAAATTGTCAACAAATTGTTCGATGTTGTCTCTTTTGTTATTCATTTCACAATTGGCATGAGCGTCTAAATAACCGCGCATGCTTTTCATGATGTTCTTCATTTCGGATGAGGAGAAAACAGGACCTGCACTTTCATTTCATTTTCATCATCGGAATCTGCATCAATTATGCTTTTACAGCATTGAACAAACTTCAAAATGTCTTTATCTGCCATAATTGGAGATGTACGCACATTATCATCATCTACTGCAATGAAATCCTCCGATGATACAGAAGGACAGTTCGCTAATAAAGAAATTTTCTCAAACATTTCATTAAGTGTCGGCTCTCAGTTTCATTATCTTCCTTCTCCCAGAAGGGAAATTCTTTCGCGTTAAGAAAAAAAATGCATTAAAATACATAGTAGTTTGTTAGGACCGTTGTGCTATTTCGTGTTAACTGATATTTCGTCTCAAGCGTTTTCACGGTAAGTTTATTTCGCTGTATATAGTACGCAAAATCTATAATTATATATTTATTATTAATAATTTATTTTATTAATTAATGCTAATTATTTATTGAATAATTTATTTTTTACAATTTTCTTGTTCTCGACAATTGATATAAATCAAAAGAATATGTTTGGCGGTGTATTGGGGTAAGATACGAGACGGGCGGACTTTTGACCTTTAAAAAATTCTTGTGCACACCACCGCAAACAGGTATTAGCAATATTTTCTTTTTATTTATTTAAGCGTTAGACATGATTACATGAGATGTCAACAAGACAAACTAAATGGAAAGATATAACCTTATCTTAACCCTTTCGTGGGTCATTTATTTCTCTTTTGAATTTCTCGCAGTTCTTTGTTTTATTAACAGCTAAATCATCACATTTCAGGAAATATATTTTATTTTGCGGAATTTTATGTCTACATTAAAAATTTTCGGATCGGAAGAATACTTCCCAAGGAGCCATCCACCGTCATAAAGAAAATTAAATTTAATGGTGATTATTTGCCGTGAAAAGATGAGAAGCATGTTGAAATGCACAAGGGGATTTCTCATTCTGCACACATGTAGAGGGTGGTCCTCTTTTTTTGTCCCTTTCTACTACATTTCCTACATCGCTTATCATTGGAAATCATTTTTGGCATATGATTTTCCATAATAGCTAAGCGCACATCATCCGGAACTACACACTTCTTTACTTGGAAGCTAACAGCATCCTTTCCTTTTTCTTGAAGAATATCCATCTATTAGCTGACGAGCTAATGCTATACGGAATGTTAGCTAGTTTACACTTCTGTTTCTTTTGTTCACTTGCCACAGTTTGAATCTATTTATGATGGCAAGGGCAAGAAGAAAATAAAATGCACGATGCTATCATTTTACAGATTTTCTTCTTATTTGATTTTCGTCAGATTTTCTTCTTGGTATCTTTTTTTTCTTTGATCGTTGCAATCAACCCCTCCCATGACATCGTTACACACAGCGACAGCTTTTAGACAAGGTACTTCTTTAGTACCATCTCTTTTTTGCCCGATTTTCAGATATAATTGCTGGATTATGAGCATTAGGACAAAACTGAAGCGGGAGTTAGTTTTCCTATCGTTATAATAGCAAGGCGAATATATCATAATGGGTTTTGTGCTTCTCACAAGTGTATTTTGTAAGATTATGTAGAGGGGAAGTAATATTCCCAAGGCTCACGAAAGAGTTAAAAGAGATGCAACTTCTGAGAAACTCGCCAAAGAAAAATTCTTCAATATCTTCTAATAGCTAAGCGACTAGAATTCAGAAACTCATTAGTGTGGTTCCACAAGCACTATTTATCATTTACACTATTATTCATTTGCAGAGCTGAGTTGTTCTAGCTCAAGGCGCCACTTTGGCTGAACGGAAAGAACCCGAGTTTGAGCTAGATGGGGCATTGTTGCAAGCCCAGTGACATTAAACGTGACGAAATTCTTTTCATTCATTATAAAATCTGGTGAACGTGAAAATGGTTAAGATGAAATATCGGTTAACACGAAATAATACAACGGTCATGACAAACTAGTATGTATTTTTCATGCATTAGTTATCTCTTAACGCGAAACGAGAATCGCTTAACATGAAAAGATTACCCTTCTGGGAATGAATGAAATACAGAGAAAATCACGCATTTAAAGAAATGTCCGGGAAAGTTTCTGTGTTGTTGGACGGTCTTACTGTATAATCGGAAAAATTCGCTGCAGTAGATGATAATAATATGTTTATAGCCCCAATTATGGCATACATAGGCATTTTAAAGTTTGTTCAAAGCTCAAAAAATATTATTGATGCAGATTCCATCGACGAAAATGGAATGGGTGATGCAGAGTCATCCAAAATGTGTAACATCATGAAAAGTATGTGCAGTTATTTAGACGCACAGTCCATTGGTGAAATGAGAAATAAAGGACGCATCGAACTATTTGTTGACAATTTAATGCTAAAAAAGATAATGCAAAAAAATCAAATTGTTTTCCAAAAACTCACAAAATGTTTTGTTTTTCAAAGAACTTGAGCATTTTGTATTAAATTTCATTAAGTTCCTGTGAATGTATTTATTCCATTGCTTTATATTAACTACATGCATACATACATCTATGCAAGTAAAATGTACTCTAATAAATCTTATTTTGTTGAATATATGTTTTTCTTGTAATATCTTTTAGCACGTAATTCTGTTAACACGAAGAAATACTTCAGTCCCATCCGTTTCGTGTTAAGTGATTTTCACTGTAATAACACTAGCTTCGAAAGCAGTTAAATTCAAAAATTACTGAGCAAAAAGATGTTAAAAAATAGATTTAAAGCAAAAATTTTAATGAGTGCTGTTAATATCGACAAAGTTACTCTCTTCTGAAAACTAAACATTTCACTTCCCCCCTCAAAGAACTATTAGAATTATTGAATTGATTTGGTTCTCATCACCTCCTATCACTTAAGTTAAAACCATATGAGAGGAAATGAAGCACTCGGAAGTGCTCTATGTCGTGTGAAATAGAGGCGTGTTTCCAGCTCGATCGGAAGTGACCAAATGACCGGGTTTGTTACCTGCGGGGTGATTCAGAGGGGCCATTTTCATTTCCTGGAGGATACTTTCGGCGTGGGAGATGCACTTCCCGTCGCAGTGGGACTCTATCATTACCCGAGGAAAAGTGTGCACGTTGGTGTTTTCTCACGTGACCCCTTGTACTTTGGATTGCAGGTAATATCTGTTGGAAAGTATCGCTGTGTGGGGGAGTTTATACTTTAGTATAATTTATAGAGATATGTTCTTTTTCTTTCAAATGGGTGGCAGTTAAGCTTTGGAGGACACTGCAAGTCCCTATGAGTGAAATCTATTTCATTGGTGGTGCCCTCTAGTGGTGGCTTCCGCTTATAAATTGTTGACGCTTAAATTTACTTAATACAAGCTCTCGGCGTTTGTTAAATATTGCCGTGATTTAATTTTGCCAAGAATACCATAGCCAAATTGATATTCTAGAGATCTTTTACATGCCACATAATAACATGACATGCGTGCATACTATATTTGTATCCTGAAAATCCATTGACTCCATCCGGGATCGAGCCCGCAACCTTGTACTTATGGACTACCTCTAGCCCACTGAGCTGTTACGAATATGTAAACATCACTGTTTTTAAGCTTATTGTGATTGTTCGAGTTTATTTCAGGTATATTAATCAATTGCTTAACTTACTGAAGACCATTGACTAGTGGAGAAGTGCATTACGTTTTCACGCCGCAGGTCCGGGGGTTAAAATCCCGGACAGGGCTAGGTAAACTCAGCCTTTCATCCCTTCAGTATATCGATAAATGAATACCAAGCTGGCTTGGGAACTGAACACTGGGGGTTTCGTGTCAGACTCACCACTTCACCGAAACATCTGCACATGCACCCCAGCGCCTAAGGTCACGAAAGCTGAGATAGGCACAGTAAGCCTTGGCCCTCATGGGCTGTTGCGCCACTGAGTTCAGTTCAGTTTAACTTACCAAATAGTTTTTTAAATATTAATTAATCTTTGTTACAGATTTAAAGGTCATTGCTTGAATGATGGGAGCTGTTGCACTTCGAATTCATTTGAAATACCTCATTCACATAAGAAAAATGTTTCTCGATGTCTTGATGCTGAACTTATCATTCGAATATGTGGCTTTGGTACCATTTAAGATCGGTGTTGTCGAGTCGGGGACTGGAACCCCGAGTAGAGGCGCTGGTGCACGTTAAATATATCGAGGCTCAAAGTTCTCCCGACGCAAAGATATCGAAATTCGGAGAGGGGATGCCAGCTCAGGTGTCGTCCTCGTCACTTGACCATGATTCAAAATTACAATTATCCCTCGTACTGCTTCAAGAATGCGACGAAAATTAAAAGGAAATAAATCAACTATAGTACAAAATTCTCAAGTGGTTTGTATTGTCATTATCATTTGGAACACGATAAGCTCTATTTTCTCGAACTAAAAATGGAGATTCCCGAACGGCATTCGGAAGTTTTTGTGTGTATACATGTACGCATGTTTATCCTGTGTATGTACGCATATGTATGTATGCAGGTTGCGTAGGTTGACAGCGATGCTGGTGCACGTTAAATTATCGGGGCTCATGGTACTCATATTGACGTAAAATGGACCTGGAGTGTCCTTTTCGTCACACTACTGTAGTTCAAAACTGGAAGGCTCGTCTCGCCAATAGTTCTTTCAGAGTGAGATGTTTATCAATTCCCATTTTCATTTGTATATGCATATCGTGCGTGGATGTGTATACGTGTATGTCTATCGTGCACGTTGTGAGGGTAAACAGCAAATATGATGCAAGTTAAGAGTGATTAACAGCCCCGTGGTGAAGTGATGTCTTCAAATGACTTCTTCAAGTGATGTCTGCGACACTTAACTACAGTTCAAAATTATGAGGTTCGTTTCCAATAGCCCTTGTGTGACAGCGATAGCCGAGTGCTCATGGTAGCGGACTCGTAGCCGACGTTGTCGAATCGCGGGGTCGAAACTTACTGCCACATAAGACATACAACGTGGAGGAGATGATACACGTTAAATATGACGAGGCTCAAAATCCACCTGTTGACGTAGTGTAGAAGTACGGAGAGAGGATAGCTTCAGTTTACAGGTCTCGTTCTCGTCACTTGATCGTGGTTCTAAATGACGAGGTTATTCACAAATAGCGCCTCGTGTTGTTCTATTTCGTGTTTTTTCATTAAAATGAAATGAAATTCAACCAATGCCCCTTGAATTGTGCTTCTAAGCGCGACGCTAATAAAAAAATCCCAATAAATGGACTCTTAATCAAACAATTGAGTAGATGCTGTCTGAATACATACGCGTGCATAGATGCTTGTGGATATTGAGCGTGAAAGTTTAATATTTACTCTTATGGAGTCTCGAATTAATTTGTGTGTGAACAATTTGCCTAACTTCAGAATGTTTTTCACGAGCTATATTTTATTCACACACAGAAATAGCATTTTTATTTAACTAAGTTAATTCAATAAATATTCGTTTCGAGGGATAATTAAACAGTTTATCTTGTCAATACTTTGCACTTTATAATAAAAATTATTAAATTTGTTATTCAATTGTTTATTAACGCTGTACGAAAAGCAACACTAGGCTTTTGACGACGTAACTCGTAACCCGAGTAAATCTGTGGTCAAATAATAAGCACTTTTTACTCACTGTTCTAAGCTTCCATACTATACCAACACAGGAGGACTTTGAGCTTTGGCAGGCCTAATATGATCGCTTACGTGAAGGATCTTTAGCAGTATTGGGATTTGAACTCGTGACACAGTAAAAAAAGCATTACCATCTTTTTAAATATACGTATTATAATGTAAACACTACTTGTCTATAATTATTTCTGCGTATTTGTAGTGTGCGATTATGGTATCGTATTCGATAGAATAACAGATTCCTAACCGAAAAACAGCAGGTTGGGGTAACATCCTTCCTCCATGTAGTGTTCTGATTAAGTTCATGATTACCGTAAAATTTGGCGTATAACGCGCCCTTTGAACACAAAAAATAGGATCGAAATTTACGGGTGCGTGTTATATGCCAGGTATTAAATTGATAGCTTCAATAATATATTTTTAAAAAATAAAAAAACACGCTTTTATGATTAATCGAACTAAAAAGTACGAAATAATTCTTAATATAAGAATAAAATGATTAACGAGAAAATTATATAATGTCATTGTGGTAAAAGCGTGGGGTACTTTGTAATGCATTTTTACACTAACTCTGGATTTCGGAATATAACTAGTAAGATATTATAACAATTGATATTGAGCACCCCACGCTTTTTCCACAATGACATTAGTTTTCTCGTTAATCATTTTATTATATTAAGAATTATTATTTCTTACATTTTAGTTCGATTAACCATTATAAAGCGTGTGTTTTTTTAGTTTTTTGAACTATCATTGATGAATTAATCTTAAATGCGTCATTTTTTTAGTATGTGGAATACCCATTGTCCTCCTATCAATGCGTCGATATGGCCTGATTTGCAAAATTGCAGAATCAGTCAACTGAAGGAAATCAGGAAGAGCTAAGAGAGAGTTTAAAATATTTCACGCGGTAGAAGGTGTAAAGTCAAAAACGTTTTTCATTAAAAAGAGCTTAATATTCTCTTTGAAACTTGCATCAGCATTAGACATGAAAGCCTGAATCAAAGAGATTCAGAGAAATTATTATATTTTTTAATCAAGTGACCTCTGAATCAATTCTCGCCTCTTTTGGTAAAATGAAGCAATGAATGTTTCATTTCACAAGTCCGACAAGAGAATTTTATGCCTAAATTTATCAACTAGAACATAATTTTTTTTTTACACACACTGGAGTTTTTATTTTTTTACTTTCCATTTTCAGAAAAACTAAGAAATTGTTTATATTATTGTACGAAATTTCTGACACACCCTCCCCTTTTTCATATAAGTTCATTTTTGTTTGTTGTATCTGTATTAGTCATGAACTTTTTTCGCTTCAAGGTTGTACCTTAATCTTTTATTCGCTAAATCTGGAAATGGTATATAGAATTAGTCGCCAAATCTGGAAATCGTTTTTCCTGATGATCCTAATCAGGACAATGGAACAAAATTATGAAATTATTGCATTGTCATCGGCTTTTGACAAGTGTGCGAAATTTCGAATTAATCTGACCTTTTAAAGTGGGTAAAATTCGAGTTCAAAGATTCCCCGTTGCATACAAGTGAAGCTTATAAAAGCGTGTTAAAAATAAAAAAAATAAACAGATGAGCATGGAAAAAATTATACTTCTATATAGAGATCGGAAGACTGTTTATTTAAAAGAAGTGACATACCTAATGAACTTAAAAGTTGTTCTAGAAGTATACCACATTTTTTTTTCAAAAGTCTGAGATAATACCTCGAATAAATTATTTAAAAACATAAGATCATTTCCCACATACATTTCAGGTTCCTTCGTAAAAAAATTGGGGGGGGGGTGCACTTCATATAGCGAATATACCTAAAAATTAAAAAAATGTACCTTGAAGGTATAGGTGCGCATTATACGCTGGATTTTATGGAATCATGATTATAGAATAAAGAAGTCGAGAAAATAAGATTCCGATTCAAATGTCTTCCTCGACATTTTAAATTACGAGATCTAGAGATAAGGAGTGGCTGCTGTGTAGTCTAGGGGTTATAATCTAGAGCTCGTGGCCGTGGTGTCATGAGCTAGAGCCTATTGCCTTGAAGACTCACCATATAGAGGGGGCCGATGCATGATAAATCTATCGATGCTGAATATCTTCCCGTTGGTGTGAAAATTAGGAGAGAGGGACCAGCTCAGGTGTCGTTCTTGTCTCTTTGCCAACGAGCGTCCGAAAATTACGAAGTCCGTCGCCAATAGCCCTCGTGTTGCTTTCTAGTGGGACGTAAATTAAACTCTATCGTTCTAATGTGGCTCAAAATTCCGAGCCCTCGAAATGCATTTTTTTAATTACGAAAAAACTCTTTTTTTTAAAAATTTTTTTTATGTGACTTTAATAATTAATGAATCATTTCTTAATTATACTAACTTACAGTATATGGAAGAAAAAAAGATTTTTAAGTTAAAATATGCTAAAAGCGAAATGTTAAGAGCAATGTTATTGTAGATGTTAAAGATGACAAAAAATTGAAGCTCTTAGATATCGGTTTGCAGTTTTTAAAATGAAAAAAAAAATGCAAATCGAAAGGATATACATATATAATTCAATTTAATTTAATTTTTCTTTTCTAAATATTCTGTGATCAGATGATCACTGGAGTTTTTACACTGCGGTATAATCAGTTCTTTCATGTGTGTGTGTGTGAACCAGTTTAAATACCCGGGATGGCCATTCTTACTGCATATTTATATTATTAAAAGCAATTCAATAACATTATCTGAATATTTTCTAAGTATTGACTAATTTATATTTAATTTTCTATTTGAAAGGTTTAATTATTATTAGAATAAATAAGAAAAAAAGAGGTGTTTAAAACACACCACGAGGATAATTTAAATATTTCTAATCATAAAAAAAGACATCTGGAAAAATATCGGCTTTACTGGGTAAATATTGATAACTATTAACTTTATAAGTAATCATTCGTTCTTTTCTTTGATTGCTTACCTAATGATAAAAAAGAGGAACAAAAACAATTATTTTTATCACGTGACGTTTGGCAGAAATGAAAAGAAAAGTTACCGCGTAACTATCTCTGAAAAATAAAGCTTTCAATACGATTTAAATATTAGAATGGAAAAATCTTATACTATAGATATTTTTAATGAGCTTATCTTAAATTTCGTCCACATTAAATCAGGGCAATAAATCATATTTGGTTTTTTTGGCCTATAGAATTTACTAGAGTTGAAAAAAATTAGTGTTATAAAGTTAACTAAATTTTGCGTGACAATAACAGCATTCTCACATATTTTGTAATAAGTGTTTCCTATGAAAAGAAGTTTGAAGATTCAATTAAAGATGTAGGCGTAAAAATAATTTATACGTAGATTAAATACCGTCTGATTAAAAAATAATGTGACCAACTTCATAGCATTATAATTTTTTTTCGAATAAAGTTATTTATATGAAATTTTCAATGTGGTTTCCTTTGGCAGAGTACACAGGGCTGCGGTAGCCCAGCGGTCAGGGTATCGGATCATGGCAGGCATGTCATAAGTTAGAGCCCAGTACCACTAAAGACCCACTGTGTAGGGGAGCGATGCACGTTAAATCTGTCGAGAGGTCAAACGCGTCCTCTCGTGGGGTGGGGTGGTAGTTAAGAGAGGGGTGCCAGCTCAGGTGTCGTTATCGTCGCTTGACCATGGTTCAAAATGACGAGATCCGTCGCCAAATGCCCTCGTGTAGCTGAAGAGTACGACGTTAGTATTCACTCACTCATTCGCTTGTACATTTTGCGTAAATGTTTTCGCCAAGCCCAAACGGCTTTTTGTTCATTTTTGCAGGTATTTCTCCAGCTTCCTCTTTGATTGCTTTTTGAAGCCCTTGTTCTTCTTGTAAGTCTGTTTAATTGGTGTTTAAGTATCCCCATAAAAATAATCGCAATGAACATATTCAGGGGATGATGGTAGCCATTTCTCAGGAGGCAGAAAATTTTTTTTAAACTTTCAGCCATTTTATAGTTAAATTTTCTGTATGACTTGGTGCAAAGCAAAGTTTTCTTGAGGGTAAAGACGCTTACTTTTTTTTATCAAGTGTTTCAAAACTTTATCATGATATATATATATATATATATATATATATATATATATATATATATATATATATATATATATATATATATATATATATATATATAGCATTTAAAATTAATTTTAGCCTTTAGTTCTACAAAAAATGGTTTTGTTAAGCCTTGAGAGGACATTCCCCCTTTCATACCATAACACCTGGCAACCAACTTGCATTTTGCAAAACAGCTGCTCCTTTTGGATTATTTTGCGTTAAATATATTGTATCTTCGTTTTGCCAGTTGTAAATGACAGATGAAACAGTGCTTATCCGAAGTTATCCATGCTTTGTATCTACCATGCTTTGTATCTTAAATACAGAGACCAAGAACTTTTTCTTCATTTTTCTACGGTCTTAACAGAAATCTGAAGACAGACTGGTTTATTCGCTTTTTTTCGCCAATTTTCTTAATTTAACGAAAAATTGTCGATTGCAATACCAGTAGTTTCTTTGCTGAAGTTCTTTGAGGCAGAGAATTTTCTACAGCGATATGGCTTTTCAGCTTCTTTTTTTTCTTTTTTCTAGGAATTCCTTTCATCCACATTTTTTCCTGGAGCTTTTGACTGCCTTCCTAATTTTATTTCTTTGGGAAATTCAGACAGTAATTCATTAGCAAAATGTATTTTCTGGTTATTAAATGTTTTATTTATAACAGAATTTGAGCAAACATCCTTCAAAAGTTTTAAAATTTCGTTTTGGGGTTTGAGGGCTAAATTTCGAAGCTATATAATTTATCCCTACTCATAAAAATAGTTAGATTGGTAATTTAAATGTTTCCCTTTTAAAATATAGCTGGCAGAAAAGTGATAAAAATGTACCATTCATAGTTACATGCTTTTAAAATAGGTCGCACTAATTTTGAATCAACCGATATTTTGTAGAAAAATGTTGCAGATATCGTCGATACTTGTCTGTCAAAATAGTTTTTCTCCATAAAAATAAAATGAATATGAGGAGACACATGTATTTCTGCTGTCTTTACAAGTAACTATAAATACGATGCTGAAGCTAAAACCACATCCATTTTATGCTGAAATGGGAAAATTCATTACTCTTATAGAAGATAAATGGAATTGATGCTAGAGGAATGAGACGTTGCGATCAATAGAGACGTTATAGCTATCAAAAATAAAGACCCAGACACTTTAAAACAATTATTGGAAGTTCTAAAACAAAAAAAATCAGCTATGCATTTAATCGAAAAAAAAGGAAAGTATTAAATTCTAAATCTGGTTACACTCTTAACGTTTAAACAACTATCCACTACAATTAAGGAACACTAGGTCGACCACGCATCTTTAATTGGAAGAAATAAATAGTATTTGAATAAAAATTATGCTTCAACAGCTTATATTGCACTTTTTGATCCTTTTAAAAACAAAAATTATTTTTATTCTTAAATTTTCAAAGATGATTCATAAAACAACCAAAACTGAGTCTGCTGATTTCGATATACGTATTGGAATAACTCTATTCTTCTTTAAACAAAATTTAAAAGCTGATGATAAACTTCCTCGAATACGCGTGCTCGTGCGTGTGTGCGTTACCGCTGATGTGCAGAAATAATTTATTTTGCAGATTAACGATGATGATTCGTTAAAGTACCAAAAAAATTGTTTTATTTCTGTAATTACATGGATAATCTGCACGTTTAAATAAAGGTAGTAGCTTAAGAGGAAATCTTTGCTGGTACAACAGCAACATTTCTGTATGCTTAAATTAGCATTAAGTTATATTTATTTATATTTCGATATCAAAAGAATCAAGTCAACATAAACAAACAATCAAATAATTAGTTGATAGAATCAAATACAAATCGATTAAAAATCTGAGTGCCAAGAATCAAAAGCTTTAAATTATTGTTATAATTAAGGAAATGAATTTGTAAAACATATGGGATAAAATTATACTTATTAGTAAGTGTAATTTTATCATATTTTATTACAATCTATGGATTGGAATATCTATGAATTACAAAGCACTTGGTTTTTCCCACATCTATTTGTGGTATGGTCAAATTTTCTAACATCTTGATTTTACCAAAGGATTGCTTTACTACTGTTTAGATTAAATATGTTTCTCTAGTACAAGGATATCTTCTTTCATTTAAAATATCTCTTTGAAAGCACTGCATTCAGATTTTGTATACAATTGTTCTAAATGGCCATTTTAGTGCCAGTTTTTTAAATGTAGTCCTCTTTTTTAGTGATAATCGCAGCTGTAATCAAGCGAATATCAGTTTTTGCTCGGTCTACTTCAGGTATTTTAATTCTCACAGTGAGACCTTCGTCAACATCTTTATACTTTGCTTTAGAAACTCTTAATATTTTTTACATGCTTTTTAAACCCTTTCTTGTCTTCAGCACACTGAATTTCTTATCCATATTCTTTTTGCTGATGTTGCACAATACGTTCTTAACATACCCTTGATCTTTAGGTTCCATTTCACCACAAATTAATTGAACTAAAAAGGGAGGCCGATGGAAAAAGTGTGAAGAAAGGAAATGAGATAGAAACAAACTTTAGAGCTTCAGCGATATGGAAGCCGTTAATATGCATGGCCGTGATAAAAGGTGGAACACTCTTGATTCAGCTCGTTAACAGAGCAAATCAGTTTATCTGCACATTAACGGCTTTTGAGTTTCGGCGATAACATATATACAGGGTGGGGTGTTTGAACTCTCTGTTTTGAACATCTTGGAGTGATGTTCGTCGGGAGGAGAGAGGTTCGATGGAAGGGGTGGAGTGAAATATTTGTGTTCCTACCCGTCTCAAACATGTTGTGGTCGAGGCAGCAGCACGTTTTTGCCATGAAGGCGTATTTCGCCGACGGTCAGTTGGTGGTTTCAGTGCAACGTGCCTTTCGTCGTCACTTCGATATTCCTTCACGAGGTCGTGTTCCTGATCGGAAATCAGTTTTAATGCGGATAGATGTCTTCCGAAAAACAAGGAATGTATTTGCAAAGAAAGAAAAGGACCTTCGAAGACTGTTAGAACACCTGAAAATGAAGAACAAATTCGTGTGTCAATTCAGACCGGTATGTGACAACGATCCAACAATTCTTACCCGCAATTCTTCTGACAACGTGCGGTTACAATAAGATGGGCTTCAGCTCACAACTCCAGGGTTTCCATAGGTACTTTAAGAGGAGCCTTCCCCGAATGACTGATCTCCCTGCGAGGAGACGTAAACTGGCAAGCGCACTCGCCTGATTCCTTCCCTCCTGATTACTTCCAGTGGGCTTATCTCAAGTCTCTGGTTTTCAAAGATCTCTCCAAGACCCTGAAAGACTTATGAAACAACATCCGAGCAGAAATCGACAATATTCCAGTCGATATGCTTGAAAAGGTGACTCAAAGTTTTTGAAATCGACTACATCAGTGTATTGATAATGGAAGGTGACATTTAACAAACATTGTGTTTAAAACTGTGTCAATTCAAAGCTCCAATTTTGTGTGATAGGTGGAAAATAGCGATAAAGTCGAATGAAACATTCAGTGTGTTTTATTTCATTTTCAATACAGGGACTTCTTACACCCCACCGTTAAAGCTCAAAAGCCGTTAATGATGCCTGACATGACGTCTTCCTTACAAATGTTTCCCTGAGTCACATTTGAAGTAGCATTCGTTCCATTAACTGTCCCCACGCAAAAGAAAAACTATTAAAAGTGACCTATCTTATGATACAAAAGTTACATTATTTTATTTAGGTATCCGACTTTGTTCGGAACCGTGATTTTCAAAAGCGCATAAATGGATAATTTTCATGATATTTAGTGTCACTCAGAATAGAATACATGCATAAAATTGTTTTAAGGACATTTTGACAAAAAAAATTATTTAAATATAATATTTAGGCCAAAACAATTAATTTAGAATAATCTTTTTTCCAAATGTTCTCCTTTTGTGAAAAATGCTTCTATTATAATAATATTTTGCCTGTATATAGCTCAGACCTCTCTACAGAAGCTCAACTAGAATTTTTGAAAAATTCACATTATTTTCAGAGTTACCACCCATTGAAATAATTATTCACGTTTTTTTTCTTAAAATTGCTCCCCTCTGTTGTCGTAAAATATGAATAAACCCACTTCTAAGTTATATATTTCAAAAATTCTAGTTGAGCTTCTGTAGAGAGGTTTGAGCTATATACAGGCAAAATATTATTATAATAGAAGCATTTTTCACAAAAGGAGAACATTTGGAAAAAAGATTATTCTAAATTAATTGTTTTGGCCTAAATATTATATTTAAATAATTTTTTTTGTCAAAATGTCCTTAAAACAATTTTATGCATGTATTCTATTCTGAGTGACACTAAATATCATGAAAAATTATCCATTTATGCGCTTTTTTAAAATCACGGTTCCGAACGTAGTCGGATACCTTAAATGTTTATTTTAAAATGAGTTTTTATAATTAGGACAAGACTTTGGTTCAGCTGATTTATTAGCCGTTTAACTTGATGCGGTTTTAGTATCACCGAAGAATCGATAATAACCTTGTGGTCACAAGCCCGTGGCCATGACCACTTGGCTATTGTGGCTGATATTAGAGACAGATCTTAGCATTGGAAATTACGTTAAAGGAGAAAAGAATTATACATTTGAAAGTTCAATTTAAGTAACTCTTAAATTTCTAATTTTTCCAAGCCTGAAGGGAGACATATTTTAGGAGCAGAATTTCCCGAGATTCCATGCAATGATGTTTATTATAATTCAGTTTCTAAAGATTCAAACAGATTTTTGACATTATGCAAAGAAGTAAGGAACTCTTCATGTTTCAGTAAAAGCATAATCTTTTTTAGAAACATATCATTTCTGAACTCATATCATAATGTTAAAGCTAAGAATGTTAACTTATAGAGGATAAGTTTGTTCGAGTAGCATATTTCCTATTTTTATCTACTCAAGTTATATTGAACAACAATCTATATATAATACCTAAAATAAGTAATTTTGTTCTTCAAATTAATCTTTTTTCCAAAATTAGTGTAACTTTTAAGAAAAACAATACGTTTTAAAGTTATTAGATATAAATATATTTTAAATTTTTTTAAATGTAGAATTGTATTTTATATTTTTATAGTACATATCTTTATTAAACTTTTAACGAATGTTTTAAGGATTTTTTAAAATATACAGTTTAGAATTGAATATTACAAGAATTTTTTTTGTGTGTGAAAATGAATTTCATATATTTTTATGAACAAAGTTTCTATCTTAAATAATGAATATTTAAAACGTGTGATTGTTACTATCTTATTGTCTTCTTTTGCGACAGTTATTCGGTGTAATTGACATTATATAACTTATGGTATATTTTTAGTATATTCCATGGATACGTTTTTTAATTTTCTCCTGTTTAGGTAAAGTAAAAGTTTATACTTGGAAGAATAATCTTACTTCACTATTCCGAAAATATTGTATTCATGAGAAATATGGATTTATAATCCTATGTTGAAAACAAGAATATTGTATTGATATATGTATAATTTAAATTGATATATACACATGATTGTAATAATAAGAAGTGATAATAATGTTCAAGTTTCCTATTTAGACGCTTTCGTTGGGGAAAAATATACCATTTTTATTCAGTTTTCCTTTTTCCTAAAGGCTTCATTTTATGATAAAGAACGAATATTTTGGCATATTCGCTAGAAAACCCCACATTTTACGAAAACTACCTGCCTCTTAAGATCAACGAACATCCCCACACATTTGTGAGAGACATTAAATAGAAGACATTCTGTTCTACGCAAATTACCACCACATTGGTCATAACTCGAAAGTATGGGTCCGCATATGTAACAATACCTCGCACCAAAAATTCAAAACACCACCTCTCGAACAGAACAAGAGGGTATATAAAAAATGCAAATTCCCCATTTCTTGCCAGTGCATAATAAAGCCATGAAGAGACTCTAAGAAATGTAGCCTTTGCTCAAAGTCGCTGGGTGTAAAAACCGTGCCTGGTATTCTTAATACTATTCACCTTTTTTGTCATAATACGCGTTATTTTGTTCGTTCGCTCGCTTATGATCAGCTATAAGAGCCAACCCCTCAATAGAGGAACAATTGGGTTTCGATATCTATCCAAAATAATGAAAAATCCCTACGGGAAATCCCATAGGGAAATCCAAATTCATAGCGGAGCTCTCTCTACTTACTGACTTGATCATGAATAATGCATTGGCTTCCCTTGGCAACACCTGGGATCGCTTGGCGGCCTTTCAAACGACCGATTTGGCGACAGATACCCGATGGAACGGATGGCGTTTATTTGAATACGAGATAGGCTAGTTTATATATATTTTATACTCTTTTACCGTTTTTAAGGTATATAAAGTGAGGTATTCGGAATATTTTGTATACTATACGATCTTCAAAACATTTATTATCAAACAGTTTATTTTAGGCTGTTACACATTTACAGTTTGGAATTGGATTCTTTTATTACATTAATTTTTATTTGATTTAATAGTATTTTGTGATTGGATTTTAAACTCTTTCTAAGGCCGTGGTAAGCATACTTACCACCAGTTACATTAATTTTTAAATGTCTATGGTAAGCCGTTTTATTATGTTTCATTTCTGCTGTCATCCATTAATAACTTCAGAAAATTAAGAAAATTATAAACTCTTACACATTTTGTTACCAACACCCTCCCTTACACAGTAACAGGATTAAAAACTTCCTCATTGATCTGGCAATTTTATGAAAAATAATATTGTAATTTGTCATCTGAATAAAAAAAAGGCTTTATATAACATACAATTCTTTTTCCAGTTTGTAGTATTTACAAAATATATTTTATAAATATAAAACAAAAAAGAAATACAAATAATTAATTTCCCAGTTTTTAATAGGCCTCAATGGACAGCGGTAAGTATACTTACTACAAAAAAGGTGTGTTAAAAATCAAATTAATTTTATATAAGCTCTAAATGAGTTTCTCTTCTTAAATCAATCTCAATTCCACAAATGTTTTAATATACCTTTACCAGAAATAAATGGCCCGTTAAAGGGTAGCGATATATAAAAGAAATCATGGAGTAGTAATGAGCATATTGTTTGTTGAGTATACTGCTTGATTATATTTTATGAGTTGCTAATTAAAAATTTCAGTATTAAAAGAAATGCGTGTGCGTGCGTACATGTAGATTAAATCTCTGTTGTTTATCTGTTATTCATCACAATCAAATAAATGGGATTATTGTGTAACTTTTATCCTATTAATTAAAAATTTGATAGATTCATTTACAGTTTGATTTCTAGAATTTTTTGTTTGTTTGATGATTCTATGCATGAAATAAGGTTTTATGAGTTTATCCATTGATAATATAGCTGATGTAGCTGTTTTTTACTGTTTTTATAGCGTCCGATACGAAATAAATTGTAAAAATAAAAGTATCACTCGGTAATACATCTATTACAGGACTGGAATCCTCCCGTTGGTGTGGTGTGGTAGTTAGGAGAGGGGGGTGCCAGCTCAGGTGTCGTCCACGTCACTTGACCATGGTTCAAAATTACGTGGTCCGTCGCCAAAAGCCCTCGTGTAGCTGAACAGTGCGACGTTAATATTAAATCAATCAATCAATACAGGACTGGAATTAGGAGTTGAGAGTTATATTAACTGGCCCAGTGGTAACGTATCGCGCTTCCACACCACTGATCCGGGTTCTATTCCTGGGTTGGGCAAGATCGACTCAACCTTTCATTCCTACTGTTGTTGCTGTCGTGTGTTTATTACTGGGATACATATGAAAGACGTGAGATAGGTGAACTGAAACACATAACACAACCACAGAAGAATACAGATTTTATTACAAACGATGATCCCAGCATATAACAAGAGGTGCGCTGCTGTTCCTTTAGAGACGGGGATCCATTTCAGGCGAAAGACCGACTTCTTTCCCGAAGAAGATACAACCAAGTCTTACTCGGGATTCGAACCCGAACCCACTCGTTTACAAGCGGAGGGTCATAGCCACCATACTGGCTGGGCGACTTCATTCCTACTGCAGTGGGTCAATAAATGAGTACCAAGCTTGCTTAGGGACTTTAGCACTGGGGGCCTCGCTTCAGACTGATCACTTGATCGGGACATCTGCTTATGCACCCCAGCACCCTATGGCTACGTATACTGGGATGGCACAACAGGCTCTGGCCTTCATGGGCTGTTGTGCCAGTGAGTTTGAGAGTTCTATTACACTAGAGAGAAAGCTGCACAAATGCTATTGGTGACGGACTTCGTAATTTTGAATCACGGTCTAATGATGAGGACGACAACTGAGCTGTCACCTCCCTCTCCTAACTTTCACACCACACCAACGGGCGTATGTTTTTTGACAAATTTAAAGTGCAACAGCTTCCTCTAGACCGCGGATCATCAGCGACATTAAGCTCGAACTTATCACACACCAGCTATCAATCCATGATTTGACTACCGCGGCCATCCCCGAACTGAGAAGAATAGTTCTTAAAAATATTAGAAACAAATTGCTTAAAAATATTGAAATTTGTGTAATTACAACAGTATTAAGAATTTAAAAATAGGAAAATTTTAACTTTAAATTAGTTATTTGTTTAAAAATGGTGTTTTTCCTTTGTGAAATATACATAGGATTCAATACATTCATTGGGATACAATAGAATTCAAATAGGATACATGTTAACACTTTCATATAAAAATCAGGGTTTCGAACCGGAACTGAACCGAAAAACGGGAAAAAAACCCGTTATTTGGTCGGAACGAAAACCGATAAAAAATATCGGTCTATTTCGCTTCGCGATATATCTTCAGTCATTTTGTTACTGTAACAAACTAAATATTTTTTTTAATTTAACGTCAACAACATAATTACATGTACATTGCTTCTCGATTTCCTGTTTTGTTTTCTGGTACTTTTCTGTTTCAGTTTCGCTCTAAACTTATTGTAGAAGGCAGATTTAGTTCAGTTGAATGAACTAGATCATTAAAGATAAGAATATACATAAAATAAAATTATTCATTTTGAACTGAATCGAAAACGTTATTTTTGTCAACCGGAAACTGAACCGATATATATATTTTTAATTGAACCGGAATGAAAACAATTAGAGTTAGAGAAACTCCGATAAATAAATAATTAAAAAAATGTTGTTAACAAGGGGCTGCGCCCCCTTAAAAAGCGAACTATGTGGTAAGAAAAGGATTTTTTTTTACCGAAGATGTAGTGTCGTTAGCATTTCTTGGGCTATTTATTATTGCCTAAAGACTAAATTGTTGTTGTGTGTTTAATACTGGGATACGTACGAAAGATGTGAGATAGAAGAACAGAAACATACAACACACAACCACAGAAGAATACAGATTTTATAACAAACGATGATCCCAGCATAGAACAAGAAGAGGTGCGCAGCTTTTCCTTTCGAGACGGGAATCCATTTCAGGCGAAAGACCGACTCCTTTTCCGAAGAAGATACCACCAAGTCTTACTCGGGATTTGAACCCGAACCCACTCGGTTACATGCCGAGGGTCATAGCCACCATACTGGCTGGGCGATAAAAGACTACATTATAACCTTTAAAGCAGTCTAACGAAAAGAAATGACCTTAAGGTATTCGACTACGTTCGGAACCGTGATTTTGCAAAAGCGTATAAGTGGATAATATTTATGATATTTAGTGTCACTTAGATTAGAAAATGTATATAAAATTGTTTTAAGAATATTATTAGAATAAAAAATTATTTAAGTACAATATTTTGACAAAAAATGAACTTAGAATGACCCATTTTCAAAATACTCGCCTTTTGTGAAAAATGCTTCTATTATAATAATATTTTGCCTGTATAGCTCAGACCTCTATACAGAGGCTCAACCAGAATTTTTCAAATATATAACTTAGAAGTGTCTTTATCCCTGTTTTACGATAACAGAAGGGAGAAATTTTAAGAAAAATTGCCGATAATTATTTCAATTGGTTGTAACTCTGAAAATAATGTGAATTTTTCAAAAAAAAATAGTTCAGACTCTCTGGAGAAGTCTTTACTTTATGTAAGCAAAGTATTATTATTTTAGAAGTATTTCTTATAAAAGGAGAACATTTTGAAAAAAGGTTATTCTAAGTTAATTTTTTGCCAAAATATTGTATTTAAATATAATTCTTTTTTTGTCAAAATGTCCTTCAAACACTTTTATACCTGTATTCTAATCTAAATGACACTGAATATCATCATGTTAAAACCTTTATATTAATTATCAAGGGATTTGTGTGTGTGTGTGTGATATTATAAAAAGCTATACAAAACCCTCACGGGTTTAGTTTTATATAAGTTCTGTAGAGCAGAGGTCTCCAAAGTGGTATTCCGCGAGAAAATGTCGCTGGGCTGCAGAAAAATGTGGAATATATTTACTCATCACGTTCAGTTGTGTTTTAAGATGCATTCAAACATAATTCTATTCATAACAATACGTGAAAAGTTATAGAAACGCTACTGGATGGAATAACGCCATTTAATAGAATAACGCTACGGTAAGTAAGTGGTACTGCTGGTAGCTGAATTGTTATATGTAGATAATAGTTCCATGTGCAGCGAACATCCAGGATAATAATTTAAACAGGCATCTAAAAGAAAGCCTCATCGACCTATCGTCGAACGAAACTCACAAATTTAAATTTCATTCATCCTTATCAAGATTTCAGTTATGGATTTCCATAAAAAGTGAATACTCTTTTAGTGAACAGGCGATGAACTCCACAACTTATTTATGCGAAAAAGCTATTTCATCCGTTACAGTCATCAGAACTCGGTACCGATCTCAGCTTTAAAAAAAGCAGTTCTCCGTCTTGTAGTAACAACATTGGATCCAAATATCCAAAATCATTTTTCAATTAAGCAGGAATGTCCATCACACTAAGAATGTATAATGCTAAAAATTTGATTTACTAAAACACCATTTTTCAATTGTTTTGTTTTTACAGTTTTTGTTTATTTTGCTTATTTTATTATGACTTATTCATAAAGCTTTGATAATTTTATTACAATTAAGAGTTTCATGTTATTAACTAGATACGTTTTACGTGTTCTTAGGCCACAATATTTTTTTTGTAAATATATTCAACACTTAAAAAATCCTATTAGTGGTCAGCGGGATTTAAATTTTGAATTTACTGGTCCGAGAGGTCAAAAAGTTTGGCGAACGCTGCTGTAGAACATCCGAAGGTATTTATACAGTCCTAAAATAGGCATTTAGGGGAGTCAAAAGCGTGAAATGCAAGAAAAGAATGTCAAATAGATTCCGCTTCGAATATGCTGAACACATCTCAGGTGTCAGGGATGGTTGAAGAAAAGAGGTTGAGATTCTCGGGCACGATCTTTTTCACTTTACATAAAGTCGGGCCCGATTTTCCCAGTATTCAAATAGGGAAGGGATGCAGATGCGGGCCGTAACAACATCAAGCAACTGCGGGAACACTGATACGTGATCTACATGCTGTTGACACTAGGGTTGCCGGCCCAAGTGCTTAAGGCAGGAAAAAAAAACTTTCAGTTTCCCCCTCTCAATGATGAACTAAGTCACTCTTAAAACAGATGCGATTAATCTTATATTAAGTTTTACACAATTTGAGTATTTAATTTAATTTTTTCTATAATTGAGTTTGTAAAAGATAAATAACATTAATTATGCGTGTTGTAGCAAAATACACACACAATTTGAGGTTTTCGGTGGAGAATTAAATTTCCTTTTCGCGCTTATTGTAGTTAATTTTAATGATTGTTGAACGATTAGAGATTTGCAAGGCTGGTTCAAGAAAAATCAGTTCGGCTCGAAGTTCTATTCATCAGAATTGAGTGAGTGAATATTTACGTCGCACTGTTCTGCTACACGAGGGTTTTTGGTGACGGACCTCGTAACCATGGTCAAGTGACGAGGACGACACCTGAGTTGGCACCCCTCTCTAAATTACCACACCACACCAAATGGAGGTCGTTTGAGCTCAAGGCAGATTTAACGTGCATCGCTCCCCTACTCGGCGGGTCTTCAGTGGTACTGGGTTTGAAATGACACGCTTTATTGGTATCTAGTGCAATGAGTTAAAAGGATAACTGTAAAGATTGGTGGACATCAATTGTCTGATTTTCTTTACACGTGAAAAATTTTCACCCTGTTTTCGTTATGCTTTTGGTTTTTGTGTATATCCTCATTTATAATCGTAGTGTCCTTTGCAATATTCCCATTTCAACAAAGAAGATTTTCTCAAAAGTGCTTCATTTTGTTATTTGCTTCAAATTTCGTAAGGATATGAATTCAATCGATATTCGTGTAATTTTTCATATATAAACAAGGTAATAATGCTTCAAAAGCCACACGCAGTATAGACCAGGCAGCCGGCTGGGTGGCATGATTGGTTTGTCGCTGACCTTCTGCACCTAAGGTTGCGGGTTCGACACTGGCCCGAAATTACGTGGTCCGTCGCCAAAAGCCCTCGTGTAGCTGAACAGTGCGACGTTAATATTCAATCAATCAATCAATCGACACTGGCCCAAGTCGGTGGATTTTCATGATGCAGAAAATCGAGAGAGGTCATGTTGTATGATTATACGGCCTGAAAAAGATCCTTAGAGTATCAGTTTGGCTCGAGTTCACTCGCATCGTCAGAGTTCAGGTGCATCTCTCTGGGGAGGAAACAGGGTGTCAAAATTTTTTTGTGGTAATTGGTATCGCTTATATGGTGCTGTGCTAAAAAAGTTATACCGGTTCTTTTGGAATGTACTAGGTATGCAAAGATTAAGATACCAATGCTCCATTAGAAAAAAATAGAGAGAGACTAGGCATTTGGGAAAAATACTGTTAACGATCGAGAAGTGCAGCGTTGGTTTGATAATTTCGGTTTGGAGAATTTTTCTTACAAAATGAACGGTGTAGAAGACCCAAAACATTTGTCAAAAGTAATGCTCTGAAAGCATTAATGAAGACAAATCTAACAGCATTTATTATACTGCCAGTATTGACTAAATGCATTAAAAATTGAAAATTATACGCCCATCACTTGGGGTCTTAGCAAGCGTTAACTTCTTCATGTTAACGCTTGGCAACATGCGTTGTATAAACCAATTGCGAAATCAAACGAATTAAAAAAAGAAATTTGCAGTACCCAGCTTTATTTACCGGATTTTTCATCAACCGACCTTTATTTTTTAACAGTTTTTATGGACTGAACAATATGAAAATGAAGACAGTCTACAAAATTACATATCTGAGTTTATTGAATCTAAAGATCAGAATTACTTTGGGAATTTCATTGGGAAAGATGCATTGAAAATAACGGAGCACATTTTGATTAAGTATGTAGGTCACGACTCGACAGTAAACAAGTAATATAAAAAATTTTAAGACTTCCTACTTAAGTCAACAAAGAAAAATTTTATTTTAGTTACTTTTTGTTAAATAATTACAATTAATACACTGCTGGACAATTGCTAAGGACGGATAACACTATCATCCATAGCAACCACAAAATCAAAGGAAGCAAAATGTGGAAAATTAAAATAAGTGCGGGATATTAGTAAGAAGAAGTATGAGTATGCAAATTTTTTTCCACGTCTGTTCATCACCTGATAGCGTTCATAAGAGCTTTAAAGGTTTTGACGCGTGTAGACAGTTGTTGTTTCAAGTCAAAGTTTTACAGGAAAGATTTAATAGACGAACTTAAAATTTTTGGCATGTCTTCCCGACATCCCATAGATGATTTTATGTGTGGCCGAATTATTGGAAAGATAGAAGAATGGCGGAAAATAACAGATGTTGCCAGGGAGTTCGACATCGCTCACAGCGTTGTTTCAAGGCTGTGGAAGTCATTTAAAACTACTGGAATGTGTAGTAGACGGCACGGGGGAGGTCGTGTTAGAAGTACGACGCCTGCAGAAGACAGATATATCGTCCTATCAGCAAAACGAACAGGCGCACCACAGCTCAGCAGGTGGCAAATCAGTTTTCTTGCTGCCTTAGGAAAGCAGATCTCCCGAAAAACTGTTGCCAGACGTTTGAGGAGGAGGAGGACTATACGCACGCAGACCTGTTGTGTGTGTCCCATTGACCAGACAGCACCGTACTGCCCGTTTGCAATGGTGTCGTGAGCATCACAATTGGACTGAACAGGACTGGGCATGCGTACTATTCTCAGATGAGAGTAGGTTTAGTCTGTCATCGGATTGTAGACGCCAACTGATCTGGCGCGAGAGTGGTACTGCTTATCGTCCAGAAAATATCCAGGAAAAGGACCGATATCCGACATGCAGTATCATGGTGTGAGCCGGCATCATGATCAATGGCCGCATGCGCCTACATGTGGTTGCGAATGGGACTATGACGGGCCAACGATACATTGATGAAGTTCTACTTCCTCATGTTCGTCTTTTCCGTGGTGCTGTCGGTGATAAATTTGTTTTTATGGACGACAACGCAACATGTCATCGAACACTCGCTGTTGAGGATTGTCTAGACAGCGAGGGTATTTAACGTCTCGTATGGCCAGCGCGTTCTCCAGATCTAAACCCCATTGAAAATGTGTGGGATGCTTTGGGGAGGCAAGTTGCTGGTCGAAACTATCCTCCGACAAACAAGAACACCCTCATTCGTGCACTCACAGAGGAATGGGATAAATTGCCTCAACAGCTGCTGGATAATGTTGTGCAAAGTATGGTACGACGTGTGGAATGTTGCATCACACTCCACGGTGGACATATCCCGTACTGATACCTTTCTTTAAGGTGCCTGCTGACTTTTAGATGCATTGTTCCATTTCTCCGTACGCAGATCAAATGAACATTTTTTTTTTTTCAGATGTTTCACAGCTTTTGTACTTTCAGAAGAATAAATATTCTTTATTCTAATGTCTGAAGAGTGTGGCAACTATATTTTATCCTACTAGGCCTCATGTCTCGCTTAATGTTATGCTACATAGCAATTTGTGATCCATCCTTAGCAATTGTCCAGCAGTGTATAAATATGCATATACATATTATAGAATCACAATATTAAGTGACAAATTAGAAAGCGATTTTTCTTTCTATATACGGTGTTGGACTATTGTTTTTGTTTGTTACTATTTATTCATTCGTAAATCACATTCTCAGAAATTAGACCATCTTAGGTAGGATTCGATCTTTCGACCTTAGGATTAGAAGTCCAACGTGCTATCCATTGCGCCACAGAGACACAACGAGCGATTTTCTTTTTATATATGGCTTTGGACTATTATATTTGTTACTATTTGTTCATTAATTAAAATTAATTAATTAATATTTAAAAAAACTGTATTAACATCAAGTGTCATCTCCTATAAGTTTAAAAAATGTGTTTGTGAACTTGAGTGTATGAATAGAAAGTATTTTATTAACGATTGAAAATTTGAATAAGATATATATAACTTAACTCAGTGACGTAACAGCCCATGAGTCGCAAGACCTAGTGTGCCCATATCAGTATACATGACCTTAGGCCCTTAGGTGCATGAGGTGCAATCCCGGAGCTGTGGTGTGGAAGTACAATGCACTACCACTTAGCCACTGGGCTTCAATATATATATATATATATATATATATATAGGGAGAATGTGAACTAATAGTAGGGATTTGAAAACGACGTAAAAGATAAGAGAAAGCTTCTCTTGGTTTCTTTTGTGTTGCTAGTGATAAAAAACCACTTAAGGTGGGTGTTTTTTAAAGTTAAATTTCTACATAATTTCGGTCTCTTGAGAAATTTAAAAATGATATTGAAGAATTAACACTGTCTCAGAACGAAATAATTTTTTCGAAACTGGGAAAACATACTTTATACAGCAGGAGGAAAAGGATACAATATTTCCTTCTTTGTATCATGACGAAAGAAAGTTATTTCGAGTCAGGAATCAGCAAGATTGTCAAACTTCTATTAATCAGTATTTTAAAATTTTCAATGAACTGGGGCATAATAATTCACTAACAGTATTTTTTTTTAATAAAAAGTATGTAGTTTCCAACTGTAGAAATTTTTGTGTAGTTGCTTATTATAGAATTTCCAAAGGATAACTGAAAAAAAATTGTATTTTTTTAACTTTGATACCACAAATAAGCCCGAATTAACCTGACACCTCACGCGCAGGGTATCTCATACCCAAGGGTGTTTACATTCTGTTTTTACCGTAAAATTTGCATAGACAGTTGAAAAAGGGAGAGAAGTAGGAAACATAAAATGTTTATTACACTTTTCACACGTATAATTTAGTTTTTCTGTTCTCTTTATTAAGGTATTCGGTACATTGTTTATACATTCCTTTAGTCTTCGTCGTGAGTGAGTGCGATGTTTTCACTGGATATTAATTTTTTTGAAAGTTTCGTAGAAGCTTTGCTTGCTGGTTTTTACATTCTTCTGTTATTCAAAATCCAAAACTCTTCAGAAATCAGCTCCTGGTTCGATTTTTAGTGGGTGGTTTCTGACTACTTAACAAAATAACTTGAGCGTTTATTGTCGCAACTTTCAACAACAAAAAAATAGTGTCATACGCTAATGATTATATTTTCTAGCCAATGAATATAATGTGGTTACTTTATCAAGCATGACAATTACTCCCTCAGTCAAATTATCTGGATAGATTTCAGTAGAGGTATCATACTTGTTATTATACTCTTCATCATTCCATTCTTCCTTATCATCCCCGCAAAGGGACTTATTTCATCCGAAAATACTATTATATTATCTACACTATTAAAATTCGTTGGTAAACAAACGCGTGTCGGTCGCTTTGTATGTATTTACATCTATTTTCTCACGTACCGCACAACGCAGAAACTCGACCAAAGGTACCAAAAGATTGGGAATGATCCGATAAATCCGTTCTTACCATTTATGTTCTGATATTGCAATTATTTAAAAAGATATTAATTAAAAATCTTTGTTTTACTTCTGCTTGCTGTTTCTTCCACCAACCAGAATGAAAAGCTGGGAGGTGATGATTTTTTTTTAATTACCTCTGACGATTTTAAAACACGATCTAATTTTTTCTATGAGACTCAGACAAAAATAATTGCAGAATTGGAAAAATTATTTATTTCGTCACGATACGGTAAAATTTATTTTACAAAATAATGATATTTTTCATTTTTTACGATTTTTTTCTAAAATGAATTAAAATCGATACGTATTTATGAAAAGGATTTCTAAATCATTCCGTGTGAATTTTCTTTCGTGTCAATGAAATGTTATTCTACACTGAAATAGTTCATGCTTTTCTCTTTCATACTCAGTCATTTAAAAAATAAAATGTCAAAAAACTTTTTTTTACGATTTTTGAAGAAATACTCAAAATTTTAATGAAATACTTAATAACTTCATTATTTATAAAAATAATCAAACGAAACTGTGTTCCCGTGTGTATAACAATATTATCCGTAGTATGTACAATGATTGAAAAAATTGCATAAAAATTACGATTTTAAAAAAAATGTTTTTTTTCGTTTTTTACCTTCTTTGCGAGAGTTAGTCACACACACACAATGCAGTTTTTTTCAGTTTTTGTTTAAAAATTATCGATACATGAAATTTGAAGGCAATCGATACATGAAATTTGAAGGCATTAACTTAAAAATGAAGCCCCCTCGAAAAAATTAAAACTAACAAATAACGCAAATTTACAACAGTCAAGGGTTTGGCGGCGAAAACCTGTTTGGCGCCAAATGAGTAACACTTACTCTGTGCGCTTTATGTTTGATGAAAGGTTACACTAGAAAAGAAGATGCCTATAAATAATGAATATCACCAGATTTGACAAAATTGAATCTCTCTCTCTTCCTTTTATTTTAAAGGTCTTTTAACTCTTATTTCTGTGAAGTTCGTGGCGTATTCAGCGGAGCGCTTGATTACTACTGATTTTACACGGGTTCAAAGTAACATCATTGCTTAATTTTTTGTGATTTTTTAAAATCGAAAAAATTAACCACTCAAAATTTTATTCGCTCATTTAATAACTTCGCCAGCAATTTTGTAATTGGAAAGATAATTTGTTTCGCCACGATAAAGTTTTTTTCCCTACAAAACAATGATTTTTAAGATTTTTTCTAAAATGATTCAATATCGATGCATTTAAATGAAAATGATTTTTAAAAAACTCATACTTTGAACTTTTAGAGTTAGTGATTTAAAAAATAAAATGCCGAGAAAGAAAACTTTTTCTTACGAATTTTTAAAAAAATACTCAAATTTTAAATATTTAATAACTACTTATCAAATTCAGAATTTTAATAACTTCTCCATTTATAAAAATATGCATGAAACTTTTTTTTCCGTGTATCGAACATTTCAAAAAATGCTCAGAATTTTAATTCAACATTTAATATATGTTGTGGAATTTTGTAATTATAAAAATTTCTACTTTTTCGTCTTTTTTCAACATACAACTTTTTTTAAAAAAAGGTGCATTTTCGTTTCCGGGCCTAAAAAGTTGCAAAGTGAGTGAGTGAATGTTTAAGTCCCACTGTTCACTTACTCAAGAGCTTTTGGCGACGCCCCTCCACATTTTTAACCATTGTCAAGTGACGAGGGTGAGACTTGAGATGGCACCCATCTCTCTTAGCTATCATACCATAACAACGCTAGGACGTTTAAGCTCTCGACAGATTCAACGTGCATCACTCCTTAACAGCGGGTATTCAGTGGTAGCCAAAATTTTAAAAGGGCAGTAATAATTAATTGTGGGAAATTACCACGAGAATTTTGTAATGACGCTAATATAGAAATCACGCACACACCAGGAAGGGCTGATAGCGAGAGGGGAATTTACATGGCAATATGTTATGCATTCAGAAATGTTCTTGCAGAATCCTGTCTAAGAAAAAAGCGAAAAAATTTCGAAACAGGTAATTTTGAGCTATACACTCGGTAGAAGTTCAAGAAACGCCGGGATTGGAAGTGCTGATTTTGTGAAGGGAAGGGAAAATTTATAAAAGTAGAGAAAGCCCGTACAACGCCAGGCCATGCAGCTAGTATCTATTAAATTACTTAAATATCACATTTCTCTATCATAACTACAATAATGCTCCATTGCATAGGAAAAATTTTAAAGCGTGCTCATGCATTTAAAACTGTCACGGCTATTCACGCACTGGGTATGACATACTTGAAGAGGCGGTATCCAAAAATATACGCTTAGAATTCACATACAAGCTAAGGCCCCTCATAGGATAAGACCTTAAAGTCAGCTACACGAGAAACTATTCATTTTCGGGAAAAGGTTTAGATGGAGTCTTGAAAAAAGTTGGGCAGTGGGTATGATATATCCTTGATTCACGTCAATGTTGTGAACGACTTGTCTTCCGGTAGTTAAGCTAAGTTGCATTTTGGTGCTCCATTGTTAATTGAGTGATTGTCCAATCGAATGTGCTCAGGTTTGGTGTTGGGATGTCGGCGATTTAGTCAATTGGTCTCCCTTTAACTAAATACTATCATTTGGGCACCCAACTGATAATCGGATGCGCACAAGTTTGCTGTTAGGAGGTTGATGTTTTGGTCGATTGGTCTCCTCGGAGTTAAGTATCATCATTTTAGAACCTGCTAATGGAGTGTGCACAAGTTTACTGTTCGGATGTCTGTGTTCGGACCTATTGGTCTCCTCGTAGCTAAATACCATCGTTTTGACACTCGATTGTCAATTGGGTGTGCCCAGATTTGCTGTTGGGAAGTCGGGGATTTAACCCATTAGACTCTTCTTAGTTAAGTATCATCGTTTTGACATTTTATTGTCAATAAGGTGCGCACAAGTTTGCTTTTGGGAAGTCGGGGATTTAACCAATTGTGTGTGTGGTCTACCTATAACTAAATACTATCGTCTTGGTCTTCGACTGTTAATCAAATGTGCACATGTTTGCGGTTGGGAAGTTGGTGTTTTGATTGATTTGTCTACTTGTAGTTGATTACATAACTTTAGAAGATGAAAAACGGGTATTCAATTGCTTTACTGTATGCAATGAAAAAGTTCAATTCGATTCGTATTTGGGCAAAAGTATTAGTTCAACTTATTGTTGGAAACAAATAATAGAGTAGATTACAACTGTGAATATTTAGACTTAAAACCTACAATATCATATGGTTTTCCGCATTTTATCTGCCCCCCTACCTCTTAGACTTGATTTATGACGTTCGTGTGTGACACTATTCACCACGATGACCACTCAACAACAAAATCTCAATCCTCTTTCCATTTGAAACAGATTTATGGTCATAATGCTTAGCTTAATGTTCCATCGTACCCCCCAATTGCAGGGAGAAAAAAAAATATCGTCGGTAAAAATAAAAATCGAATGAGCGGAAAAAGTACATGACTTAACAGGTGTTCTTTCCTGCACTCTCCCCCTTTCCCTGCGGTGACACGTTAAAAAGATGTCTGGTTGCGACTTTACACACACAAACTCTCATATCACAAATCGATTGGCTGGGTATCGGAAAAACGATTTTTAGAGTTCTCGTTTGGTCCTAGTTCGAAAAAGATTTCTCGAGGCGCAATCACTCCCCTCCCCTCTTGTACACCCCTGTGTTGTGACTGAGGTTGCTATGGTTAAAGTGTCTCCCACGTAGAAGATTTATTTTCAGTTATTTTTTTTATTATTATCTTTGCTAAAGAAAGGATGTGTGAGACAATATTTGCACACCGAATTGTGAGAACAGATAGAACATATTAGAATAGACACACAATAAAAAAAAGTGATAGTTTTTTGGAGCTTTCGTTTACACAGCTCAATTTTTATGTACACAGAATGTTGTGTGTATTGTAATTATAAATTACACTTGCAATACTCTATGTGGTTGCAAGACACTTTTTTTTGTCTCGTATTCGTAACGTCACTTTTTTTCCATAAGAAAAATATGTTTATTGATTTTGACTAACAGACAATTTCTTCTGTGGATTATTACAACATTTAGTAATAGATGCATAAACAGATAGTTTTCAAAATATCCATTATTATGTAAAATAAATCGTTTCAATTAGCAGTCGAGTTTGAAAGTAATTGCAAAAAATGGAGAAAAAAATCGAAAATTGGGGGATTTGCTTATAATTTAGTTCTCCCAGAAAAACAAGTATTGAATTTTCGTTCGATTGATACATCTTGACGAAAATGACTTTGTATGGTAATTTCAAAATATGTACACTAGGATTGAAAAAGTATTTGTTCTTTATATTCTAAATATTTTGCAAGATATTTTTTTCACTAAATTGTGAAATATTTAAATATCTGTTTTACTTGAGCGACCGCTTTCACAAAACCCGAATAGTGTTCTCTCAGCTAAATGCACAATCAATAGTATATTGCCTGGATTACAAAATAATTGTTAAGTGGATAGTGGTTAATATATAAATAGTTAATGCAAAATAATTACTGTGCTTAAAGTTAAATATGTAACAATTATGTTCAATCATTAATAACAATTAACTAAAAAACAATTTGCAAAAGATTAATTTGATCTTTAAACGTAAAAATACTAGAACTTTTAATATTTGTACTGTCATAAGAGGTGAGAACAACTCATTTGCTTTTTTCGTAGGAAAATTAGTCATTAAATATCGAATGCTTGCTTTTCAATCAAAAATTAAGTCAAATATTACGAAATATGATTTGAATTTGTGAATATGCGTTTAAAATTATTTTCTTATGAAAACTTCGATAAAATCATTTTTTCTTCTGCCGTTGTATGAAAGATTACAATTTTTTTCTCTTCAAGTGATCTATTGCGTATAGGAATAGTATATTTACGCCTTCCCCTGTAAAGCTGCACGAAGGTTATTGGAGACGGATCGCGTAGTTTTGAACCACGGTCAAGGACATCACTTGAGTTGGCAGTCCCCTCTCCTACTTCACCAGCGGGAGGAGGTCTGAGCTTCGACATATTTAACGTGTATCGTCCCCCTCGGTACTGCGTGTTTTCAGCTGTACTAGGCTCGAACTCATGACACGCCTGCCACGAGTCCGTTACCTTGACCACTAGGCTACCGCGGCCACATGTAGGCGTAGAAATTAGACACATAAAGCGGAGTATATTAAATATTACTCATCAACTGAAAGTTAAGCAACTTCATTGAAAAGTTTAAGTAGAAAACGTTCTTAGTAGAATCTAAATAGCTGAATTAATAAAAGTAAAAGTAGTGAAAGTTAGTAACAAGTAAAGAATGATATTAAAAAAACGAATAGGAAGAGTAAATATAGAATGAGTGAGGGAATATTAACGTCACCCTATTCAACTACATGAGGATTTTTGGCAACAGACCTCGTAATTTTGAGCTTAGGTCAAGTGACGAAGACAACTGAGCTCGCACATCCCACTTCCCAAACTACCACACCATATTAAAGGAAGGAAATGGATCCTCAACAGATTTAAGGAACGTCAACCTCTCTACACGGCGATTCTTCAGTGGCTCGAACTCGTGATATGTAGGCGACGAATTGTGAACATTACCATTAAGCTACAGAATCCACTAGATGTGAATAAGACTGTCATACTACAAACTCTACGAAAATAATTTCAGCTATGGAATTACTATTTTTTACAAATTTTGTTTCAGACATCACCTACAGAAACCGTTTTTTTTTTCAAAAGCATATAAGTAGGTAATTTTTTTTAAACTTGTGCAATGTTTTGCTACCGAATGTGACTTTTGAATAAAAATATGAACTTCCCTTGCCAAAAGATATTCTAACGGTATATATACTATCAGTTTGCAATAGTTCACTTCGAAAACAACTGTTTATATTTATAAACGCTCTCTATATATGTGTGTAACTAAATAAAACAAGTATATTTTCACAAACGAATAAAACTAGATAATTATATTATCTAAAGTTAGGATAAGATGTGTCTGCTTTGTCACAAACAAAAAACATACAAATATAGCTTTACTACTGTTCATTCGTAAAAACTTTTAAGGATTTTAAAAGTATATCATTGCTTTTCATTTTTTTATACAAAGTGTGTCCAAATGCCGTGTACAAAACATCGTGGTACAAAACGTCGTGAAGATCCATAATTACATTGGAAAGCATGGGCAGAAAGCGATAGGTGGTGCTGTACGCGAACTGGTAAGGTCGGTCCGTGATGATTCCTCATTTCAAACACAAGCAGCGTGCGATGAACATGAATCGTTACACGAACGCCGAGTTAGCAGATGTTCTTTTTAGGCAACTTAAATGGACGAGCAGGTATTCGGTTGTAAGGAGAAAGATCTTTAACGAAGTGGTAACCGAATCTTTAAACGTTAGCTCAGATACATCTGAACCGGGTGCAAAATGGATCTTTCAGAGCCACGATTGAAGGAACTGGGCGACCACGAACAGCACGAATACCCATAATGGAAGAGGGTGTGTTGCTTGCTGTGAACCAAAATCCTGGGCCAGTGTACGGGCGCTTGCCATTGCAACCGGAAGATCTCGGTCAGTTGTATATTAGGTACTGAAGGGCGAAGCCTTACCTCCGTTTCATGACAGAGAGTGAATTTATTACAGCCAGATGATCCCCCACGACGTATTGCGTTTGCGCAGTGGTTTGTTAACCAAAATGTGGAACACACGCACTTTGCCAGTTCCGTGTTGTTCTGTGATGAAGCAACCGTTTCACGCGAAGGTGTGTTCAATCCACACAACGTGCACATGTTGGCCTTGAACAACCCACACAAACCCAACCACGGGCCTCACAACAACGCTTCACTGTTAATGTGTGGGCGAGTATCTTGGAGGGCAGTTTACTCCGTCCATACATCTTACCGCCTCGACTGACAAGTATCTCGTCTTTCTACAAGTGGTACTTCCGGAACTACTTACTAATGTACCCACACCTGTTCGGCGCCGCATGTGGTTTCAACAGGATGGTGGGGGGGGGCATCTCATTATGGGAGGTGTGCACTTGACCATTTGAACCGGACATTTCCAAACAAGTAGATAGGTCATGGTGGTCCCATCGCTTGACCTCCCAAATCCCCTGATTTATCTTCTCTGGATTTTTTTTCTCTGAGGTACCATGAAGAGCCTTGTGTACGACACGCTCGTCAATTCTGAAAGAACCTGGTGGCACGAATATCAACCGCTGATGTTATGATTCTTGAAACACCCGTTATTTTCGAACATGTCCACCAATCTATGTCGCGTTGGTGTTATGCATGCATGTCAATGACCAAACCTTTGAAAACCTTCTAGGATGCTTTATAATCATATTTTTTATTTATTACTGTTTTTTGTGTGTGTGTTTAATAAAACATTTTACACTACATTCTGTGTTGTGCTTCTTTATCTCGTTAGAGTTACGCCTATGCTTTCCTATGTAATTATGGCTTTTCAGGATGTTCTCTACCTCCCCCAAATTTGTACACGACATTTGGGGGCACCCTGTATAATTGGATAGCGTACTTTCTCAAATTTGAAACATTTAAAAGTGAAAATCAAAAGCTGAACAACTGTGAAAGTACGTATACATTAATAAATTATTTAGAATCTTCTTTTTTGAATGTTTATGGACGATGTTTATCTCTTGTTTCTAGAATATAAGCTACAAATACATTTGAAATGAAAAAATACACTGCTGTTCATTGAAATTGCAAGACTCTGAGAGATAAATGATACACACGTTGTAACGTCTCGGTGGACGCAGATATTTGGGGGCCCGAGTAAAGACCAGCTATAGTAATTAAAACATACTCTTATTATCTGTTTAACTTATTAGCTCTAGACAATGTAAGGGGAGGGGGAAGAATGTATTTAAAACATTAAATCTGAGGAGAAATCAATATTGATTAATTTAAATATCATAAAAATAAACACACTTATTTTAATATGGGAGTGATTATCTTTGAATATTTTTTAATTTGATTTACTATACGACTTCCTGTCGTTATCTATTCACTCTTCTATACCCACTTTCAACCATTATCGCCTACTCTACTTCAAACACTCAAATAGAAGTTCTGCTGTGTTGTTGTGGCTAATACCACCTGTCTGACGTAGTCAGATCGAGATCCACGAAAGTCATCGTGGCAAGAGGCTAGAAGTACGCCTGTCATTGGCTTTGACCTTGAGCACCCTACAGGTGACAGTACGAATTAGCTCAGCGAAATTCCCCAAAGGGATGACAGATGGCGACACCACCTATCTCCACCTCCACAATTTAGGCATGGAATTGAAGGGGAGGGAAATGTTCTCCAGTTCCCTGCACTCGTGACTCAGCCCACAAGACTTTCGGACCCACTGATTTCACGAGCCCGTACTTCGTGTGTACTCGGAGGGTATTTGAGGGCATCCGGCATCGAACCCAGGCCTTCCGGTCAGGAGTCCGATGCTCTAACCTCTAGGCTACCCACGGCCCAAACAGAAGTTCTAATTTGCATAAATCCCAACCTTCATAGAGAGAGTTTTTCAACTTAAATCACAGAGGCTTAAAAGTAGAACGATGAATAGACCCGTTACAACGTCAAAGTCGTACAAAGAAAATGTTAGAATATACTAATAATTAGTATTTAGGCTCAATCAAGTGATACAGGAGAGAGGAATGACATCTTAAACTGTATAAAAAGAAAGTTTCATAGTAGGTTTCTCTTTCGGAAATCAAGTTTAAAAGTTGACTGTTTGTGAGAAGATCATGTTATGCCTCGTATAAGAGGTAGAAAATGCTACCAGTAAATGTCGAAAATTGATAGTGGCAGGATCTTGGTTTATTGAGAGGACGATTCATCGTTCTACGATATCACTACTCGCAATCGTTGTCATCCAATGACTGTTATGTTAATAGGAAATCGATGGGTATAATCAAGAAGTGGCCATACTGAACGCATTGCAGATCTCAATTTATTTTACAAATGCCAGGCCATTGACCATCAGGTCATTAGGCAACGGGCTCTCCAATACCATTTTACAATGCAGTTAAGATCATTCAGTGCAGAACACTCGTCCAAATGAGCGGCAGTCATGTCTTGTCCAGTGTCACACAAAACGCAGATAGGTGAAGTCACTAAATTAAAACGAAACAGATGAGCACAAAGGCAGTCATGTCCGGTTTAAAGTCTAAATTTAGCCACAGCAGCAGCACGAGGAGAACTTGGAATACCGTGGGATTTCTTACATAGTGTACTCCAAGGCTTATCACGAGCAACACGAGAAGCTGTAAGGCGAAATGATTCCCTAAAAATCCTTTTAATTTCCAGTTTGGCAGAATGAAGTGTCAGGTCTCTGCGAAAGTTCTGAAGGATACCCGTTCCCTTTTTTGCCAAAAAGTCTGCCCTCTCATTTCCCCAAAGACCACAGTGGGATGGTACCCATTGAAAGACGATCTTTCCTTTTATCTTTCCCAGGAGTTCTCTACAGTTCTGCTCACGTAAACAATTATTCTCATTATAGTTGGACAAAGCCTGAAGGGCAGAAGTAGAATCTGAAAGAATTACAGCTCTTTCAATGGGGGAGACGAACAGCAAGTTGCTGAAGGGCTATATGTATAGCTTCAACCTCACCATCAAAGTGAGTTGTCAAAGGGCCGGCGTGTAAATAGAAGGAGAAGAGGTGACTAAAAACACCAATGCCAGCGCCTTGGGCAAAGTCCAAGAGTGAGCCATCTGTATAAATATGAAGCCACTCCTCCGGTGGGAAGCGGGTATTGATAGTTTCCAAAGCTGTAGCGTGAAGAGCAGTTGGACTTAGATCACGTTTTCTCACATTTAGAACAAGGTCCAATCTGATGTCGAGTATTGCGTAGTTGAGTGGGTTAACAAAAGACAGTAATTCAAAGGGCACATCATTAATGACTTTGTATTGAATGTTCTCACGAACACATTGAATAAAGCCCTTTTGAGTCTTAAGATTACGTCCTCCATCGGAATCATAGTCCCGCTAGAATGAATTATTTGGGAGTCTAATAAGTCTATTGAAGATAATAGCAGCATTCTTTTCAATTATATTAGTGAATGGCTGAAGGTCGCAAAGTAACTGCATGGCAAGTACTGGAGTAGTTTTAACTCCGCTAGTGATCATGCGAAGGGCTTGGTTATGGAAAGTGTCAAGAAGTTTTCTAACGTTCTCTGAGGCAGAGATCAGCACTTCATTGCAATAATTTAGAACTGGTTGAATATATGTCTTGTAAGTTGTATTTAAGGTATCCTATTGCATCCCCATTTAACTCCGGTCAATCTTTTAAGAATGGAGAGTCGCTTTCTTGCCTTAGAAACAACAAGCTCAGCATGTTTAGTCCATTTCAATTTGTTATCAAGAGCGCAACCCAAATAAATTGAAACATCACTCTGTTGAACAGGCATACCGTTATAAACCAATTGGGGACTGAATGGTTGTCTATTTAAAGTAAAGAGCTGACAAGTAGTCTTCTTTAGGTTTACAGTCATATTATTTTAAATACACCAAAGGTGTAACCTTTCAAGGGTCAGATTTAGGATGGTATTTAGTTTGCAGATCTCAATGGCCAACAGTAACATCTAACACAACAAACATATCGTCAAGGTGACATCACAAGATCGTACATCTAAATCGCGAACTTTGAGTCTAGAAGTGGGCTTGCTTGCAGCTCAACAAATATACTCACGGATAGTACGAAGCCGTCTGGAGCAGCAATTACTGCTTGTACGGTGACCATTACTGCGGCTTCCCGTGATACTGCAGCATAGAAACACGAGCCAACTATGGAGAGCCCATAGATAGGAATGGCTTCACGTAGTCTTTCAGATGAGTCTTGATTCTGCGAGCAGCATCAAGATGGATATATCATTGTCTGGAGACTGCACGCCGCTTTAAATGTTATATCACCATACGAGCACTTAATGTGGTGTGATGGTATAGGCAGTCATGGTGTACAAAATTGCTTCTCAAACTTTCAATACTAGCACCGCCCTTTTCAATCACAATTTTTATCGCCCCCTAATAATGTACTGAATGCAATAATAATGCACTTTGACGCTAAAGCGGCAATCTTTATTATAAGCCGTATAAATTAATGACATAAGTATTAAATTTTGTATATGTTACTTTTAAGCAAATAAAAAATTAATTAAAAGGATAATTATTGTTATTTTTCCTTTCTCTAATTTTTAAATTGAAAAGTATTGCAAAATGCGGTGGCTGCTTAGAAGATAAAATATAGATATCAGCTAAATACAGAAAAAGAACCCAGAGGGTCAATTTCTAATCATAAGCATTCCTTTGAAAAGTGAGTTCATGAGTTCTAGCCCGAGTGCTACTTTATACCCCCTGCGTAGAGGGGTTGATACACGAAAAATCTGTTGTAACTCAGTCCTCCCGTTGGTGTGGTAGTTAGGAGAGAGGGGTTTAGCTCAGATGTCATTCTCGCCACTTGACCATGGTTCAAAATAGTAGGTCCGTCACCGACAGATCTCGTATGCGACGTTAATAAACGCCACCCGCACATCAAAATTGCCCATAAATTTAACAGCGTTTTCTTCTTATTATGCTTCGTACATACAATAGGTAGAATGTTTTGGTTTTCGCTTCCTTTCTTAGAGTAGCAATTTTAATGGCCAACAATGTAAAATCAGAAAAAAAAATTAAAATTTTCCATCAGTTATTTGTCAGACAGCTTATATAACACTGATAAATTATGTAACAAATTAATTAAAAATTAGTTGAAACAACTTTTATAAGGCGAATACTCTCTTTCAGTCCCAAAAGTGTGATCCCACAGTGTGATATCAGGTGATCATAGTGGCCATAGAACTGGACTCACATATCCTATATAGTGGCCTGGGAATCCCATATCCAGCCAACCACGTATATGAGCACATAAATGCGCCAGAGCCCCATCTTAAACCATCATGCATCATCATTCATTCATCATTTACCGCATTTTTCTCTTAAACTATGGATCGTACAGATATAGCTCTTTCATCATTGTTTGTCTACTCCCAACAAGAAGTATAGCTGTTCATAGTTTGGGCACCATTTTTGAGACAACCTGTATACAGACAGGTCTACACCACAGTTCCGGAGTTCAAACTCCTGGCTGAGCAAGGTCGACTCAGCCTTTCACTCCTTCAGTGGGTCGATAAAAGTGTACCAAGTTTGCTCGGGAACTGAACACTCGGGTTTAACGTCAGACTGACCATTTGACCAAAACATCTGCACATGCACCCCAGCGCCTGAGGTCGCGTATACTGAGATAGGCATAGTAGGCCTTGGCCCTCATAGGCTGTCACGCCACTGCAGTTCATTTGTATATAGATTGAAAATAAAACATTTTTTTACAGAGATGACTATTCCATGAATATAAGATGATTATATTCTTTGCTAAAAAGAAACAAAGTCAAGCTTCATAATCTATTAAAGATAGAACAATATACTCACACACCAGGGTTCATTACAGGGTAGAATCAATGAACACAGGATTTTCTGATGGAAATGAACTAACACTTGTTTATTTTTGTATCATCGTTATTTTTTGTCTCGAACACAGAATCAGAAGTATCGACATAAGCACCCCCACATGTCACATCATCTCCCACATCATTCAAAATCTAGACGCTCTACTAACTCATTATTCATGAGATTGGGGCTCTTCTCTTTGGCGAGGATTATTACATGTTTTTCCTGCCACGGCACCCTTGTAAGGAACAAAAACACGTCTTAAATAGAACCAAGAACAGGTGTGTCTTTGTGGGGATATTCTCAGGATTTGTAAGCAACGCTTCGGACACAAACGCATCTTAAGCAAGGAAAAGGCGTACGAGTTTCTAATTGTATGTCAAGTGCTGTGTCATGATAAACGTTATTATCGTCAACCATTTCATGATACAATCAACATTTTATACATCTTTTCATAAATCATACAGGGTCGAAAATCTTGAGGAGTTATTGGCAGTTGTTGAAGACGTTTTTAAGTTTAAAGCTTTTGGTTGCTGGAAAGACTTGCCCCTTGAAATGTCATCAAAGATTTCGCTGAATATTTGATGATAAATATTTTATGCAGCCTTAAATGTAGCTAAATAATTCCTTACGGTAAATAACCGAATGACAGTTAAAAGTATTGATTCTTAGACAAAGATTTATTTGACTATTTTTTTTACTTTGTAGCCTTATGCTTCGCTGAACTTTCATCGACATAAAATTTTTACCAATTCATGATAACTTTGTGTAATTACGAGTAATTCACTTCATTTGGCTCAGACAAAAAATGAAAGACTTGTGCAGAGCTTGATCACATGTGATTCTTCAAACTCTCATTTATGAATATAATTTTTAAAAAGATAAAAAATAAGAAAATAAAAATATATAAAGTGGATGTCTTAATGATTAAGGATAAATAAAGAATGTAATATACTTCCTTATTCCAAAGTTTATGTTGTTCATTTTCAAATAGAGATTGCAAAATTTTCTTCCATCACACATTTTATTAAACAACCATACCACGTAACATATTGAACAATTACAAGAACAACAATAAAAAATCAAATGATAATGTTACGAAAAGCAATCGATTAAATAAAAATAAATCGATACAAAACTTATCATTGCCACAGTCCCCCCCCAAAACGAAATAATTAATTACTTCTCCTTTAACTGCTTGAATTTTTCCCATCGAATAGGGAAGATATGTTTAAAATTTTATTTTGTAGAGATTACCAAGAATCTGTGGAACGAGAGCTGAAGGAGGAATATTAAGATATATGTAATTATATTATTGACTTCTAAACGAACATTTGAATGATCTTGATAAAATTAGCAAGAATATATGTATAGCAAGTTGAAATGTATATAAGTTACACTATTGAAACGTTTAATTGCTTTTCACTTAATCACATATCCATCATCAATTTTTTGTTTACAAAAGCCCATGAAAATTTTTATGATTTTTGTAATTAAACAGCCCAAAACTTAAGAAATATATTTCATAATTCAAAAATTCCATTCTATAGAGATAAATAAAAAAAATTATTGCTATACCACAATTATTATCTCTTGAAAGTATAAATTAGTATCTTATAAAACGTTTAGTTTTTTACATCGCACGCGCATAAAATTGTAGTATTAAATATTTAGGTATTGAAGAAGACGGAGAATTTTTTATAATTTTTCAATACATTTTAACAGAGAATTAAACAATGTTCTGGTGATTTTGCATAATATTCGATCCAAATCCTATATCTATTATAAAATTATCTAAAAATTAAAATTACGCAAGTTCAAATATTAAGGTTTTGGATGCTTTGTATTTACATATTGGACTTAAAATAAAACAAGCAATAAATGTTACTTGAAAATTTGCTTCCAATCTTGGAAACAAAAAGAATAGTTGTATTGATTTTTAATTAGAAATTTGTTTACTACACAAAGCTTCCAAGTTGTTGTTTTTTTAGTTGAAAAAAAACGCAATTTCAAATATTAGGATTTTGGATGCTGCGTATCTACATATTGGACTTAAAATTAAACAAGCAATTAATTTATATGAAAATTTACTTCCGACGTTGGAAACAAGAAACACATTTAGATTGGATTTTAATTAGAAATTTGCTTATTACACACGAAACTTCAAGTTTCTTTTTTTAGTTAAAAAAATTTGCTTGCTGTTGGTTATAAAGTTCTAAGAGAAAATTATTCAAATAATTACAGATTTCCTAACCCATATCTGTTTTAGTTTTAAAATGTGAGTTTGGTCCCCATTGATAACGTACTTTTTAGAAGATAAATGTTTGCTTAAAATATTTTTTTTCAAAAATATTATTAATTATTTTATTTTCAAAATGGTTTCCAATGAAGTAGCATTATAGCTCCTAGAAAACAAAATTCTAATTTACATAAAGAATTTGTTAAAGATACTCAAAATTTATCCAATAATAAAAAACATGAACTTAATGTATATGCATTCGTAATACATATTTTTCATTGATTCTAAATTCTATTTCCTGGTACACATAATTTGTGTGCGAAAAATATTTATTTTTTATAATGTTTTGACATTTTGCTTGTGTTGTGTGTAAAACATTCTTTGGCGAGAAACATAAAATGTTTATTTATATTTTTTCCGTTCCTAAAATAATAATTTAATTCGAGAAAATATTAAATTATTAATAGCTTGATATTAAATATATTCTTTATTTTTAGACTTTAACCAGTGGTATACGCAATATTTTATTGAAATTGATTATTAGAGAATCAGTCTTCTTTGGCTTTAGAAAATATCTTTTTAATTTAAAATAAATTAAAGATCATTTGAAAGTGTTTGAATAATCTGAACTCTAACTGAAAAATTTTTTTCATACTTGCGATATGTGTGTATATATTTATGTACTTCATTGCTTTTTTATGAAAGAAAATCGTGATTCTGCAAAACATTTGGCATATTTAAAAAACTTTCAAAAGTATTACTAATATTTTAATTCCTAACATATAAAAGGATGGTTTTCACGTACTGTATAAATATTATTGTGAATACATTTATTTGAATTTAGTGTAACTTTTAATCAAAATTTGACTAAAAGCGACAATTGTTACAGTCTATAAAACTCTCCAGAAAACAGCAAAAGGTTAAGAAAAATCCGAATTAGTTAAACATGAAGCTAAAAAGATCTTGACCTATAAATATGGTGAGTTTACAGAATGTACAATTAGTAGAATTTTTTTATACTGTATTAAAATCTTTAGATGCATTTTCTGAGAAACTATGTTTTTCAATTTTTTGCTTCACGGTAAAGTTCATTACAGGATTTCTTTTTTAAAATATTGAATTGAAATTTTCAGAAAATGTTTTATTTAGTTTTATCTCCAGTCTAGACTATAATATAATCTCTGTGTATATATTTATGTATTTTGTTGCACTTTTTGTGAGAAGATAACATAAGTTTTTTGTAAAAAATTGAGTTCTTGCGTAAAAAATGACATATTTCAAAAACTGTCAAAAGTATTACAAATCTGATAGCTCTAAACACAACAATGATGCTATTTATGTACTGTATAAATATTATTCGAATATATTAATTGGAACTTTCAATATATAACTGCAATGTTTCACTAAAATCTCACTCAAAATTCCCAATATATCCAAAGTTATTTTTAACTTTGTAGAAATGGTACTTGAATTCCTACTTTTATGCTCCATTTCACTTTAAAAAGTGTTTATTTAGTTGAAAATATATATATTTCAAAAAAATTGCTCCGAAGGTAGTCAATACCTTAAAAGAAAATTTAAAAACAGCTTGATTAATACATTTTTAACTCCTTTTAACTTTTTTTTTTGTTATTTGTGTGTAGAAACATTAACCCAGTGCTTCTCAAACTTTCAATATTGGCAACCCAATTTTCAATCATTATTTTCATAGCGCCCTCTTTCATACAGTGACTATGCATGAAATATAGTAATAATGTATTTGACGCTAACGATCCAATACGACCCTAATTATAAACGTACAAATTATCCATATTAGTATTAAATTTTGTATATATATTGCTTTCCAGTAATAAATATTTTAAGTTACTATTAAGTATCAGGATAAGTATTATGTTACATTTCATAGTTCAGAATGTATTTTGTCTTGCTTCGTTTCAGTAAATTAGTAATTTTTTTAAAATCATTTTTTTCGACTTTTCAATATGCTCGTGTCCCCACGTAAAATTAGAACGCCACCTCCACCCCCGGTTTGAGAAACTCTGCTTTAACCATTTCACGACTAAAGGAAACATTTTTCACCATTTTGAAATTGATGATGGCCGTTTCTAATTATAATGCGCATTTTTTGTACAAAAATATCAAAATAGAACTATGCCAAACGCAATGTCGTAAACGGAACTGTTTATAAAAAAGGAGAAAAAAGAACTCTCATCAATTAGCGCCAATGATAAAACACAATCATGGACTGTATTCTCTTATTCTTATTAATTATTTCAGTTTATTGTGTCGTGTGATACTATTTTACTCTGTTTTATCCCGTGTTTTATATTATTTGGTTTTCATGGTGCATATAATTGACAGCGGCCATGTCTCATGATTATACGACATGTAAAAGATCCCTAGTGTATGTTTCTGGCTTGGATGGTCTCGCCAAAATTATATCCTAGTACAGGTTCACATCGTCAGAGCTCAAATGCCTCCCTCTAGGGAGGAAATTGGGCATCAAAATTACCTGCGGCGATTGTCATCCACCTACATGGTACCACACTAAAAAGAGATACCAGCTTCCGGGGAATATACTAGATCTGCAATGGTAAAACATCAATCCGCAGCCCATTAGAAATTTAAAAAAATAAAAGTAATAAAAAATATTATTCGATAAGTATAATTTTGTGCAGTGAGTGAATATTAGCACGTTTTTCCACATATTAGCAGCTACAAAAAGAGCTAAGAAACCTCGGTATTTCTTATTACCCGACTCAAAAGTGAGACGTGAAACTCATCTCGTGTTTGTTAGTGAGTGAGTGAACATTAACGTCGCCCTGTTCAGCTACACGAGGCCTTTTGGTGACGGACCTCGTAATTTCGAACCATGGTCAAGTGACGAGGACGACACCTGAGCTGGCACCCCCTCTCCTAACTACCACACCACATCCACGGGACGACATTTGAGCTCTCGACAGATTTAAATTGCATCGCTCCCCTACGCAGCGGGTATTTAGTGGTACTGGGCTCGAACTCATCACATGCCTGCCATGATCCGATACCTTGACCACTGGGCTACCGCAGTTCCATAACTTTGTCCAACAATAAAATATATTTTAACAAACGAAAACAAATTCATGATAATGGCAAATAATTATACAGGAATAGTTCTATTCTATTCCCATAAAATTTAAAAAGACTACACATTGATATGTATTTTCCTTCTGGTTTTTATTCATTTTACGTCCAAGCAAACTAAAATAAACAGTTACATACTAATATTTCCTCTAAGCAACCTTAAAGCCTTGTAAGGGTTAAAGAATAATTATAGATTTGCCCAATGTAATTATAGGTTTTAAGATATAAATCTTCCTAAGCTTTGTCATTTTAAATATCTCACAACAACAGTTACAGCGAATCTTAACAGAAATCTTTTTAATATTTTTAAACTTTAATGTATTATTCATGCTGTATTTGGTATCGATTAATTTAAATAGTTAAAGCACGTGAAGAGAGGAAAAGTACCCTATCCTATATATATCGCCCTCCCCTCTTTACAATACCAATAGAATGCATTTGAGGAGGAAAAAAACCGAGGTAATTCTTTCACGAACAGAATAATCCCTCCCCCAATCCCCTTCCTCCAAATAATGAAATACACCGTGAGTGTTTTAATTTTCATGCCATTGCCAAATTAACGACATATCCATGACTTCTAAATTGACAAAAGCCGCGAAACATTTCTCCCGTTATCGTCCAATCAATCAACCTGCAGACCCATAAAAGGGGGATGATACATTGATCGACATCCCCCCGATATACTTCAAGTGAAACTTTTTCCTACCTACCGCACAATTTATCTAACAAATGCCAAATCAAAAAGGTAATAATCAAGTCATGTAATATTCAACAGCTTATTGTGTCCTAGTTCTTTTTTTTCTTCCGCCACTCGTAACATATCGGTACTGTACACGTGCTATTATCTCATCCTCCCCTCCCCACCGATGTCAAAGGGGGGGGGTACAATTTTCCGGACAAACGTTCGGTTCTCTTCCCCCCCGTCGACCTGATACAGTCATTAACACTCACGAAGACCCGTAGGGGGCTCTGGACACGCCACAGCTGTTGCCATCACTAAATAACTGATTCTTGGTAAAAGAGGGTTTGATAGTTTTGTATTTGGCGAAGTGTTTGGCATGAAACTTTCAATTTCAACTCTATAAAATCATTTAATTTTTTATTGAATCTTTTTTTTTTTTTCTTTACGATAAAAAAAATATTTATTTATTTTGAACTTTATTTTTGGCTGATATATATTCCTTATTTGATTTAAATTTATTTTATTAGTGTGATGAATTACAGAAACAAGTATCTTTTCTGAACTAACATCTTTTTTCAAGTTCTCGTCATCATGTTGAAATTGTGAGTCTTAGCCAAATTTAAATACTGGCACATTTGTTATTCTTTGCAATAGCTCTTGATGGAATCGAAATCCTACTCAGAGATCACCCTTTAAAGATCAGGCACGAAGTTTCAATCCACGAACAGAAGTCTTCAACCTGGATTCCCTGCGAACAAAGTGACAAAATTTTAGTAAAATGTTAATTTTTATGAAATATTGAACTCTTAAAGGCAGTTTTTTTGTAAAAATAAATACCAATAAATATTTTATGGATAAAATAAATTCCTGTTTCATAAAATTAATGAAAATGTTTAAGAAACGAAAAGATTTTAATTGAAAAATTACAAATATTTTAGTTCTCTTTAGAAAATTGGATAGTTTTAACTCAATGCAAAATGTTTGTTTAAACATATTGATCAAATTTTCAAGAACAGTTATAAAGTAGATAACAATTATTTGAATATGTCGTGATGCTTAAACGACAGAATTGGCAACTCTAACTCAAAAATAACAACAATTTTAAGTGTCATTAATTTATTAAGATATTAGTTAATTAATTAAGGTATTAGAAAAAAACTTTAATATCAATTGCAAAATTTTTCTTTCTATAATTGTCTTCACAAAAGGATCCTATAACGTGGGTATCTACTTTAAATATAATTTTAATACTTTTATAAGAAAAAACACACACACACACACAAGTAATATAAAAAAAATTTAAAATCAATTCCTACTTAGATCAACAAAGAAAAATTTTACTTTTCTAGCTTTGTATACTAGCTACTTTTTATTAAATACTCACAATTAATGTAAATATGTATATACATATAGAACAGAATTACAACATTAAGTGATAATTAATTTTTACTAATTATCATTAAAGTATCGTAAAGGGTCGCTAAGTCGCCAAAAATGATGCCAACTGGCTGTATTTGTAATTCTTTCAATAATTAGTTTTAATCAATTAGTTTTTATTAATTATAATTAAATTATTGTTTTGTCATCCAAAATAATCATGTATATAAAATTTCAGCTCAATTGAGCGCTTTAAAGTGTATTTTATTAACGATTGAAAATTCCACCAAATAAATAAATATATAGAAATCGTGAGCTAATAGTAGGAATTGATAAATGGGGGAGAGGTTCCCTGAAAACACCATATGGATCTATGGGCTCTGAGAATCGACAAAGTTTGAAGACTACTGCCCTACAGTAACTAAAAAGAGTAAGATCGTCAGTATATTGAATAAAATTAAAACACCGAAGGAAATTCGTCCTTATTTTAATATTTTCACCACTTCATTATTAACCTCTACGATGAGGCAATCTGACTTTTTGATGATGCAAATATCACATCTCAGCATACCGTATGATTTTCTTAACTCAAATTTAGTACTATACATGGTTATAAAAATGAATATAAATTCATGTGTGTGTGTGTGGTATGTGTAATAAATGTATACTGAAACATGCCCTGTATGCTTTCCTTGCAGTGATACCCTGGTTGTGGGAAAAAGAGTTTTACAAGGAAAGTATGCTTTCCAGCATTAACTTGAATAAAATTAGGGCAACACTAGAGCATGTGAGCAAGGTTATTAAATCAGTAACATCATCTCGCTTGGCAACAGATTTTGTAACAAATAATGTTGCCAAAAAACTAGTGATAAATCTGTGAAATCAACCCTTCTGGAAATTTCCTTGAGGCTGTATAAGGGACCTGTGAGACACACAAAGGCCCAATCAGTCGAGGAGATCCAAATCGGTTTGTGCATTGATTGCGATAAGAGAGAGAGAGACTTTATCTGTCTGAGTTCCAGCTCTTGGACCTGTTCTGTGATGTCGCTTCTGTTGAGCTGTAAAGCTTGTTCATAACGAGTGCGTTTTTTTCTTTACTATAAATAATCTGTTACGATATTTCTTAGTGTATATACATCGATTTGTTTTCGTGTAGCCATTTGTGTGTGTGTTCATCCTTTTAATAAATTCGTTATTATTTAATTAATTGAAGTCGTCAGCAGCTTTTTTCTCGTGCAAATTTACAACAATATATATACCTATACTAATTTGTGGCTTTTTATACTTATGAAGAAAGTTAAGAAGATATGTTTTTTCTAAACTGCTGCAGTTTAGGGAACACAATACGATTGAAAAATCTATCAAAAAATAAAATCAAATTTTTTTCTGCCTAAATTACTGTAAATATTTATCTATAATCTCACAAGTTAAAAAAATTCAGAATTATGTCACGCAACTTTTATATTCACTTTTAATCACCTATCAATGACAAATGAAAACTTTAATCTGATTTATCTTAAAAAGAAAAAAAAATTACTAATGCTGTTTTTTTTTCTATTGTTCCATATGCTTTGATATGTTTTCTAACTTTTGCTATTAATGTTTGCAACGGAGGTTGTTATGCGTTTTTAAATTAAAAAAAGCGTCCTTTTTTTAAAAAAAAATAGTCTAATTTAGAATTTGTATACATTTTTTAAGGAATTTTTATTAAGCATTCATAAAAAGTTATTTTCTGAATATGAATTATATTATCCCTAAACTCACACATGAAAATTATTCTTATACATATTTTGATACACTTGTAAATCAAACTTCACGTGTGTTCGTCAGTTATTGTAAGAGAAGTAGCATTGTAAAATCAGTTTATATAGTTTTTTTTAAAATTAAATGGTTATCTTTTTATTGTATTTTGAGCACAACAACTGTTTTACATAATGCATATACAAAGGAGTCAAAGAAAAATGTTTGTGAAAACCATTAAATTAATTTTTTTTCCGAATAAATCCTTACCTTGTCCTCTAAAAACTGCTCAATGTACATTGTAATTTCCTTGTTTCAAATAGCTTTAATATGACCTGCCAAATACCTTGCATTCTTACAACATATATAAATTATTTATTTGTAATACGATAATTTTTTAAGTCCTACTATTAGCTCACACACTCTATATATTTATTTATTTATATATTTATCTTGTTCAAATTTTTTCAGTCGTTAATAAAATACATTTTAAAGCGCTAAATTGAACTGAAATTTTATATACATGATTATTTTGGATGACAATCCGGTAATTTAATTATAATTAATAAAATTAATTGATTATAACTAATTATTCAAAGAATTACAAATACAGCCACGTTGGCATCATTTTTGGCTACTTGGCGACCCTTTTAGTGACTTGGGTAAAAATTTTAAGATTTTTTTTCTCACCTTTTAAAGCATTCAGTTGAACTGAAATTTTATAGACACGATTGTTTTGGATGACAATACGATGCTTTAATGATTATTAATAAAAACTAATTGCAACTTAATGTTGTTATTCTATCCTATGTATTTAACATATTTATATTAATAGTAACTATTTAATAAAAAGTAACTAAAATAAAATTTTCTTTGTTGATCTAAGTAGGAAATGATTTAATTGGTATTACTTGTTTTAAAATTTGCAATTGTTTTTTAATGTACACATATTTTTCAATTGTTGTGCTTACGATTAGGTAAGTCCTGCAAATGATAAAAGTTTATCTCGTGTGACTGTGTTTCATTTTAATTGCGAGTATGATAAATAAATAACATTTCAAAAAAACTATTTTCAAAATAATCATAAAGAACGCTTCAATACATATAAATGCAAATTAACAAATTTATCTTAGAAATTCAAAACGAGGAATAACTTATTTATTTTGCAACCAGGTCCTTTAGACCTGTATGTTTCATAATCGAGATTTTTTTGTAAAAAAAAAAATCTGGTTTTATTTATAAATGAATAAAATCCTGAGGGAAAAAATGAAATTCGTTTCTCGTTTATCTTCTTATTTACATAAATTTTAAAATTTGGCATGAAAACAACTATGCAAACGCTACAATTCTTTTGTAACAATCAAAAGTTGCTAAACAAATTATTGTATAAAATAAGTAAAAGTAGTTTTTTTTTGTAAGTAAAAAAACTTTTCTGTTTAGTTTAACATAAAAATAACTTTTTATTTGAAACAACTATTATGATCTCTTTTCTATGAGGAAAAAAAATATTTTAAAAGAAATATCACAAGCATACACAACTGAATTACGATGTAGGAAAACCATTACGCATATTTTAAAACTTGAAACTCTTCACTAATAAAGTGTCCATTTTTATCTAAAATCGTAACTCATGTAAAGGGGCTGATGCATGCTAAATTTGACGAGGCTTAAAATCTTTTCATTGGTGTGGTGTGGAAGATTGGAGAGAGGGTGCGAGCTCACCTGTCCTCCACGTATTTTCACCATGGTTCAAAACTACGTCGTCCATCGGCAATGACCTTCGTCTTGCTTCTGAGTGTGACGTAATTATAAAACAAATACAGTGAAATACGTTTAACACGAAAACGGTTAAGAAAAAATATCGGTTAACACGAAACAATACAACGGTCCCGACAAGCTACTATGTATTTTCTTGATGTTTTTCTCTTAACACGAAACAAAAATAAGTTAACACGAAAATATTTTCTTTCACTTAATGAAATGTTTGAGAAAGCTTCTGTACTATAGGGCTGTCTACTGTGTGTATCATCGGAAAAATTCGTTGCAGTAGATGAGGATAACGTGTATGCAACATCAACTATAGCAAACAAACACATTTTGGAATTTTTTCAAAGCTAAAAAAAAATCATTGATGCAGATTAAGACGACGAAAAGGAGAATAATACAGCTCCTGCTTCCCCGTCATCCGAAATGAGGAACATCATGAAAAGTACGTGCAGTTATTTTAGGCGCACATTCCAGTGGTGAAATGAAGAACAAAATGGACGACATCGAGCAATTTGTTGGCAATTTGATGCTAAAAAAGACAACGCAAAGAAAAATATCGGATTATTTTCCAAAAACTCAATAAATGTTTCGTCCTGCAAAAGACTTGAAAATTGTGTGATAAATATCATTAAGTTCTTGCTAATGTTTTTATTTCGTTTATCTTTATTAAATACATACATAAATACATATCTATGTAAATAAAATGTACTCTAATAAACTTAATTTTGTTGAATATATATTTGTTTTTCGCAATATCCTTTAACACGAAATTATTGTAACACGAAAAAATATTTCAGTCCCCCCCTTAAGTTTTGAGCTAAACGATTTTCACTGTATCACATAGATCTTAACAAACACTTAATTTCAACATGGATTATTAGAACTCACATTTTAATAAATTAAACAATCAGAAAATGATCTGAAGTCATTAAGTCTGAAGTCTATTACTTAAGATCTTCATATCATAATTTTGGAATTTCCTGAAATTTCTTTAATGTTCCAAATTCTAGCTTCACACAATTCTCATACCCCGTCTTCAATTATGCTGCCTTACATACAAAACAATATCGCAACGGATTTAAACTATAGTGCTAATGAATAACTCGCACGCCAATTCAGAGAACCGTCGCCAGATGTTGCTCCCGGAGCAATCAAAACCTGGTTTGGTAATTAGAATGGCGGACATTTAAAGTGATGTTTGTAACCAAACAATCAATGCCTTGCGAATGTCCACACACAAAATCGCCAACTAAATCATCCTCCCTTTGTGGCATCGGCAACGATAGGGGACGAAAAAAATCGGTATTTTGTGCTTCGAAAAATCCTGAATCGTGAAAATGGCAACAGCTGTTTCAGGCAGAGATAAATGTCGTGACAGTTCGATTGCCTGAACTTTTCTTGTTAAGTCCCAACATTACGGTAGTAATAATCTAACCGCCCATTAGTTGGGGCAAAGATGTGGCTGGCTTTATTTTTTTCCCGAGAGTTGTAAACGCACACGCGACACGCAAGAGCTCGAGCTGTTTAACTGCAGTGCGGTCAACGGATTTTTTTAAAAGTCGCTATAGGGTTCGAATTATGTTGCGATATTGTAGACTATTCTATTTATGCAAAAACAGTGGAAATATAAATATTTCACGTTTGTTTGATAATATGGTTCCTTTTGAGAATGGGATAGGATTTTAAACGCGTTTTTCAAAAATAAAAGGAAACACTTATTTGTAATTACAAGGCTAAAGTAAATCGAAAAGCAGATTGTATTTGATAAAAAAAATATTGCGCACAAAAGAATATTTCCTGTAATTAAATTCGAACGTTATATAAATATTTGCCGTTTGAAGTTTTATTTGTAGATATTTACAGTTCGTGCAATTAACAAAAATGAACGATTTCATGATGCATGATAGTTTATTGCAGAGAATTTATTATACCTCACGTCATAAAAAAATAATGTATAAAGTAAGAATATATGTTAATTATAAGTACCTTATAATTCCTTTTGTGTTTTAGCCACTTCTTAAGAATCATTTATAAGAACATAAATATAGTTTTAAATTTAGCACTTAAGTATTTTTGTTGTATATAATCCTTTCAATTATTATTACATACGCTTCAGGTGACCATGGATTTTCTCACTAACTTTTCTTCCATTTTTCTAGCCGTGGCTGGCGTGTCAAGAGTTCGAGTCTAGTACCGCTGAATACCCGCCATGTAGAGGGGGCTGATGCACATTAAATCTGTCGAGGCTCAAACGTCCTCCCATTGGTGTAGTGTGGTAGTTAGAGGAAGGGATGTCAGCTCAGGTGTCATCCTGATCACTTAATCATGGTTCTAAATTACGAGGTTTGTCTCCAATAGCACTCGTGCAGCGTTTTGGGGTGACCTTAATGTAACTTTCATTTACTCATCTCATTCTCCTAACTCTTGTAACTAAGTAAGTGATCATAACCGTAACGTTCAATTCAAACCTTGAGTTCGAATCCTAATTCTGCTCAGTGAGTGTTTATTAAAGTTGCACTTAAGGCAACGTGAGAGCTATTGACAATGGATCTCGTCATTTTGAACCATAGTCAAGTAACGAGGACGACACCTGAACCAGCACTCCTTTCTAATTTTCCCACCACACTAACGGGAGGACGTTGATCCCCGACAGATTTAGTCGATCTCGGCCCTTCTACATGATGGGTCTTAAGTGGCATCAGTATTCGAACCCTTGACTTTACAACGCCGGCCACGAGTTCGAGACCTTAACCACTAGGCTATCATGGCCACCTAATTCTACCGAAGAACACATAATAGGAAATAATGACCCCTGCTGCATGTTAAGAGGAACTGGTTTCTAAAATCTTAGACGCGTGAACATTTATTCTTGTTTAGGTGAGTATATGTGTATTGGAACGTGTTCTTGAGTATAAATCAGTGTCACAAGGTGTATTAAAAAAGTTTCAAAAGAGCAAGTTACTATAGCAAAAGGAAAATTTTCATTATTTGCTATAATTTACAGAATCACAACATATTTTTGAGTTGCAATACTGTTTCGAATGCTTTATACTTTTAAACTAAAAATATTGCTCAGTAAATGTTGAGTTGAAATTTAACGAAATAGAAAACAGGTGTAAATCTAAGCAAGCTCTTCTTATATTTTATTACAATTAAAAGTTCGAAATTTTAATATTGGTTGAAAATAAGGAAAAGAAATTTAATAAAAAATGTTTCGAAGTACTAATTGAGTTCTCTGTATATAAGTCCTTCTTAGAAAAAATTGGATAGATCATTTTAATTCGATCTAAAACAATCTATAAATTCAACTTTCTTTATGATAAAAAAAAGTTAAATGAAGGAAATTAAAAGAGGAAAACTCTATCATGGTGTCTAACATGCGAAAATTCAAATGTTATCTCTGACGTAGAAGACTACGCGATTTAGAAAATTTCTTGCACATAAGAAGGTTATGCGTCTTTAGTGGAAGAAATAAGAACTAATTAAGTATATGATGCGGTAAATAATCATAAATTAATATTTGGATCTATTAAAAAAATTTTTAAAACAAAAGCAATACATAAAATATAAATCAAAATTCATTAAAAATTATCATATAAAAATTCAGCTGAATATTACTTTGATCACAAATGGATGAATCGATAGATGTTGAATCAGTACAATGGTTGAAAGCTTTAGGGTGACACATAGAGTAGTACATCAGCACAACGGTTGGCAGATAGAGTTCACCTAGACGATGGGAAATAACACAGGAATGTATGATCTTAAGGCTCTTGAGCTCTGACGATGCGAAATTTGTTCTAGGAGTTTAATTTTGCCGGAGTACCCAAACCAAACAGGCACTCAAGGGATTTTTTACATGCCGCATAATCATACGACATGAATGCTGTTGATTTTCTACATCATGAAAATCCACCTAGACTAGGATTTAACCCGCAACCTTAGATACATACAAAAGGCCAGCGACAAACCAACTACGCCACCCAGCCGGCAAAACTGTAACACAAGTAATCATTGAAAAAATATAAGGTCATAAAATGAAGCAACTAATGTAATATCACATAGTTATGTTATCAAATTTGACGAGATAATAGCTTTCATTCTTAATGTTTGATTACCAGGTGTATGCATAAGTTTTTTCCGGGTTTTTTTTTTTTGGTAAAGAAAACAGGTATTTTTCAAGGGAAATTATTTTTTTAATTCAAAATATTGGCCATCGGCTTCTACATATTTCGCCCATCTTTCAGGTAATTTATGATTACCATGCCAGAAAAATTGCTTGTCTTTTGCGGCAAACCATTCGTCGAGGTGTTTTCCAACTTCTTCGAAATTGCTGAAGTGCTGCTCTGCGAGCGCGCGCTCCATTGATGCGAAGAGGGATAGTCAGATGGCGCCAGGTCTGGGGAGTGCAGTGGGTACGGAAGGATGTCCCATCCAAGCCATTTCAAAGTGTCTTTCACTGATTTTGTTGTGTGAGACGGCGCATTATCATGTAGCAAAATCACTTTTCCATGTCTGCGGGTCCATTCCGATCATTTTTCGATCAAAGCGTAGTCTCACCGTGCTTCAAGAGTTTATAATACACAATACCGCTCTGGTCCCGCCAGACACAAAGCATGGTCATTTGGTCAAAGAGATTTGGCCTTGGCGTTGAAGAATCGGCTTCGCCAGGTGAAAGCCATGGTTTATTCCCCGCTTCGGGTTTCAAAATAAATCCAATTTTCATCATCCATCACAATTCGATACAAAAATTATTTGCTTTCTTTGCGTTAAAGCAGCACTTCACAAGTTACTTTACGATTTTCCATTTGACGTTCGTTCAAATCGTGTGGAACCAAATTAATTGATCTTCCCCGTTGCTCGTAAACATCTGCTGATTGTTTCTTGAGGCACATTTAATGCTTTTGCCAATTGCTGTTGAGTTGTCATCCAATAATTCCTGTAATTGATCGTACTCGCACTTTTGTGACCTACCAGAGCTCTCTTTCACATTGAAATCACCACTTTTAAATTGCCGAAACCATGTCTCACATGTTCTAATGGATGAAGCGTGTTCATCATGTTTCTACCAGCAAACGATGACTTTCAACTGCCTTTTTCTTTTGATTATATAAGCGATTATATTTTGATTATAATGCGTACCCGCAAAAATGTTTTTTTTCATGCACAAAATTCGATATGATCACTGAACGATAATACAAAGACGTTAGTTTTTGGCAGTCTCAACTTGTGTGTGTTTGTAGTTTAATGTCAGACAAACAAAATGACGTATCTGTCAAATTAATACGTTGTATACTTTTCACTGGCACCTTCTCTTAGTTAAACCTTATGCATACACCTGGTAACTGTCAACCCTAAACATAATCATAAATAGATAAAATATTATTCAAAGATCCCTAAGAAAAAATTTCGACGAAATTTCATACTGAAAGAAATGATTTCAATATTCACAGCTGAAGCTATAGCCATATGGACTGCGTTAAAAAATTGTGTTTCTGAAATAGAAAACTATATCATCTTGACGGACAGCTTATCAGTCCTAAAACGCATCCAAAATATTAATAGAAAATCCAATATGATAATATTAAATTTAAGTTCAACTTAACATCAGTGCCTCCAAATAGCTCAATCAATTACATTCATTTGGGACCAGCTCACAAGGGAATAGGGATTAATGAAGAAGTTGATAAATTAGCTAAAGCCTCTCCAGAGCCGTGGAATATTATTTCTTGGATAACTGGGGAAAAGATCTACATACACATTTCAAAAATCAACGCAAAACTAAAAGTGAAGAAATATGGAAAAAGAGCAAAATACATAAAAATTGTTTTTATATTTCTCATCTTGAAAAATGGAACAGACAGGCAGCAAAAAATAGAAATACAGAAGTTTTAATCAATAAGTTGCGAGCTAAAAAATTACCATTAAATGATATATATTTCCTTTTTATACAAACAGATTCTCCTTTGTGTGCAGATTGTAAAGTACCAGAAACTAGTGAACATTTAAACTGTATCAAATACAAATCGCAGCGTGAAATTTTGAAAAGTTTTATCTCCAACCACCGAGAATGGTCTTATTCCTCAATAGCGAAGTGTAAAACAATAGAGCATGTTCAAAAAGTTGAAAAATTTCTGACATCATCCAATAGATTCTAAAATTCCAGTTACTCTATACTCTACTTTCATCAATCTCAGTTGAAGCACAAGGCGATAATTCAAATTACTGATGGATAGTGCAATCACGAGCTGTACGTTACTACTAATGTTAAAAACTAGTCATAATTTTATCGGAGCATAAGGCGTTGGCCAAGTCTCCACTAATACAGTGATATCACTGTACTAAACTGGGCTGAACTATTATTCAAAACTATTATGAGTCGAGTAGTCATGGCTACACGTTCGCGGTCGGCTTTGTATTGGTTAAGTTACGGGATCCAGCTTTACAAACATTAAAGACCCGTCATCTAGAAGGTATGATGCACATTGAATCTGTCCAGGTTCAAGATCCTCACGTTGGTGGAATGCGGAAGCTTGGAGTGCCTGGACCAATGTCATTTGTGTCATCTGATTAAGCATCTAAAGTACGAAATCTTTTCGCCAACGGTCTTCGTGTTACTTCATAATCCGAAACTAATAATGAAAAAAATGTATTTTTTCTTATGACTAAATTTTTATTGTAAGATATAAAATTTATTAGATTTTGGCATTATTTTTAACTGATCCTTATTCAAAGTTAATTGTAGGATTTCGCAATAATTAATAAAAAACTTATTGAGATCTTTCTTTGGGTTAAGTGGGTAGGTTCAGAATTTCGACACATTTTTCAAACACATTTTTCACTTTTCCCATTTTTAAAAAATATGAACTTTTACGCTTCTAATGGTGCAAAAATTATCATTCTACGTACAGTAAAAGTATTTTTAATAATTTTATTAAAATGTCTTACCACCTGTCAGTTCACCTGCCACGCCCACTCATATGTAAACAAACTTTTTTCTAAATTGTAAGCCCCCAATTTCACAATTGTTTCATTATTATTTAAAATACTTTGAACGGCAACGTCTAATAGAGAAAAGGAAGTGAAGCAAAGGCTTGTTTACTATTTGAAACGTGCTGTTTCCATTGAATTTTGAAAGTACTGAATTAACTTACTTTTTGGTTGAATCCTAGGAGGACCCACTTTTGGTCGCCAAATTTTTTGTCGCCAAATTTTGAGCGATAAAGGTTACAATATGGTAACCTTTCCATTTCATCAAAAAATTTGGATTTTCAAATCACCGAAAAAAATGGCAACCCTAAAAAAGTGCAACATTTTTCGCCTTTTCCGAAAAAACGTCATTTTGACATTTGACTTCGCTGGAGGTTGTTAAGAATGGCGTGTGAAAGGAAATTACTTTAAAGTGAGGCTACGATAGGTTTCTTTGTGCTCCTGGGCACATAGGGGAAGAAAGAGACGTTAGAATGGTGTATGAAAGCTAATTTAATTGCTTCTCGTTATGAATGTTCGAGGTGTAAAAAGAAATATGCGTTTGCAAAAGCGAAAGGGAACGGTTGACGGCTACGAATGGCGTTGCCGCAACCAGTCGAAAGATAATCGCCACGACGTCGTTCGGAGTGTGAGAAAGGGCACTTGGTTTAGCGAAAGCAAACTTGCTATAACTATTATCTTGCGTTTGACGAGATATTGGTTTGGCAAGAGCATGAATGAGTTCGTGATGAATGACTTGAAAGTTAATAAGAATATGACAAAGTTAATAAGACATGTGGCGGCGATCTTACGATCACAAGTTGGTGAATGAGAATTTTCATAAATTCCTTGCATCCATCGCAAGGGTGTATCCACCAACAGATCATGATGAAATGCAAGCGTAAGGTAAGTGCTTTTTAACATTTTTTAAAATTGATTTCATGTATTTCTTCGATTTTATCTTTGCGAAACGCCCCTTTCGTCCTTTTTTAAAAATGTAAATCATGTTGTACAGACTGGTTTTAGAATACTTTTTTAAAATGAATTTCATTGCTTTCTCCGTTTTTTTCTTTATATAATGATTAATTTAATGTATTTATTCGATTTCATCTTTGCGAAACGCCCATTTCATCCCCCTCCTCCCCCCTCCGCTGACGCATGCGCTTCCCAAGAGTTTTTCGTCATTGACGCCTTTTTGAAAACCTTCAATTTGGCGCTTTTTGGCGAAAAATTTTTGGCGCCAAAAACAGCAGTGGGTTCTCCTAGGATTTTACCCTCAGTCAAATGTAAGTGGATTCATTAACAATGTGAATGTTTCTGCTTCAGCCAAGAAGCAGAAGTCCTGTATGGTTTATAGCAATTTTCTTGGAGAAAATGGAAATATAAATAAAATTATAAATATGACTTTATTGTCTGAAGTTATAAAAATATCTGTTGTATGCAAAGAAGGCGAAAATAATAGTATTTCAATTAAATTTTTAAGAAAAGTTCAAGGCTTGGACACAGAATTTTCTGTTTCTTGCGAAACTTGTGGATTCAGCCAATTATTTCTAATTACTGATACATATATGGTTTCATGTAATGGAAAAGAATAAGTATTATGAAGTCAATACCAGGCTTTCGTATGCAATGAGATGTATTGGTAAAGTTAAGTCTTCTGCTAAAGTTTTGTGTGGAGTTATGAATTTACCAACTCCATCGCAAAGATTTAATGAAAAGGAATCAGGATTAGATACTGCCGTAGAGACTGTGGCTACGGTGAGTATGCAAATTGTAGCTAAAGAAACCAAATACGTCAGCGAACATTCTGACATTTCAGTTGCTATTGATGGTACTTGGAAAAAGCATGGGCACACATCTTTTAATGGTGCTGTCATTGCAACAAGTGTTGATACCGGAAAAGTGCTTGATGCTTCAATTTTATCAAGATTTTGTAAGTGTTCCAACAAAATGCATAATGAGAATTGTAACGCTAGTCATTTTGGAAATAGTGGAAGTATGGAAGTTTCAGTAGCCATCGAAATCTTCCAACGCTCTGAAAGTTTTCATGGTCAGCGATATACCAAATTTTTGGGAGATGGTGACTCCAGAGCGTATAAAGCAGTTAACTAGATGCTGCCGTATGGAAAAACTGGAATGTGTTGACCATATCGATAAACGGATGGGGATTCGACTACGAGCTTTAAAACTAAAAATAAAAGGTAAGAAATTAAGTGACAAAAAACATTGGGTGATCGCGGTAGACTCACAGACACTGAAATTGATAATTTACAGCGTTATTATGGATTGGCTATCAGAAACAATACCGATAGTATTAATTCAATGAAGTAAACCATTTGGGCTACATATTTTCATAAAGCATCTACAGATGCATATCCATAACATGGTCTGTGCCCAACAAACGGTGATACCTGGTGTGAATATAACCAAAGAATTAAAACAGGTGAAGTATATGAACACCTTGCCACTAGAAGTGTTCGATTGTATCAAAGATGTGTACAGAGAATTATCAACTCCTAACCTCCTAGCCAAATGCTTACACAAAAGCAAGTAAAGATCACACAAAAGCTTGTAAGACACAAAACTGTAACGAAAGTGTGAACACCATGATATGGTCACGGATACCGAAAAACGTTTTTGTGCAATTGAGCACATTAAAAACTGGAATACTGGAAGCTATTGCCTCCTATAATCAAGCTAACATCACTAAATATTATGTTCTTGCAACATTAGGTATATATTTCCAGGTTTTTACACAGCTGGAGCAATCGAAGCAGCTGATCGGGAGAGACAACAAAAAGCAAATTATGACATTTTACAAAATTCTAAAGAAGTAAGAATGAAAAAAAGGCATAAGAAATGTGTATTAGAGGATACTTTAGCTGAAGGAAGAAAAACCCAAGCTATAGAGCTGGTATGCATTAATTACAAGTAAGTGTTTTACTAAAATCAATTTTTCTCAAAACTAACATTTTTACTGTATAAGGAACATTTTTTCCTAAACTACTCCATGTAACAGTTTATAACTTTTCATAGTTAATAATTACACTCTAATACATACTTTAATCTAGGGAATTTAAAGAAAAATATTCTGACTTATAATTTATAGCATTAAACATAATAAAATTTCACTGTCTTTGAAAAAAAGATGTTTTTTTAAATAATTAGACATTCTCTATCCATAAAAGCTCTGATTAAAGTATGTGTATTATGGTCCAAAGAATATTCAGTAAAAAAATTTGTATTGGAGATTTTTATTCAATAGAATGTTTATAAATGTTCCTTAAAAATACCTTTTTTTAACATTACTGAGATGCAGGTCCTGTTTCGTGAACCTAGCCCCTTATCATATGTAAAACATTAAGGTAATAAATTTGAATAAGATAAAATAAATGTTTTATATAATTTTTGTTAAATCGCGTTTCATTTTACGTATTCTTCTTTAAAATTCCATCATCTTTTTTCCTTAAATGGTTTTGAAATTTAAAAAATAAAAATCCAAATCCCAAATGGAAGCTGTGTATAGTGGTCAATGTTATTTTTTTAACAAATAGAAAATATTCCAAGAAATTCTAAATTTTTAAAAATGTCTAAGCCTTTGTTGTGATGTATCTCTTATATGCAAGTATATAAGCATGCTTAAAAATACTTTTCTTGCTTCCTTTCAAAGAAATTTTTTTTTGTTGGAGAGTTTTTAAAAAGCTTGTTTTATAAATAAAAATAAATAAATAAAAAGATCCAGCATGTTAAACTAGTTTTAGTTTTTATTATTCCCTAAATATCAGCCTTATGAGGTTCTTGGTGTTTTCAATTTTTATTTTTTATATTAAAGTATTTTTTATTAAATGAAAATCATTTAACACGAAACTGTGGGTACTGAAATATTTTTTCATGTTTAAAGAATATCGTGTTAAAGGATACTATAAAAAAACTCCACACATTCAAGTTTATTAGAGTACATTTTATTTACATAAATATGTGTATATGCATGTATTTAATAAAACCAAACATTTGTGTAATTTGCTCTTTTTTTAATTATTGTTGAAAAAGTAAATTTTGCAATTCCAAGATCTATACAGATTTCTGTCTTCGTCTTCTGTTTTTGGTCAACAGCCTTAAGAAGCTCCATCTTTATTTTAAGTGAAATAGCAGTTTGCTTTCCCACTGAGCTTTTTGCCTTTGTGCTCACAAAAGAATTCTTCTAAAATAGAAAAAATAATGCGAATCAAACTCACTGATTTTTATTTTCACACTGCAACGTACTCGTCACCGAATTTCAAAGCCAACTGATGGGAGATGAGGATGAGATGCTTTTGTGTTCTGTTTGTAGCGATGGAGGATTGAAAATAGCTTAGATAAACAAAGTTGACTCATGTTGTAAGGCATTCTGAAGATATTTCAAAGCCAAAATAGCCTGCTTTCTACGAAACATGTGAAACCACCACCAATTTATTTGTATGAATATTAGTTAAAATGTTTCTAGGGAAAGAACGTGTAAGAAAAATTATTTATAAGGAGCATTTTTTACCTTATTTTAATTTTTTAAATAGCATTTTCAAGTTCTCAGTCATTGAAGTAAATTTTACACACTGCTAAATGTTTCATGCATTTTCATTTTTGAAACTCCTGTGTTGAATTCAATTTGATTAATTGTGTTGCTTTTAATCTATATTCAAATTTAGCTTCAGTACCCCCTTGTTATTATATGCTATAAAAAACATAGCGGCAACTTTTGCTTTAGGAAGAAAATTTATCCCTAACCATTATCATCCTTATCCATCATTTTACAATAAATATAAAGAAGACAAAGCAACAAACATTCATTTCAAATCCCACTCACGTGGCTGTTAATGATAAATATATTTTAAACACTCGCTTAGCAAATAATAATAATAATTAGAACATTTAAAAAAAATATAACTTTTTTCGTCCCTCCCCTCCCCCCCATTTTTTCCCGTTTTACTTCACCGAACAAACTGACAATCACATGGGAAGTTGCAATCCTATCTAATTGTAACAAAATAATTTTTGAAATCAAGTGAAAATAGACCTTAAATGTCAAGTAAAATGTTAAAAATTCGATACAGGAAGCTATCAGTTTGTTGTCACTGCTATTGTTATTCTTTTATCACATTTTCTATTCCTGTTTAAAATTAATAAACATTAATTTATGAAATATACTCTGTTACTACCCTAATAATATAAATTAAAATAACATAATTTAAATGAATAAAAATACATGCATCATAAAAATACAACTTTCTGTTTAAAATTTTTATATTCATTTTTTCGAGAAAACTGTTTTTCGTCTGAAAAAATCAGTTTCCTTGATTTATTAAACAAATTACATGACTACTTATTCCCAATTAAGTCTTCGATGCATCCTTCTGTAAAATGCATTTTTTTGCATTGACAATACTGTTGTAAGGAAACAATATTACCGGGTGTTACTGTGTTTCAACATTATACGTACTACCACTTTTTTCTGTACTTGCTTCACTGTATTGCAAGAAAAACTACACTGGCTACGGTTTGCAATCCCATGTTATATTTTCAATTCTGGGATTTCTGGAGAACATTATCCACATCCCGGGATTACGATTGGACTATTTATGAAAAATACTTACACATTAGCATCGTTAAAATTGTATTATAAAACTGTAAACATAATTTAAAAAAATGGTATAATATTATTATTAATTGAAACAAATCAAAATAAAACTTAATTAATCAAAAATAAATAAATAAATAAAAATAATACATAATGAAATTAAAAAACATTCCTTCATTTCTTGTGTTTCTGTAAATAAGCTTTTAAAAGACATAGCTCGCTCAGCGTTTTATCGTTCAAACCGCTTCTTATTCAATTCCTACTATTAGCTCACACTCTCTATATATTTATTTGTTTATTTATTCATTTATCTTGGTGGAATTTTCAATTGTTAATAAAATACATTTTAAAGCGCTCCATTGAGCTTAAATTTTATATACATGATTATTTTGGATGACAATACAATAATTAAATTATAATTATTAAAAATTAATTAATTAAAACTAATTATTTAAAAAATACAAATACAGCCACGTTGGTGACTTAGCGACCCTTTTGGCGACTTATGTCAAAATTTGAAAAGGTTTTTTTCTCACGTGTTAAAGCATTCAGTTGAAAGGGAATTTTATATATATGATTGTTTTGGATGACAATACGATACTTTAATGATAACTAATAAAAATTAATTACCACTTAATGTTGTGATTCTGTCCTATGTAACAACATATTTATCTAATTGTAACTATTTAATAAAAAGTAGCTAAAATAAAATTTTTCTTTGTTCATCTAAGTAGGAATTTACTTAATTTTTTTATATTACTTTTTTTTTTGTTTCTATTACAAGCTGTCCTGCCGAAGAAAATGCTCGTTCAGACTCTACACCAGTAGAATTTATCGTCATTAAATAGGGATTTGTTTTTCACGGTAGTCACCACGTCTCTCTCTCCGCTTTCAAAAAGAGATATTTCTTTTTGCATTTCTGATGACAGTGTCTCAAATCTAATGGACTGCATTGGTACATCACTTTGTCTAGTTCTTCTGTTACACATAAAGAGGTTTTTGCGTATAAATTGATTCAGTTGTTGACTCAGAATATGAATCAATTTCAAGTGTTACCTTGTTCGAAAGAGGATATAGTTGCATGAGCTGTGAGTAATGCAGTGGGATTTGAAGCTTTAAGTCTTCAAGCAGGTGTACTATTAGTTTACGGCATTTAAATGAAGAAGAAACACTGACAAAATCTATTCCTGAGACGTTGCTTATACCATTGTGTAAATATTGCAGTAAAAACAATTAGATCTGTACGACGTTCTCCCATACGAAAAATGAGAGCTGCATATATATTTCTTTACTTATAGTACTTATAGTTGCATAAATGAAAATATAAACGTTCTGAGAATTAAAATCCTAGAAAATTTTAATGAGAAAAACATTTCAATATATATATAATTCAGACAAAAATTAAATTTTTGGATTAGTAATTTTAAGCGCGGGATTTCGGTATGGGAAGAAACACCGGGATTTCGGGATTCCGGGGTTTCAAACCCTAACCCTGGCATTAAAGAATAATTTGAGTGATATTTCCTTGTGTGTTAGAGAGAAACATAAAGATTGGAATAAATTATATCTAATTTCCTGAGGATTTCCCCCTATTCTTCTCTAATATATTTTTCCAAATCTCACTAATTTCTTCTTTCTCTACTAAATATCTGTTTGAGAATTAAAATTAGGAGAGTGCGTCATTTCAATTCCATTTATATTTTGAAATAAAATACAAAAAAAATATTGCTATGAAAAAGATAACAGTTGAGAACTGCAATACATTGCAAAATTTATTCTTACTTTAAAAAAAATCATTTTATTATATTCCGGTCAACCAAAATATACATCTCTCCGAAATAAATAAAATTCAAATGTTATTCGCGAACTTTTAATGAATATTTATTATATATCACAACATACTTACAAAATTTTGATTTCATAAAATACAACTCATCGAAAAAAATAAATTTATATACTTTCAACTATTCTTTCTTCGGTTATGTGACGGGCCGCGGTAGCCGAGTGGTATAGGTATCGGACTGTGGCTTGCTTTGTCACAGGTTCGAGCCCAGTACCACTAAAGACCCGCCGTGTAGGGCAGCGATGCACGTTAAATCTGTCGAGAGCTGAAACGTCCTCCCGTTGGTGTGGTGTGGTAGTTAGGAGAGGGGGTGCCAGCTCAGGTGTCGTCCACGTCACTTGACCATGGTTCAAAATTACGTGGTCCGTCGCCAAAAGCCCTCGTGTAGCTGAACAGTGCGACGTTAATATTCAATCAATCAATCGGTTATGTGACCGCGGTAACAAAGTAGTCAAGGTATAAGACCGTGGCTGGCATGTCACGAGTTCGAACCCAGTACCACTACAGACTCGCCGACTGGGAAGAAGTGCACGTTAAATCTGTCGAGAGCTCAAACGCCCTCCCGTTGGTGTGTTAGTTAGAAGAGAGGATGCCAGCTCAGGTGTCGTCCTCGTCACTTGATCATGGTTCAAAATGACCAGGCTCGTCGTCAAAAACCCTCGTGTAAACAGTGCGACGTTAATATTTACTCACTCACTCATTCTTCGTTTTATTTCCATCTTGTTTTATACTCTGAGAACTTTAAAAAACAATTATGAAAGAAATTTCTGTAAAAACTAATTAAATGTTAGTATTATAGAAGAAGAAAAAATAATATGCAATTATTTGTATTTTTTAAGTATAAAAACCTTTTTTTGGAAGTTCTCGAACGGTGCATTTACGTGTAAGAAAATCGAACCCACACGAACGTAAAACTCATCTCCAACTATTTCTCTCTTATCGATCGCTTAAAGATAACTCTTACATCATATAACACGCGATAACAAATCATTTTCCATTGGTTGGAAATCAGCCGAGTAGGCGGAGCTCCAGAATACTCACGGATTGGACGCGCACATCATCGAAGCGCCTCTAATTGGCCGAGATTTGCTCTTTCCTTTTCTAATAACTCAAAACCAATAAACTTCGCCAATTTGGCTAATTATCTCGAAGCAAATCGTGTTAGCGATTGGAGAAGGTCGCTCGCCAATCTTCGCCTAATTGCGTAACTCAATGTAAGTCATTCTTTTCGGAGGTTATTTACGAGCTTTAGTCACGCATTTCTTTTCGGTTTGGAGGAGGAAGGAGAAAAGTAATGCGAGCTCAGATACGATTACACAGGAGGAGCAATCCATTTCATTACAGTCGAACTCTCTTTAATGATGTCGAGTCACGCTTATGATCTGGAGTAAAAGACACATGGTCGTAAATAATAATTGACAATTAATCTATAGACCTAGTGTGAGCCAATTAGTTTTCAATCTTTTTTTATGATCTGAAAGAAAAATAATGAATAAAAATCGTTTTTATGATGTGAGAGAGAATTCATGAATAAAAATATTTTTTATCGTAATCTAGATTTTTTTAAAAATTAATTTTAGAACTAGACTGTTTAATTTTGTTTTAAATGTGATAGTACTGCAATGAGCAACTGGCGAAGAATTGTACTCATCTATGGTTTTAGTTCAATTACTGAAGCACTGAGCAGCTCAGAGTGTATAGTGACGAATGGAAAAGTATGGTTTGTATAATAATGACTAAAATATACAATGTGGTTTATTCCAATTAAGATACCATATAATTCATTAAGAATATTGGATTACCATATATCCAATTATAGGATTTTAGCGAATAACTTCGTTTATTAGTTTTAATTGCATTGATGTACCCACACATGTATTGTTCAACACAACGAGCTTTTGGCAAAAAATGTTATTTTCCTTTATTTTAGTTGCATTATTACTCCACAGAGTTCTTCAACGAACTATTGGCGAGAAATTTTAAAGTTTGGTTTTAGTTACATTAGATATTTATTTGTATGTTTATCATTGAGTCATGCAATGAGGACTGGTTACGCCCAATAGAGTTTGGTTGGAATTAGAAGGAATATCTATTTTTTCGCCACTGAATTGTTCAATAACCTATTGTCCGAACACTACACTTTCAGTTATGTGTAGTTGAATTGACGCGATGAACTTCTCAATATTTAATTATGAAATAATAACAATCATTAATCGAAATTCCACCCAAATTTACTAAGATTATGTGATTGTACGATATTAAACAATTAGTCGCGAACTAGTGGCCGGCATTGCTTCTGTTGAGAAGCGGAATCAAGTCCTGGAGCTATTAAAATATGACTGTGCAGAGGTTCTGATGCATTTCAAATTTGTCTAGGCCTTTAAGTCTCCATACTGGCGTTGTGGAAAAAGCCAGATGAGTTTCCCTACTCTCTAGATGGAGAGTAGGGAAACTCAGACGTTGTCCTCGTCACTTGGCCGTGCTTCGAAACTAAGGAGGTCTATTACCAATAACCTTATTGTTGCTTGTGAATACGACATAATGAAGTATGATTCACAACAAATATTGACAATGTTTCATGATTATATATATATATATATATATATGCAATGAAATACTTCTATAATATCTGGTGAGTGGTTACTATAATGTCGTGGTGAATGGAGGGTACTGTAACGAACGAAAGGATAAGGCGTGGCCATTGGAAGGGATTACTGTAAGTTAGATGTATTTCCTATGATGTCACATACTGAAGGGATTGACGAGGCAGTCATGTAAATTAATAATCCAGTTTATTGCATTGCACATGAAGAGACACACAAACATATATTGACGGCATCACAAAAAGGAAAAACACACAACAAAATACACACACGACAACTGCAATCGGCTACATGATGAAGACAGAGAAGAGAGCGCAGGATTTCCAGATCTCGGTATTTATAGCCAGTGGGACATCGTATAATTTGGGGTGGATGGGTGTAGTTTCAAAACTCCATGTTAGGGGGGGTAACTAATTAAAATAATTAAACGGACCATAAATAAATCAAGAGCTATTAAAGGTTAAATTACTGGGAATTATTGCATAGTATATGTGTGTGTGTGTGTATTCTAGTAAGTATTTTGACACCCATGCAAATGAGGATAACCTGCGGTCATGATCAATGTTATGTCTTCTGTACTTCAATGTCGTGTAGGAAACAGCGTTGGTATTAGTCGCATGTAAGATTCCACGAAATTCAGAGCTGTCTGACTTCGAGAAGGGAGTAATTGTTGCATATCATAGAAATGGCTGATCCTTAAGAGAGATATCTAGTGAGTTAATAACTATTCCAAAATCAACGGTAGCTTCTGTGATTAAATAGTGGAAAAAGAAGGGGGGGTGTCGAAATGTGTTTCAATCTGGCAGATTCACGAACTTAAGAGATAGAACTCGACGAATGATGTCCAAAGAAATTCGGAAAAGCCACACCAAACCATTAGTCCAAATACTCCAGGAATTCCAACAAGCATCTAGGACTGTGGTTTCGATAAATACCACACACAAGAATGCACATTTGCTTGGTTATCATGTTCAAGCTGTCGCATATAAGCCTTTGATTACAAAATCTAGCTGCGCTGTTCTGTTGAGGCACTTCGAAACTGAGTCGTAGATGAGAGTGGAAGCAGTGAGTGAAGCAAATTATCTTGAGTTATTATTCAAGGTTCAATCCCTACCAGGTGGATGATTGAGTCTGGGCTTGGGGTATGCCTGAAGAACGCCTTTTGCCAGAATGCATTGTGCCTACAGTAATGTTTGGCGGAGGTGGAATTATGGTCTGGGGATGTTTCTCGTGGTATGGACTGGGACCCTTGATTCTAAATCATGGTAAGCTCGACGCCGACTCCTACTCCATTATTCTAGGCAACAATCCTACGCTGTGGTAATTTTGCGGGCTGAATCATAGTTATTTCCAGGATGACAACGCCACTTGTTATGTTGCGAGGTCTACCATGCATTGTTATGATGACAATGGGGTGAATCGACTGGACTGGCTTGGTCAGAGCCCGGACTTAAATCCTATAGAAAACCTCTAGGGCAAATAGGTCGCCGAATTATGGGGTGCAGCAACCGTCGAAAATCGGTGAATGAACTTGCATGTCTTCTCCAAGCTGAGTAGAAGAAAATAGCATTTTCTATCAACCATACACTTGTGGAAAATATGCCCTGGAGGGTAAGGCTGTAATTGCCTCAGGTGGAGCTTCTACCAACAATTGAACACGAATACAGTTTATCTCTTTTGTCACAGATGTCCAAATACTTATTGGTAGATAGTGTAAATATTAGTTATTTATTTTTTCTTTTAACTAAATTTAGAATGTGCACGACTTTTTAAAAACACTCTGAAAAGACATGAAAAACATTTGACTCGTTTTATTTGATTAGTATTTAACTAATTCTTTACATGTAGCAGCTTCATAAATGATTGGTAGTAAATCGGGTGAATAAATTTTCTTTGAAAAAATATCTATACATCATCTGTTACATTGATTATGCTTTTGCTCCAATAATCTTTTAGAAGAAGCCTTCTCCTTCGAGACATTTCTCTTTCACCAATTATATGGAAATGGGATTATAGATGAAAGGAACATTTCTGGAATGGCGCGGAAAAGCCTATCAAAGAACATGTTCTAGTGGGAGGGGGATCGTGGTTATATGGAAAAAATAATTTTTAATCGAAACTTACCTATGCCGAAAAAATGTTCTTTGGCAGAGGTTCTTAAATTATGGTCCGAGGACCCCTTTGGGTCCGCAGAGCCTTAATAGAAGGGTCCACGGAGTCTCATGTAACGGTGAGATTTCCTTCTTTTACAAACTCTGAAAAGCTTTATGGTAAAATTGAAAGATACACTATATTAGACTAAATCACTAAATTGTCTCCAAAGAAGAAAATGTACTAAAGAATGTGTTTTGATCAAGAATATTTAATCGGGGATGGATGTTCAATATCTTAGGGGGTCCGCGATGTCACGCTATTACTTAAAAGAGGGAGGGCGTGGCGATTGAAAGTTTAAGAACCGCTGTTCTATAGTATGGAGATTAGGAGGGAAATAATTAAAAGAAAGAAAATTTTCAAAGTTTAATATTGCCACAAAGGGGGTGAAATTTCGAAAAAAGAAGAAAGTTTTTGTTAGACGATTTTAGACTCAAAATAAAATTACTTTTCTACAAAATAAACAATCAAAAATGATGATTATTGTTTAGTGAGTAGTACAATGTGGATTGCAACATATCATAATCCCATCCCACCCCGCACCATCAAATCAGCCTGATCCAAGCTTTTTCGGTCTTCCGTTTCATAGTAAACAGTTTTTTTTTACGTTTTTTAAAAAAAATTATGCTAAAGAAGCTATTAAATCTACCTGTTATTTTTGTAACTATTTAGTAAGCATTGTAACGATTTCCGCCACACAGCTGTGAATCGGCTTCTTTGTGGATATGAACCATCCATTCAAGGAGCACCTGTAACCTTAAATTATTGCGCGGTCTTGTCTTGGATTACTCCGGCAACCTTTGACACCACAAGGAACCCCTCCTACTCCGTCCGCGAACCGGATGCAGTCTGAGAATAAAGAGGGGCGTTCGTCCCCGAGACCCTAGAGAGGGCAGAGAGAGAACGGAGATGGACTGAAAACTTCGTTAAGAGTGAACCCCCCAAACTCTCTCACAAACAGAATTTGAACTCTAATAATCTAATGAATAAGTTTAATAACTTCAATGCATAATCTGTAAATAATATCTGCGACGTGAATAAACTAAATGTTTAAAGCAATCAATATCACGCTACCTTTATTTATCTCAGACGTCACAGCATCTTTCTCATCGCAATAAAAGTTAAAAAGTAATAAAATGCCTGTTTTTCCTGAACAAAAATCACTGACTTTTTACCATAAAAAAGCTCAAATACCTAAACTTCCTTTCCCTTTTGTTTCATAATTTAACATTTAAATTAATTTTTAATTTTATTTTTTCCTTCATCTATGCATCGCATTGGAGAACAACTTTGCAGTATAGGTAGGTTTTGCAATTCGGAAAATAAAACGTTTGCTATTCCCCTTTCCCATTACATATACTAGTAAAATGAGAGTGTGATATTAACATAAGATTTTCCTGTCTCAAAAAATATTCTCAAACTGAATTCAGTTCATTAACAGCCACGAGACAAATTTTAAAAATAAACTTTTAAACAACAAGCGTTAATATGGTTCACAGAACATTGTAACACATCTCATTGAGATGTTGAACTTTGCAAGAACATGGGAAAACTTAAACTAGCTTGAAAAAACAGACCTTCTCTGGGGTGTCATCAAGAACAAAGTCATATCTAACTTTTGAGATGGAAGTTGTTGATTCTGTCCTCGGTGCATTTTAACTATATATATCCTTGTTTACGTTTATGAAAACAAACAGAGTTGCACAATGCAATCGCTTCCTTCTCATCGGGTTGTTTCAGTTGGTTTCCTTTATTTCCTTCTAGGATAATATAAAATGTAATAATTTTAATCCTAAGTAAAATCCCGAAAGTATGACTTTGTTTACTGGAATAGGAAGACGTATTAAATTAAGGAGTCTTCTTGTGAACAAGACCGGAAAAACATTTTTATTTAGAAATTGCTGTAGTATAAAGTCTAAAAACTAATACACACACATATCCTTCGCCTTTTTTAAAAGTTACAAATATTAGAAATTTAGCGAAAACTTTAAATCGAAATTTTTCATCAAAAACAGGAAAATTTCGTAAAAAAAAAGTGTACTTATTAAAATTCATATAAATCTATGTATAAAATATTTATATCTTCATATAAATCTCTGTATATAAAAATAATTTATATGTTTATATAAATCTATATATAAAAAAGGGGGTACCCCCGAGTTTCATTTAAAAACTGTATCTTATTGGAGTGTTAAGATTATAATGGGAGTTTTAGATTATAACAATTAAAGAAGCTCAAAAGATTATAATGATGGGTCTCGTAAGTATTAACCGGTCACGAAGTAACGAGGATGTCGCCTGAGCTGGCACCGTACTCCAAAGAGCTTGAACCTCGAAAAATTTTAAGTAGACTGTCCACTCTAAGCGGAGAGTCCTGAGTAGCATCGAGACACCAACTTGCGATTCAACTGAAACAACGCTGACCTCCAATTCATGACCATGACCATTAGTCTATCATGTCCTAATTTGTATACAGAAATATATTTAAAAATAGAATCCAAAGTATATAACATAGAAAAGATGAGAGGGAGTTACATTAAGTATCATTATAAACCAACATAAGAGCGATTGTTGACGGACCTCTTAATTCTGAACCATGGTCAAGTGACGAGGACGACACCTGAGCTGGTACCTCTCTCTCCAAACTTCCACACCATCGGGAGGACATTGAGCCACGCCAAATTTAACATGCATCGACCCTGTCTACACGGTGGGTCTTTAGTCTCTCGAGGCTCGAACACATGACACGCCGACCACGAGCTCGTGACCAATAGAAGATGAATATTCTAATTTAAAATGTAAACGAGTGCAAACTTTAAATGAAAAGAGACATTTTTCATCAGTTTAAAAATTAAAAGGCCATATACTTTAAATATGCTCTTGGTTTATTAAAATAGAGGGTTACATTCCTTCTAATCCATAGATATGTATAAAGAAGTTAACAGTACATTGTATACTTAGCAAGTCCCTTTTACTGCCATATTTTATCGAAATATGCCAAATGTTTAGTGAGAAAACTCTACATATACCAACATGACTTAAACGAAATTTCAAGTAAGCAGATTCTACGTGTGTAAAATATCCGTTAGGACAGCGCTTCTCAAACTTTCAATATCGGTGACCCAATTTTCAATCATTATTTTCATCGCGTCTCTCTCATGCAACTGCAGAAGGTCGTTCACACTTTAGGGGGGCTATTTTTATAGTTACATATAATTCTTTTCAATAAATACCGTAGTTTTTATGGAAATTTGCTTCCATTCAGTGTTCTTGAATGCCGCTTTCAAAAGCTCATTTTAATAAACTGAAAGCACTTAAGTCCATTTCAGAACCATAGACTGATTTTACACGTATTTCATCAAATGGGGGTACACACTTTATCCCATCCACGATGTACTTCGTACATATAACTTACGGAAGCACAACTGGAAGCCATTTTTAGCAACCTCCAGTAAAGCCTCCTGCGATGCTACTTTACCCCCATCTGATGACATAAAACGGCGTCCCTAAAAATTTTTTTTCATTCATGGGGTTAGATAAAAGTCACACGGGGCAAAGTCTGGTGAATAGGAGAGATGCGAATTGATTAATTGATTGAATAAAAACATCGCACTGTTCAGCTACACAAGGGCTTTTGGCGATGGACCACGTAATTTTGAACCATGGTCAAGTGACGCGGACGACACCTGAGCTGGCACCCCCTCTCCTAACTACCACACCACACCAACGGGAGGACGTTTCAGCTCTCGAAAGATTTAATGTGCATCGCTACCCTACACGGCGGGTCTCTAGTGATACTGGGCTCGAATTCGTGACAAGGCAAGCCACGATCCGATACCTATACCACTCGGCTACCGCGGCCACAGGAGGGATATGGAAGCACTTTAGTGTGATTTTTGTCGAGGAACTCTTTTAACAATTGGGATCGATGAGTTGGTGCGTTGTAATGTAAAAGACACCAGTCGTCACTCCGCTAGAACTGAGGCCGTTTACGACGAATAAATTCCCTCAAACGATGTCTTCGAAAAGTGTGTAGCCCCAGCGATTTGGGCAAGTGTTCATTCAGACACCAATGCAACATTTTCCACGTTTCGTGAAGTCGAAGGTCATCCAACGTGTTCATTGTCTTCGAGGGAATCTCAGCCCTCTTTAAAACGTCGATGCCTTTCGTAAACCTTAGATCTCGCCATGGTAGATTCATCATACACATAACTTAGAATTTCAAAACTCTCCATAGTTATTTTACCTAAGCGTACTAAGAGAATTTAACGTTCAACTCTGTTCAAGAAAAGTCGTCTTTCTTGCGTCGCGGAGCAGAGCTTTGGAAGATAACGGCTGCGCAGCGGTTCGGTCACGTGACATGGACTAAACCATCCTGGCCAGATAGGTGAGGATTGGGAGAATCCATTTTAAGTGGTTTAACTTTGGGTATTTGCTTTCGTCGTCAGCAATGGCAGAAGTCCCCGAACTTTTGGATCGTACTACGTTGATTTATAAGTATATTTTATAGTGTTCATATATATTGTATTTTTTTTATTATGTCAGAATGTGTATATTATTTTGTTTTGCTTCCATTCAGTAAATTGATAATTATTTTAATTCTTATATTTTCAACTTTTCGATATGCTCAGCCCCCCCACACGGAAGCTTATCACGGCCTCCTAGAGGGGTGTGCCCCACAATTTGAGAAACGCTGCGTTTGGAGAACTAGCGTGGTTTCAGAGCGGGAAACAGCTCAGGCATTGTCATCGAGATACAAAATTACGAGGTTCATCTCCAGTAGCCCGTTGTCACATTAATAACCATCAAATCAAATCAAATATCTCAGGTAATATATTCGATTACTTTTGATTTCATGTCGCTTAGAATAACTGTTAGCCATGAACTGTTAGCGCATCATGATCCCTGGTTAAGAGATGATGTGGTTTCATTTACATTGCCCTCAGAAGCAATGCAAAAGCTATTGGAGATGAACCATTGAATTTAGGAGCGCAATCAAGTGACGAGGACGACGCCTAAACTGGCACCCTCTTCCCCATCTTCAACACTACGCCAAAGGGAGGACTTTGAGTCTTGATATGTTTAACGTCCATTTGCTCCTCTAGATGGTGGGTCTTTGGCGGAACCATAACTCGAATCTATAATAAGCAATGCTGTCCACTAGTTCGTGACCATGACCACTCTACCACCGTATGACATTGAATAGAGTACGTAAATAAGGGAATATTGACGTCACACTGTTCAGCTACTCGAAGGCTTTTGGAGACGGACCTCGTCATTTTGAACCATGGTCAAGTAACGAGGACGCACCTCGCTTTCCTAGCACTTCCACACCACACCAACAGGAGGACGTTTGAGCTCTCGACAGATTTAGCGTGCTTCTCTTCCCTACACGGCTTGTCCTTAGCGGTACTAGGCTCAAATTCATCATACGCCAGCCATGAGTCCGTTACCTTGATCACTATCGCGGCCACGACATTGATTGGAATAAACGAACAAAAAGTATCCATTACTTTTTCGTTGAAAGTAATTTAAACATAAAACAATTTCTAAGATAAAAAATAATAATACATACATTGGCTACATACGTTGGTGTTAATATATTGAGAGGGAATTGAGGAGTGAAATGCCCATTCTCACACACATTCATAGCATTTCTCTCTTCAACTGAAAATGTATTGTTATACAAATGTAATCTAAATTGTTGAAATCCAGAAATTTTTCTAGGAGAATATACACAGTTTAAAGGAATGCTTTTTTAAGTATCTAAATTTGTGTGCTTAGAAAGTGAAAATTTCGTATTCTTCCGTTAGTCAGAATTTTGCCTACATAGCTGAGCGTAAGCAATAAGTCGAGAACTAGTTACAATCACCCGTTATTGGCATAGCAATGTTTTGCTTAAACAGTTCAAATTTTCTGCACTTAAGCTTGATGTGAAAATTTAGGTCTTGCCTACAGCAGACGAACGAATTATAGTATGTTTTTTTTATCAACATAAAAGCATTTTGCCTACTAAAATAACTAGTGGAGAAAACATAAATAAAAATGTCTGCAAAAGTAGCATATGCAGTGGATGAGAGTAATATTAACGTTGCGCTTTAAAGCTGCATGAAGGATATTGGTGATGGACCTTGTCATTTTGAACCATGGTCAAGTGATGAGTGCGAGACCTGTGCTGCCCCCTCTCCTAATATTGGTCTTCGATGGTAGTAGTCTCGAACGCATGACACGAAATTTACATTTTGTTACTTGATTTATTTGATATCATCCTTTTTCAAGTTATAACGTAGAGTTGTATTTACAATATACATGTGAGGAAAAATAGCTTTATCGAATAAATATTCTAGTTTATATATACAAAAACTAAAAAACGCCATTTTTTATAGTTAATCAAACTAAGTTGTATAACTTAATCTTTTAGTCGCCAAATCTGGGAATGGGATCTGAAATTAGTCGCCAGATGCGGGATGGGATCTGAAAATGGGAAATCGTTCATCCTGATGATCCTGATTAGGACAATGGAAAAAATTATTAAATTATTGTACTGTCATCGGTCCTGAACAAGTGAGCAAAATTTCGAATTAATCTGATCTTTTAAAATGAGTAAAAAGTGAGTTCAAAGATTCCGTTATATATAAGTGAAACCTTATAAAAGGGTGTTAAAAAAATACTGTTTTAAAAGTAAAAAAATATGATAAAATTTAAACGATATAAAGAATTTATATATGTAGAATTTAATCATTCTTAACTATAAAAACTTCAAAATAATTCCTGCAATTCGAAATTAAAGATAAGTTTATTTTAATTAAAGAATACTTTTCGGGAAATTTCATTAATGTAATTCGAAGAATTCTGTGAAATTTCTTCGAAAATATAATTGAGTTCCAAATGCCGGCTTTTCAAGGAATAAAAAACACTTTAATTGATATTTTTCTGACGATGACTACATTTGAGAGCAAGCTTCATTTTTCATTTTTTTAAATTTATTTACGGCCATAACGAAAATTAATTACCCGTTTCCAAAATTAATTTTTATCGAACAACAAGCTCAAAAATAAGAAGACTTCTGTTTTCTCTAAAGGACGAAGTAAAAAAAATCCTATTTGACACGAAGATTTATGCAACTCATTTACGAAGAATTCGTATGTACTTTTCCTTTCTTCAAACAAAATACTTACAGCTAATCCCTTATTTTTTTATTAAGTAATTTATAATAAAAATTTATGTTTCGACTTCGCCGTGTTTTCCAATTACGAAAAAACATGCATCCTATTTATTTGAAGTGACAAAAATTAGCATATTCGTCTTTCGCCTTAAGCAGCCTCTTTTATTTTATGAGCTTATATTTTAACCATTTATCAGGAAATGTAATCAGGAGCCTGCTTCTTCGTAAACAAGTAGTGTATTGCAAAGACTGAACGCTGTTTTATTCGAGACTGGAGTCCCTCAGGACTCTCGCATTTAAATACAACTCCACTCTTTGCCATTTTTAAAACCTGGTAATGTTCTGCTCCGCGAATCTGGCATCGTCGTCTACATTCTCGTGGAGTCTCGCGGACAAACAAGATGTCGTGGAATAGCTCGCTGGGGAAATCACGGGGAACAGATAAAATTGATTTGATAATTTATTCGACTCAGGACAAATTTAATTTTATACGAAAAATGGCTCGTACTTATTATCTTTTACGCTTACTTATTTTTTTACTTTACTACACTTTTCAGCCGGGAGATTGAGAAGACGTTTCTTAAAGCGAGTAATATTTCTTCTGGAATATTTTTTGAAAAAAAAATGTTTTCGGAAAAATCAATACACACGACATTATTCTGTTTTGTTTATGGAATCATATCTTATTCAAATAGGTGTCTGGTGTAAAGTATATCAAAAGGAATCTGTGTCAGTTTTCCTATGTGATCTGCAGTTACAATTAATTATTTCCATTCTGATACACTGCTGTAATTTATAAGTCGTATCGATTATCTTAAAGAGCTGTAAAAGGAAAAATCCAGAGTAAAGAATCTGTTTCTGTGGACTACTATTATTTTTCTACAGAAAATTTTAGAAATGGATAGATGAATGAGTTTTACTTTTTAAAAATGTTCCACTACGAAAATAGGTATTCCAGTTACCGTAAAATTCGGCGTAGAACGCGCACTTTTAACACACAAAATAAGATTGAAATTTACGGGCGCACGTTATACGCTAGGTATAAGAGCGATAGCTTTAAAAATAAGAAAAAAAGATATGAGCACAAAGAAAATTACGCTTCTACACATAACGAAATACTGTTTATACTTTAAATAAATGGACTTTAAGAGCTGTAATTCTACAACTATACTATTTTTCTGAAGTCTGAGATGATATCTGGAATAAACGACTTAAAAACATAAAAGCACTACAGTAATACATTTTAGGTTTCTTCGTAAAAAAGGAAGTGCGTGTCGGTGAATATACCTCAAAATTTAAAAAATGCAGCTTGAAAGTGTGGGCGCGTTATACGCTGGCTTTTACGGTGGTTAAAAATGCTTTAGAAATTGTTTTAAAAAAAGGGATGGCAATGTCTAGTCTTTTTATAAATTATTGTTACAATTAATTAATACAGGCCGTGGAAGCCTAGAGGTCATAGTCATGAACTCGTGACCATAGAATCGCGAATTCGAAACCTAAAGCTACTAAAAATAAGCCTTGTAGAGGGACTAAAGGGCTGATACACTTTAAAGCTGTCGTACCTCAGTATTGGTACAATATAAATCTCACTGTGAAGACGCAAGAGATATTGCGGACTGTTCTCTTAATTTTCAGTGAGAAAGTGACTAAAGCAACGTTTCACTATAAAGCAACACGAGAGCTATTGGGGCTTAAGCTGGAACCTCCCGTCCTAACTACCCCACCACGCCAACGAGAGGTCATTGAGCCTCGACAGATTTAACGTGAATAAGCCCCACTGCAAGGCGGGTGTTCTATGGCACCAAGAATCGAACCCGAGACACATCGGCCACGAGCTCGTGACCATAGCCATTAGGCTACCACGGCCTTTTCATAATTCTGAGTCCTCGTCAGTTTCGTAGATTAAAGTCTTCACATTGGTATGAATTCAGATATTAAGTGAGTGAGTGAATGTAGGGATTTATGGCGCAAGAGCCAATTTTGGCTAAGCGGTGCCACACAACTTTTTAAGTATTAAACATCTATGGTCTAGACGGGAAAGGAAGAATACAGGAAAATGAATGACAAGAAGTAGGGTCGAAAGTAGAGAAGGATCACTAGGGTAGCCTGGGGTCGTATTAAGTGAGTGAGAGTTATGTAAACGTCGCGATATAAAGCTACATGAGAAATACTGGCGAAGGTCGTCGTCATTTTGAACCATTGCCAAGTGACGAGAACGACACCTTTGGTGGCACTCATCTCTTCTAACTTCCACACCAATGGGAGGACGTTTAAACCTCAACAGATATGACGTGAAGTGACCCCCTCTATACGACTGATCTTTAGAGGTACAAGGTTCGAACTAATGACACGCCAGCCACGAGCCCGGGATTTTGACCACTAGGCAAAGAAGAATAATAAAAGAATAATAAAGAATAATGAAAAGAATAATAAAAGAAATATGAAGTATGGGTCACACACATCCGGCTACTCTATCCAAATCGTCTGATCCAAACACATACAGAGAAGCCAGATTAATAATTAGTGCGAAAGCCTCGAGTTAAAAACCGTTACTGTTGCTGTTAGATTGCTCAAAGTAACACGCCAAAAAATTAATTTCTCTTAAGCGGAAAAAATTTAGATATGCGAGAGCAACACCAGATTATTTATAATGTGATTGGAAAAAAATTGCTTTATTTTCAGCCAGTTTATTTTAAGCTGCACTTGTTTTTAAACAATTTCCTTGAATTTTTTCTTGCTTTTAAACAATTTCATTTATTGCCCAGACGACATAGTAGAGCCTGGGTTCGAATCGCAGAAAAGGCATGTATTTTTGTAAATGTATAGTGCCTGTGAGGCATGGGGGCAATCTAAATACTCGTTGAGCCGAAAGTCCTCTGGAGTGGTTGGTGGTAGAGGAGGAAAGGTGGGAGATCCTGTAACCCAGAGGTTCCCAAACTTTGTCTCATAGACCCCTTGCCATGTTTTTCGGTTTTGTGTAGACCCCTACTTACCTAATATTAATTTTTTGCAAATTTATCAACTTAAATGTTTTTTCACAGCTGGTATAGCACTACTTACTTTAAAAGTTTAACGTTTCTGAGTTAACTAGAGTACTTAAAACTTAAGAAACACGTATGAATTAATTAAATTAAAATTGAATTATTATATAAAATAATTGTTACATAACTGTGCAACAGACAAATGTTTTTAATGGGTGGGATGAATCTGTTATTTCATAACAAATTTTGAACAATTGGCTGTAATTTTTTAAGGTTTAACCCTAAATCTCCTTGGTTAGTAGCATCCAATCTTTCTTTTTAACTTTCTGTTTTTATTTTGGAGATTGGCAACCACGCTGAAACTACTCTCAAGAAAACGCAATTAAAATCTTTCTTAAGATGATCCATAATTCGGGATAAATACCAGGTATATCTTTTTAAAGCCAAAATTCCTGACATTCGCTTCTAAACTTTAAGATCTTCGTCAGGGCTACTAAAAACAGTTCCTTTTGTAATCAGACATTTTTATTTTTTTTAATTTGACAACATGAATTAATTACCTATGTGTGATATTACCATAGTCACACACACACACACAAAGCATTCTCAAATCTAGTTTCAAAACCTGAATAAAGGGCATTTAAATGTTAAACATAGGTTCAAACGTCATTTTTCTGGCAGATTGTCTGTGACAAATTGAGAAACTGTTAAAATCCGTGACGTCTAGTTTTATACTCTTTTAGCATGAAACACTGACGTGATGGTCCTCTTTTAATAAAATTTATGCTGTCGCCATGTAACTGCAAACCATCCCCAGTCAATTTAGTAAATGAAGCTATTAAATTGGATAAATCTGGTTTAGCTTGATTAAATTTTCTTTTAAAATTAAAGTCACGATCTGGCTTAGGCTATCGTAGACCCCCGTTCAGACCTCATGGACCCCCAAATTATTTTTATGCTGATGTGAACCCCTTGAAGATTGTCATAGACCCCTGGGGGTCCATATAGACCACTTTGGGAATCACTGCTCTAACCATCCCAGGGTAATTTCCATCAAAATTGGGTAGAGTGAGTGAGTGAGTGAGAGTTGAACAGACGTTGCTTTTTTGGGCTTCTGGACTGTAAGAACAGTCCTCAATCCCATATCAGGACAAGTCTTCGATGAGGGGCATGACGAGAGTGGTGTTTTGCATTCTGCTAGGTGGCATGACGGCGATTGGATGGTCGATGGAATCCGGGAGGCGTGGCTTCGGTGCTTCGTCTGGATGGAGGATTTTCTAAGTGTTTTTACTGTGACTGCTCTCTGATTGGATGCTGGGTACAGTGAACAGTGACTCCAATTGGCTGCCCTGGAGGCTGGGATTTAAGAAATGGGGAGGCGCAAGTCCAGCGGGGAAAGCAAGAGAGAAATAATGACTAAAATATTTAAAGAAAGTAAAATTTTAGTAAGATGAGGTGCAATAAAAATTATTGCACGAAAAATTAAAGTTAAGGGGGATTGTATGAATTAAGAAGAATTCTTCTTGGTCTTTTGTGTTGACGCTGCACTATAAAGCAACACGAGGGCCATTGGCGACTGACCTCGTCATTTTGAACCATGGTCAAGGGGCGAGGTACCTCCCTCTCTTAACTACCACACCAACAGGAGGACATTGAGGCTTGACAGATTTAATGTGCATCTACCTACCCTTTACACAGTGGGAGGCACTAGGCTCGAACTCATGAAACGCCGGCCACAGGCTCGTGGCTATAACCACTAGGCTACCACGACCATTCAAAATTGGGGTGGAACGCAGCCAAAACGTACAGTATACGATGCTCAAAGTTGTGACTAACGATAGACGTAATCTATCCCCTTGTTACGATTAATTTTGTAGGCCTTTCTCTGACACTTTCGAGCTGGTGGCATTGAAAATAACAACTATTTCTTTTTTTACTGTTTTTTTAATGATGCGATGATTAATTTGTTCAGTAGGGGTGTACCAGTTCAAGCATCATCCTCACCATATAAAAATGATTGAAAGATACGAGGTCCACTTCCAATAGATCTAGTGCAGCTTTAAATCTCGCAACCCTTTCCAAGCACACAAAAATGATCTTAAATTTTAATAATTAATTCAACAATTTACTTTAACCGGTTCAAAACGTTTAAAGCACAATTCGTTCGCTTTCTTTAATTGCATTCATTTTCACTTTAATCAAATTCGTGAGAAATATTAAACAGTTCGAATCACCCCCTCACGCCTCCCATTTGATATTAATTCGAAAAATTAAAATCCCCCAAACTTTCTCTCGCAAACAACACAAGAATCTTAATGAATCCAATCAAGAAATTCTCCATCTCTAAAGAGCCCCATAGTTTACAAATTGTCTAAGGCTTCAAAAGGGATAAGAAGGGAAAAAGAGGGAAATTAAATCATTTCCTCGGTGGAGAGAACAAAGAACAAAAACGAAGTGGAAGGTTCTCCAATCTCCGAAAGGATTCTCGACACGTGCTCGGAGTGATTCGGAGGGAGTGAACCCCTTCATTATCGTCTGCGTTCGAATTTCGAGATCAGTAACAAAAGGGGAATCTCTTATAAGTTACGGTGGCGCGGAGTTATAAATGATAGAGAATTGTGTGCTTCGCTCAGGTTTGGGGGGATGCTTCTATAAATTGTGTGAGATAGAATGTAGGATTGTGTGGATGGCGAAATATTTTACTTAAGGTAGCTAGCTCGCGGTCTCGTGTTAAAGAAAAGGATCAGAAATAGAAACACTTAGCCAAAGAAATGTTTCATTTTTTAATGTTAATACTAATTCATTATTATACATACTTTACTAAGATATCCGACTACACACACATGCACAAAACCGTGAGTTTGAATATTATCGCATAAATAAATAATTTTTTTGATATTCAATTGAGTATAAAACTGATTTACCACCTTAAACTGTCATTTTTTTAAACCCAAAATGCTTTTTAAAAAAGGCACATTATTTGATTGTTTATACCTAGGTACCATACTTATTCCAGCCTTCTCCACAAAAAAATGTGCCGGGCGAAAAGCATTTCAGTACAATAGACACAAACCACATCACCTTCTCAAAATACTAACATTAAATAATACACCAAAAGTATTAAAAATAAACGCAAGTCAAAGAAAGGAAGAATAAATCAGTGGCCGTACAGCGTACGGATAAACTAGTTGCGTCCAGCTTTCGATAGCCCGTACGGGAAAACCACTTCAGGGGTTAAGAATATAATTACAAGAAAAAAAGTATTTAAATACAATTTTTTGGCAATAAATGAAGAAGGAATGACATTTTCCAAAAATTCTCCTTTTATGTGAAAAATGCTTCTATAATAATTATTTTTTTGCCTGTGTGTGTAGCGAAGATTTCTATATCAAGGTTGAATTAATATTTTTGAAATGCATTCGGATCCTGGTTTACCGAACACCCATTTAACGAATTATTTTCTTTCCCCGATAAAAATGAAGGCAAAACCCCCTATTTAATGAATAATAAATCCCGAATTAACGAATTAATTCAACATCTAAAATATTTTTTATTAGTTGGTATTAAAAAAAATATTTTTTTTTTCAAATGACATTTTTTTTCTCTACAATAGAAAAAGACTTTTTTTGTAAGCAGCCAATTTCGACAGGAAAGGACGCGAAAGATTATTAGACTATACAGGCGTAAATGAGTTATGAGTGTTACCTTTCGTGCGGGTTTTGAACTATACAGGGAATTAATTCCCCTTTTATCTCCTCCTACTCCACACATAGGGAATATTTTATGATTTAATCGAGTATTTTACATTTGATGGACTGCCTATCTGTGCAACTGAAGTGGAGGAAATTGTTGATTTTTCGGAGACAATGAATCTAGATTTTGATGCAGAATTTAATAAGGAAACTATATACTTTAAAACTGTTACATTGTTTGGAGAAAATGTGAAAACATACCTTATGCAGCAGGATGTACATAAATGGCGTAGTATTTTCATCTCTACTTAAAGTCGAAAAAGAGCTCTTTTGAGACAAAAATCAAAAAGATTGTCAAACATTTATTAGTCATTTATCTTAAAATTTACAATTGCCTAATAATTCAGTAATAGTAGTTTCACCTGTTGAATAAAAAATGTGTGATTTCTAACTATGAATATCTTTTGTGTAGTTGCTTATGACATTATTTCCAAAAAAAAATTTAACTTGGTTGGACCTCAATACAGCGAATACCACCGAAATAAGGAAAAAACTGTTCGACCCCGGGGAATTCGTTAAGTGCGGGTCCGACGGTATATGATTTAGAAGTGGATTTATTCACATTTTTTTATATTAGAGGGTAGAGAAACATTTTTTAAAAAAGCACTCATTATGATTTCAATGGATCGTTACTCTGAATACAACATGAACTTTAAAAAAAATTTTTAGTTCATTCCCTGTATCCTTCTATAATAATATTTAGCTTGCAGTCAAAATATTATTATACAAGTATTTTTCATAAAAGAAAACATTTTTCGGTAATATGTTTTTCTTTCTTCATTTTTTGATAGAAAAAATTGCATTTAAATAATTTTCTTCTTGTAATAATAACATATTTATGCGTATATTCTAACTTAACTGACACTAAAAATCAAAATAATTATTCATTTACCAAAAAATCAGGCGTATAACGCGCACTTTTAGCACAAAGTATAAGATCGAGGTTTACGGGCGTGCGTTATGCGCCGGCTTTAAAAAGGAGAGCATTTAATAGAAAAACCAGATGAGCATAGAATAAAATTAGACTTTTACAAATAACTAAATTCTGCCTATTTAAAAGAAATGACATATCATTTATGAACTTAAAGAGTTGTAGTTATAGAAGCATACTATTTTTTTCTTAAGTTTGGAATAATACCTTGAGTAAATAACTTCAAAGTACAAGAGCACTGAGCTTGTTCGTTTCCGGTTTCTTCGTACAAAATAGGGTGCGCGTTATGCCTAAAAGTTAAAATTTATAGTTTGAAAGTATAGAAGCGTGTTATACACCGGATTTTACGGTGCATGTTTTTTCAAAATCACGGTTCTGAACGTGGTCACTAACCTTGAAGTTTCCAATTACGTGCGAAACATTATTTTTTAAAAGAAGGAAATGTGAGGATTTTTTCTAGTTTCTAGATTTGCTTAGTAAATTGTTCGAGGAGTGAGTGAATATTAACGTCGCACTATTCAGCTACACGAGGGCTTTTGGCGACGGACCACGTCATTTCGAACCATGGTCAAGTGACGTGGACGACACCTGAGATGGCTCTCCTAACTACCACACCACACCAACGGGAGGACGTTTCAGCTCTCGACAGATTTAACGTGCATCGCTGCCCTACACGGCGGGTCTTTAGTGGTACTGGGCTCGAACGCATGACATGCCTGACATGGTCCGATACCTTAACCACTGGGCTACCGCAGCCCTCAGATTGTTCGAGGGAAAAAAACGTTGAAATTATATAAAGAAATCAATTACAAAATAGTAAAATCTAAAAGTTTATTTAAAAAATTACAAAGTAAATGTGCGTGCTCTCTCTGAATAAAATGTTTATGAACGAATTTCAAATTTCCAATATCTGTATGTTACATTATAATTAATTTTTTAAATGACATATAAAATTAAAAAAAACGCTTAAATTTTTTCAAAGAAAACAGACCAGTTTATTTTAGTCTCGAAATGAAATCGTTTAAGAAACACGTTATATTTATTCATGTGGTTGAAAATTTTGCAATAATGCAGATTGTTCTAAAAAGAGTGAGTAGATTAAAACAGTTCTAATGTTACGTACAATATTCACACAAAAAAATTCGCAAATTATTTTAATAATTTATTCCGCAATCTTTGTGTGTGTCCTAGTTTCAAATGTAAAAAAACGCATTTTGAGTAAAACTCGTTCTAAAATTGGAAACTTTACGGTGGAAATGATATCCACTTTTACTAAAACTGTGGTAAATTTTTTACTAGCAAAAAAGTAGTAGTTTTAGTAAACTGGCCTACACAAATTAAAATTTAAAATATTGTTTTTCAATTTTTTGCAAAATCCAAAATTTTAAGGAGTATATCTTGCGGATATCTTGTAGTAAAACTAAAATATATTCTTTTGTGTTGTGTGTGTCTGTATGTATAAAACTGTTTTCATATATACATTTCGTTTCCTAAATTTTGATGCTCTGGATACATTTCTTTCTTAATTTGTACTTTCAAGAAATATATATTTTTTATTTATAAAATAGTTCGTGCTTTAAACATGGTGGCAAGACAAATGGGTCTACATGCTATAACTGCACGGACTTACATTAATATTAGAGTATTTATACCTGAAAGAAAGGTTCTGTGTGAAGATTTTTAATGTGGTACACGTGGGTATATAAAGATCTAAAAAATTGACTAAGATATTTTGATTATGGAAGCACACGAGACTCAAAATGTGAACATCTTTATATTTTGTTGCCTTCCAATATGTTATATCCGTTTATATCATGCAAAATGTTTTTTAAAAAAAACAAACATTTAGAACTTACTTGGTCTCTTAGAATAATGATTTTTATATAATTTCGACTCCTTATTTAAACATAAAACAAATAATTTGATGCATAAATATTTATCTAAGCCTTTGGCAAAAAAGAGAGAGAGAAAATAGAAACATTTTTTTAAGAAACACTCTAAATATTTTTTGTTACGAAATTTCAAAACGAGTTATCAAAATTCTCCATATAGGATTCAATGTGTAACTCATATGTTATTTTTATTACACAACTGAAATAATTATTTTAAAATATAGTGTAGCTTTTTTTCGAGAAAAATTTGAATACCTCTAAAAGTTTTTTTAAAGTAGAAAAACTCATTGTGAGAAAAATTAATGCAGTCATACGAAGAACCGTTAATTCGTTAATTCAAATACCATTAAGCCATTCACACAAAAAAGTCACTATGTTATTTAAAAACGTTCTCACATAAATACTTTTTGTTGCTAATGATAGATAACTATTTACGTACTTTTTTCAATTCACAAACGTTCTTTCTTGCGTCTTCCATGTTTTTAAAAAACGTCGAATAACCTAAAATTCTGAAAGTACATGATAAAGCTTGTAAACGACAAGAATACCTGCACATATATAACATCCATATGCATTGAGAAACAACCATAAGTGAAGCATGCTCCTATGGGTGTTCTTATCAAAATACTCTGAAAATCTCGAAATACTCGTATGTTCATTATGTTACTATAGGTTAAAGTGGATTCTTTTGTAATTTATTACAGGTTTTCAAGTAATTTCTTTTAACAAACTCCAGGATCTACATGAAAAAATTACATTTGCATGAAAGTGATGAAAAGGAGAAAGATTACTTAAAATTGTATAGCAGGAGTACTCTACCTTCTTTTCCGCTGTGCCGTGTACATATGACAGGTATTCCACGCGGATCGATATGGATAATGGGGAGAAAACCCTATAATACCAAAGTGACGTTAGACAAAGCAAAATTGATAAAAATATTGAAAGTTTCCTTTTCTGCTTTTATTTAAAACATTTAAATATAAACTACATTAACCCTTCTATCAAGCACACACACAAAATATTTATTTGAAGCCTATTATATTGAGTTGTGGGGTAGCTTCGATTTCCTTCTTCCTTGACCAAGCTTCTTGCTTACATTCTACTATCTAACAAGTAATATAAAAAAAATGAATTCCTCCTTAGGTCAACAAAGAAAAATTTTACTTTACTCCTTGCAATTTTCCATTTTCATTTCTATATAGGGTGCTGGACTATATTATTTTTGTTTGTTTCTATTTATTCTTTAATTAAATTTAATTATTCCAATAAAATAGTACAGTAAAAAGAAATCACATTCTCAGAAACAGGCTAACCCAGGTGGGATTCGAGCCCACGACCTTTGGATTAGAAATCCAACACGCGCGCTATCCACTGCGCTATAGAGACGCAATGAGCTATTTCCCTTTTTATATAGGCTGTTGGATTATATTTTTGTTTCTTATTATTAATTCATTTTTTAATTAAATTAATATTTGAAAAAACTGTATTAACATCAAGTGTCATCCACTAAAAGTTTAAAAAAATGAAGATGAACTTGAGTGGGTAAATAAAAAGTATTTTATTAACGATTGAAAATTTGAGCAAGATATATATAAAAATAAATATTTATAGGGAGAGAGTGTGAACTAATAGTAAGAATTGTAAAAAGCAAATTGCGATAGCAAAATTGAGATATAATTGCATCATTGATAGAATTTCCCGCTAAATTTTTAGTACATTGTTATTAAATAATTGTATTTCTTAGTGTAATGGGCCATGACCGGGTCTCCCAGAAAAGGCCGGTTGGGCACAGGTTGAGAATATCACTGCACCATAGGGTTGCTTTGAGTTCAGCTAAATCTCTGAAAATTTTCAAATAGTGGAAGGTGAATCCCTCAAGAAACAGACTAAAAAAAGGAAGAAAAATACATTGCAAAATCTGAAATGTTGTCGTGGTAACCTAGTGGTCAAAATAACGTGTCATGGATTTCAGCCTCGTACCGCTAAAGACCTGCCATGTAGGGGAGTGGTGCACGTTGAATATGTCGAAGCTCAAATGTCCTCCAATTGGTGTAGTCTGGAAGTTAGGAGAGGGGGTTTCCAGCTCGGATGACGTGCTCGTCACTTGACCATGGTTTAAAATTTCGAGGTCCATCACCAAAGGCCCTGGAACAGCTGAATAGTGCGAAGTTCATATTCACTCAGCCTGAGGCTACGATAATTGGCGCTTTTGAGTTGCATGTTCGAAACCTAGTGCTGCTGAAGACCCGCATGTTAAATCAGTTGAAACTCAAAATCCTTTTGTTGACATAGTGTGGAAGTTCTGAGACTGGGGTTGCTAGATCACGTATTGTAAAAAACTTATCTTAAGTCTTAGTATTTTTAAGTACAGAGGTTATTCAATATAATCTTAAAAATAAAAATTTTCTTACCTTTTCTGTTGTCCCCGAGAGAGGTGGTGTAGCCAAATGAGGTACAATAAATTTTAGCCGGTGCTATTCCAATAACACTGGATCATATTTGATTAAAATTATTTTGTTTACAGTTAAAATATTATGCTTGACTACACACAAAAACGACAAAACACACAGATCAGCAAAACTAGTAGAAGTAAGAACATTTGCGTGTTTATACTTAAATACGTAGAAAGAAACTAAAGCGTCCTCTGGTGTGAGAAAATACACTTCATTTACTTACGATTTTTAACATAACATTTTTCACATTCTCCCTCCAAAGTTAAAAATTGCTAATTTAAATTTTATGTCTATTAACGGATTTTAAAATCGACCAAATTTTGTTTTCAAAACTCTTTGATGAGAAGAAAGGTCACTGGGGTCCCTCTCCTCTGGTTTAGGACCTTCCGTGATGTTCAACAGACTGTCATCGGGAATGGTCTCGCCTCAACTTATCGATGACTCCCTCTGTACGGATTGGAATCTCCTCATCAGGGAAACGGTCAGCGTCAACGTCTTCTGGCAATACTGGATTAATAGGAACAGTTTCTTCAGTATCTTGAAGGTAAACCGTTTCAGGGTATCTGAAAAAGAAAAAAAATATTAGTGGAAGTACTGGCCATAGCATTTGGGGTAATCAGAGATGGTGGAAAATCATAACTCAAATATCTTATGCTGTTGTTGTTGCTGCACGCTCCCATTGACCAACAGTGCTAGACCACGTCCATGATTTCGTACACTCCAAAAAACCCAACACTGGCAAGGCATCGCCATATAAATCCTGCTTGGGGAGCCCTAGGCATTTGAGGATGTGAGCCCGATTTAGAAGAACAGTTGGTACACATTTCAAAGCTCTTGGATCCTTCAAGAAAATTTCAGTGATTTAAGGCGACCACTTCGAAAGCGGGCTGGAACAGATTGTTCCTGTCTATTAAAACTGTGAATCAGAGAGCCTCCAGGACGAGAACTCTGATACCAATGGTGTTCTGGGGGACAATCCAAGCGGAATTATTCTGGTGTTTAGTTCTAGAGAAAATCTCCAAAAAGGTTAAGAGAGCTGACGGCTCTAGTATCGCGCAAGTGCCAGCCTTGGTCAAAGTAACCGCAATCCATTTCTCTCTAGATCTACGTGAGAGGGAATCCACCGCAGATGAACTTCATGTGATGTGGAAAGTCATTTTAACTTGCTGAGTATTGACACTCCAACATTATATCTCACACTTTGTCAATTGGACAAGTGCTATATTGCACTTCTACTATCAGACAGTATTCAAATCTCTTTTCCATTTGGAAGAGATGCAAGAGAACCAAGGTCCTCGTCAATGGCTATTAGCTGACTGCGAAAAACTGAGCAACCGTCTGGATTCTTAAGTTATGTTTTTTTGCGATTTGATGTAAATTCCGCAGCCAGATCGATAATAATCGTCTACACTGTCCTCCGTATAAATCTGAACAGCATCAATTGGTATCTCTCTAGAGCTAGTTGCTTTAGATAGTTAGTAAATACCTAGTTCCTGTTTGCAATATTAAAAATCCCTATCCCTGTAACTTTGAAGTATGTGTAATACATTCATGTGGTTCGCATACACCACGCGGAAAAGGGGGTACGAAAACTTAAAAAGATCAGGCTTTCGGATAACATTGAAATAACACATGATGAGATGTTTATTGTACCATATTGGGTATTGTGACTGGAAGTGTACTATGGCATTCATATATTCCTTGTAACCACGTTTTCATTCGTAGAACATGTAAGGGCGCCTCCCTCGGGTGCCCTTCTCCTAGATTATCAGCGTGAGGTGAAGGAATAAATGAAGAACTAGAAGCTGCCGTAATCTTAATATGACTTTATTAAGATCTTAACTTATACCAATAACAGATTAGATAATAATATGATATGTGAAAGAATCTACGGTGGCTAAACACACAATATATAATACCGAAATAACGTAACTCGGACCACTATCAATAACTAACTCGCCTAAGCTCAATTCCAATGCAATCCCAGATCCGAATATTTAAATAGTCACTCCTACCTTAATGTCCGATGGAACGACAATCTATCAGATCCTAGTTGAAGTTGCAATTCACTGGCGTGCAATGGTATGCACCTTGTCCTAAGGCTCTTTGTCACGGGTAACTTCTCTTGGCTGCCGCTTAACTTCTCCAAATATTCTTTACACTTGAAACACAGACTATCATAACATTCCCCAAATGCCACACAACTTACTCTAAACTTCTGTTATTTAAAAGCTTCCTAATTTGCTTGTTTCCTTCACGCTTTACTTCTTGGGTTGGTTGGAAAAGAGTTGCCATTCATTCTGGCCCCAAAGAACCCAAGAGGAAATGTTAATGAAAAAACGCGTGAGCCCGTCTCAAACACCTGTAAAGTAAGTGAATATAACTTGATTGTTTCCGTATTCTTTCAAATGTTCTTTTTTGCAGGAATCGTCTTAGTTTTCTTACTGTAGCACTTCGAAACTTAGGAGGGAATTAAGAATATAACCCTGTATTTAAAAATTTCATAACCCAAAAAGTATAATGCGTAATTTTCAGGGGGAAATATTGCACTGCATGAAGTTAAGATTTTTATTTTTCCTTAATATATTAAAAACTTGTGAATCCACTTGAAATTTCTTCATTGATTTTAAAAAGATATTATTTATGTTTTCTTTAAAAACGTGTAGAAATTTTATGTAATAAACATTATTTTAAGTTACAGGTAGAAACTTAGGTAAGCATAAAAAAACTGACAATAGGTTTTATTGAACGAAAAATTGTAAATGTAGTTTTTAAAAAAGTTTAGTATATTTTATATAAACAAAACAAATTTATATATATAATAAGTATTTCCATTGACTTTCAGGAATTTTGAACTAAAACTGGGGATTTCAACCCTATTTTGACTCTCGTGCTGTCATAAGATTCATAATTCACTAGTTTTAGAGGATGTAACAAGGAGCACATTTTCAGATATAAACACAAGTAATATAAAAAAAAATTAAGTCAATTCCTACTTTGAATAGATGAATAGAAAGTATTTTATTAACGATTGAAAATTTGAACAAGATAGTATATATATATATATAGATAGATAGATAGATAGATAGATAGATAGAGAGAGAGAGAGAGAGAGAGAACTAATAGTAGAAATTGAAAAAACATTTCACAATTTGTATTAAAATTTTTCTAAAATCTTCCATAAATAATTTTTTTTTTTCCATAAATAATTTTTTTTATTTTAATACTTAAGGGAATGGCCTATTTAATATTAGGGCACAGGAAAAAATTTGGAACACTTTTTATTCCAAAAAAAATGGCTACACTCTTAAAAAAAATGAGTAGTATGGTAAAATATGTTGCTCTTTACAGGATAACGAAACCAGAGTAGAATATTAACATTGGAATTCTTTATACATGAAAAAATATTCCAAATTCGGATTTGAAAACAGCGTTAACTCAGATTTTTATTTGTTCAGTTAAATGTCCCTTTGTTATACCTGTTACTGAAATAAAATAAGATTTACTCTCAAATTGCATTCCTTCTAGTTTTATAATTATTCTATACCTAAAAAGACCTAATATTAATGCCCTCGGTCACCTTTGAATATTAATATTTGGTGCTCACCCCTTCCGTTTGCAAGTCAATTGACAAGCGAAGCACCTGTTACCAGCAAAATATCATCATGGGGCTTCCGAAACCCTAAACAGTTTTATCTGCCCCAGAGCACTTCTTAATTGTGGGCTCAGCTGGCTGCAAAAAGCCGCCCATTAGTACCAACCAATGGGAGAAAAGAGCAAACGCGCAATTTAAGGCTTGCCTTTCTGCCTAATATTTCCCCCTCCGCATGCTCTTTTTGTTTTTTGGAGTTGCACGATCAAAATCTGAAGAGCTTGTAATTGTTTTTGGTATTTCTGGCTCTTTTTTCCATACAAATTATTTTTCAGCAGAAGATTTTTCCATTTTAGTGATGGAAGCGGTTAACAAGCAAGGAATCGTAACGGAGTTTTGAAGAGAGGTTTTAGCAATAGAGATGTCACAACGTTTATATGTGTTTTGCGGATGGTTTAATTTCAAAATAAAATTCTTACAAAATGGATGATGTAGAAAATATTGATATTCATGATGCTGGTTCTTTTTGTCTCAGGAAACACTTAGTGTAATGAACTTTGAGTTTGGCCATGTTTAAGAGCATCGGCCTCTCCTACACCGCGGCTCTTCAGTGACACCGGGCACGAACTCATGATACCCTGGCCACGACTCCAGTAAGCAACCGTGGTCCATGAGTCGAGTTTGTTTGTACCTTTAAAATTTTAGGCTTATGTTTGCTCTCACAACTTGTTTAATCAATACACGGTGATTTTAAAACTATGGAACAAACTTTGAGGGGCGGCAGAGCTCACAAAAAACCCCCCAATTTTGCATTGGAATATCTGGGCTGAAGTGCCGTGTTGAGGCACAAACAGAAAAAATAGCACTTTTACGGAATTATAAAATGTTCATCAGCAGCATGCTTAACGAGTGATTCCTTAGAGAAAATGTGAAAACAGTTTTAGAAATTACATCCACCCACCGTCATGCATCCTTGGCGACTTTCACGGTTTGATTAGCTGACAATATTGGCGATAGTTAAAGGCAGCAAAGTAGTGTGTCAGTGATCTGCTGCACCACCATAATTGACACTTGCGCTTGAGATTTCGGTCGTTATGCGTGATTTTACTAATAGCAGACATGCATTTAAGAGGTCTCAGGGTTGTTAGTTTTTTCTCGAGGGGTGAAAGTTTAAACAACTTTCATTAAGGCAGTGGTTCTCAAACTTTCACTACTGGCGACCCAATATTCAATCATAATTTTCCTCGCGCCCCCTCCATACAATAACAATGCATTGAATTCACTAATACTATACTTTGACGCTAAAGCTACAATACTACTTTAACCTCTGAGGTACCACCAACGTATATAAACCGGCGTATATTCGTACACTCAGCCAATATATACCCCGGACGTATATATGCGTTTTATATTGAATTGGACGTATATATGCGTTTTATTATTACGTATATATTTAATATTAACGTCGCACTGTACAGCCACACGAGGGCTTTTGGCGACGGACCACGTCATTTTGAACCATGGTCAAGTGACGTGGACGACACCTGAGCTGGCACCCCCTCTCCTAACTACCACACTACACCACCGGGTGGACGTTTAAGCTCTCGACAGATTTAACGTGCATCGCTGCCCTACACGGGGGGTCTTTAGTGGTACTGGGCTCGAACTCGTGACAAGGCAAGCCACGGTCCGATACCTATACCACTCGGCTACCGCGGCCACTGTGTTTTTCCGAAGTACGATCTTTTCTGTGCAGTGCTATCTATAAAATCATTCTGAAGGCTTTGGAATGCATTAAAAGGACTTTGACAGTGTTTGCGAAGGATTTACTTCAGAAGATTTGCCTATTTATTCCTTTTCTCCCTCCCCATACATCACATATACGCCCTTACGTAAAAAACGATGGCAGGGGGGAGCGAATCGGGTAACTTTTAATCGGCAGTTGAGTGATTAATTATAAAGCGTACGAATTATCAAGATGAGTGTTAATTTTTGTGTATAATTTTATACACGACAAGCCCATGGAGTTATTGGTAATCATTAAGCTTGTGTGTTCTTAACTTACTATATTTAAAAATTAATTATCAAATACATTGTGCAGTATTGATACATTTATAAGTGTATTGTATCAGTGTAAATGTGTATTATATTTTTTATTATGTCAGAATGTATTTTGTTTGTTTACGTTTAGTAAATTAACATTTTTTAAAAATAATTTTTTGTTTTCGAGATTTCAATAGGCTCGCACCCCCGTCGTAGAGTTATCATGCCCCCTCAGAGGGGCACGCCCCCAGTTTGAGAAACGACTCATTAAGGCATAATGCTTTTAAATTTAAATTAAATAATTAGAATGTCTTACACATTATTTACAAGGGATTGTGGCGCTTCAAACAGTACTAAATGTGAAATTTAATCATAATTTTAAAAATTATAAGCATATGAAAATTTTGTAATAAATATTAAGTAATATTTGCGTTGCGCACGCTCTTTTCTTAAATAGTAGCCTCTGGTGCATAAAACTTTATACAATTATAAAATGTATCATACTCTTTAAACCCTACATCATTTAAGAATAATATATCTTTTGTATTTCAAAATATTTGAAAAATATTGAAATTTTTTTTAAAAAATTTGAAAATGTAATTTTTTTATTTTTTGAAAAATATAATTTATTATTTTATTAATACAAAATTACTACAGAGTAATAAGGATACATTTGTCTTAATAAATCAACTTATAGCTAGTAATATTAAAGCCACTATTTTAGAAAATAGCAAGCGCAACGTAAAACTTAATAAATATTTCTTATAGAAAAGTTTCTTATTTTCATATGCCTATAATTTTTAAAATTATGATTAGATTTTAAACATTTTATACTTTTCTGAAGCCCTATTCCTTTATAAATGTGTAAAAGATTCGAATTAGTTAATTTAAACTTAAAATAATTATACCTGTTTGAAAATTGTTTATATTTTCAGCCCTCTAAAGAAATTTAACACTCCTGAGACATCTTAATGTATGGTGTTGCAGATGGTAACAGTGAAACAGTGCTTCGGCTGTATCAGGAACGCTTTGTTAGTAGATGCTTGCCGAGCCACAAAATATTTCAGAGATTACATCGATAGCTGTATGAAAATGGTTCATTTATCGCCAGTACTGATGGAAGGGGTAGATCGAGGACTGTAAGATGAACACACCTGGAAGAAGTCATCTTGAACCATGTGGACGAAACACTCAACTGACGTACAAGGGCTGTAGCATGTCGTCTACATGTCAGTCAACGAACCGTTTGGAGAGTTTTACTGTCGGTTGGTGGATACTATTTCTAAAACTGTTCTCACAATTTATGTACGGAATCACTCGTTCAGCATGCTGCTAATATACGTTTTATGGTTACATAATATGCCCAGAGGAGAATATTAAAACTTGAAAGGTTTATCGTGCATCAACTACCTATACCAGTGGTCCCCAACCCCCAGTCCGTGGACCCAATGGCACCAAGTCGCCTAAGGAACATTGAATAATATTTATATTTTATTTACTTTGGCGTATTTCTCTCCCGTGTTTGTGCGGCTTTCCATAGAAGAGAAAGTGACCAAGAGCTGCGAGATGTCACGTAAAGCTGCCGCGCGTGAGCAAAATATCCGGAGATCGTTATATATAAAACAAAAACGAGAGATCAACGTCTCTCTCCCCTTAGCAGACCGCAGTAAAATTACCAAACGGTGATCGGTCCACTGTAATAAAAAGGTTGTGGAGTTCTGTTCTATACACAATGGGTCTTTAAGGATACCAAGACTGGAACCCACAAAAATTGTACAACTTGCTTATGGCAATGATGTTTCTCGCACTAAAAATGCTTTATCAGAGGTAAAGATGTAATTATAAAAGATATAATTATAAAAGATGTAATTATAAAAGATATAATTATAAAAGATGTAATTATAAAAGATGTAATTAAAAGATGTAATTAAAAGATGTAATTATAGACATGGTCTAAGAGCTTTCTTAATATCAAAGTTTATTAAAAGACACACAAAAATTACGCTGTATAAAACAATCATCAGACTCGTACTTACCTATGGATTTGAAACTTGAACTTTGACTAAATCACAGACTGAACAGCTAGCCATATTGGAGTGAAAATAGATGTTGGGTGATACAAATGAGTATGTACTGGGATGACAACGACATAATTTTGAATTAAATTAGCTACTAGCTGGTATACCCGTTTTTTGCATGGGTGAATTGAAAAATTTAACAATACATATTAAAGGATAAAGAAGTTTATAATGAGTTAATTTTACGTGAATAAATTAAACAAAAAAAGCTTTTTGCATATCTCAGCTGAATAAAAAAACCATATTTGTTAAATTTTAAGTCTGTAGATCTAATAGCTGATAAAAAGAGGATTTTTTTATTTATAATGCCCTTAACTGTCTTGTGGGTCGATTTTTGAAAGGACTTTCCTAGCTGATCTCTGCCCAGCAAAAGTAACAAATTGTTACACATTTTGTGTAATGAATGCTTAAAATAGTGTAAATAATTTATATCTAGACGTGTAAAAGGTTAAAATTACTTTTTGTTGTATTTATTTTATGTTAAATTTGTAATATTCACAAGCAGCACCGTTCCTTAAATTACAATAGCGATTCAATAGAAATACAGCGAAATGTTGGCGATAGAGAACAGTTGGCATTATTTTTAGCGACCGTGTTGGCAACTTGGCGATTGAATAAACGATGCAGAAGTTGATATGCAGTAATGCCGCCTAGTGGGTAGCTGCAACAAAGTGGCTAGCACAAAATCCTTCTCCATAAAAAAATATATATACATGCCCACAGGAATTTTCCAAGGGGGAGGGGGGTCCGGGGTCGAAAGTTCACCATTCTTGTATCATGCTCATTTTGATTTTGTCGATTTTGGGGAACAAAAAACAGTAAAAAACTAATTTTTGAATAAATAATTAGCATTAATTAATAAAATTAATCATTAATAACAAGTAATTAATTAAATTTTACGTACTATATACTTAGAATTATAATCAATCGGAAAAAAATCAAGGGCTTGGGGGGTTCCGGACCTCCAGCACCCCCCCTTGTGTGCGCCACTGATACATGCCAATTTTCATAGTGATCAGTGGAACGGTGCTGGATTGAAGCGATTTCATATATAGAAATATCCATTTATATATATATATATATATATATATATATATAATAATCCAATATAAGAATTTTTTTAATATATAATCATATACATATACATACACATATATATAAATTTATACACACACATATACATATACATATAAACAAAAATATAAAAATAAAATCATATAGTTATAAACCTAAGATAACTAAAAGTAGGAAGTAGGCACACAGTATAAAGACAAATTCCTGGCCTTAGGAAATATATATATATACACTGCTCAAAATAATTAAAGGATATTGCGGTTTTAGGTGGATCTTGTGGCTGGGAAACTTTTTAGCTGATTGATACATGGTCGACAGACGTAGTAAATTATATGAGAATAAATTACACATGTTTGGCAGAAAATAATGCATTTTATTGCGCATTTGTGTACAAAAGGGAAAAAAACACAATTTGTGCATATGAGAAAAAAAGAATAAGAACAGGTTTTTTCTTCAAAGGAAATCATTTTCAGTAGGGGGTATGGTTTCCACGGATGGCCAGCAACGCTGAGCACCTTTGAGGCATGGAGTCAATGAGGCTATTAATCACGAGTTGGGGTATTCGGTCCCACTCTTCCAGAAGAGCTCTTTCCAGTTCTTGGAGAGTTTGTGGGGGTGGTTGGTGGCCAGCAACTCATCTTCCTAGAGCGTCCCAAACGTGCTCTATTGGATTCATGTCTGGAGAACTCGCTGTCCATTCCATTCGTACGATTCCTTCCTCGAAAAGGAAACCCTCCACCAGGTTAGCACGATGTGGCCTGCAGTTATCGTCCATTAAAATGAAGTCATCTCCGATTGCTGCAGCGTAAGGGTCTACAATAGGTCTGAGGATCTCATCACTATATCGGCGAGCAATCAGAGGTCCATCTCGAATGATGTAGAGGTCTGTGCGCCCGTCAATGGAGAACCATCATACACCAACACTCCCCCACCGCCAAGTCTGACACTTTCATGCACGGACGCAGGATTATTCCTACTGCCACACTCCCTCCAGATGAAAATATGCCTATTACTCGGATGAACAGAAAAACGGGACTCGTCAGAAAAAAGAACATTGCTCCATTCATTTCTCCTCCAGTTCACATGCTCTGTTGCCCACTCCCTGCGGTCGCGACGATGCCTTGATGTTACTCTAACACATACCATCGGTCGGCGAGCATACAGACCTACACCATGGAGCCGGTTTTGGACAGTCTGAGTTGAAACCATGGTGCCAGTAGCCGAGCGAAGGTGTTGTTGGAGAAGAGTAGCGTTCATATTTCGGTGTCTCCGAGCCGTTAACACTAAATAACGATCTTCATTTGGCGTTGTTGTTCGTCTACGACCTTGTCCTGGTCTTCGGCCTGCACTTCCAGTCTCCAAGAAACGGTTCCAGATCCTGGAAATCACACTTTGTGACACTCCAATGGCTTGCGCTACTTCGGTTTGAGTTTTGCCTTCTTCTAACCTACCAACAACTCTCCAAGCTTCTGAATCGGTTAAATGACTTCGCTGAGACATCGTACTCATCGAAACAAAGCAGTCACTGAATGCCGATCATCCTTGTCTTCATTTCAGTTGAAAGTCACATTTCATTCGCTGCCGCTGAAGCGACGCTTTTGATGTCGAACTCAAAATCAGCATACTCCACAGTTTGAAAATCAGAAAAATTTGCATTTGTGATTCTCTTCTTCCATTTTCGGCAAAAAAAAATTCGCTTATATCTTTATTTTATATATAAAACTTACAATATCCTTTAATTTCTTTGAGCAGTATATATATATATATATATATATATATATATAATGTCATGATTTAATTCTGTCATGATTTTTAAGACAGAATCAGATTAAAGTTAGAAAAGTGAAGACCTTTATTCGATCATTTGTACATCTGTTCTGACGCTAAGGGCAGGGAGGAAAAAGCACGCCATGGTGGTGGTTTTAAGTGGATAACACTTGAAAAACATATGGTAAGTATCGCTGCTTTGAAGATGGTGCTTGTAAGTTAATGCTGACATATGTTGACTATTAAATCTAACGATCTGGAATTAGACAAGTTTATTGGCTAGGCCATATGTTCGGAAGAAACAAATGGGTGATTAGTTTGATACTTGAATATGGGAACTGAGAAAGATTAGTCAAGTGCTAGATAGGGAATTTAATTTTTAATGTAATTTAATTATCCTTACATATATATATATATATATATATATATATATATATATATAATCGTCTTTTAGCTTTAAACAAAAGACTGAATATTC